>JAYESA010000004.1:371715-799215 GCA_036927795.1 Iris macrosiphon | reverse complement strand
TCTATGGTTATTTAACAGAAATTAAACTAGGTCAAGTGGTCTACGCATACCAAAAAGAATCATCGAATTCGGATCTCTGTGGTGGGAGATACGAACTCGACAACATGGGTGGTCACCGCAGTTTTCTGCGATCCCAGAATTTGGTCTATTTTTGTCAACTTTGGCGCTGTTTTCGCCTAGGATTACGCGTTGTTCGAGGTCTACTATCACACAGATATGTAAAAGGGTTAAGGGGTGAGCATACCGGTGAAGACAGGGTGGCGTTTGGTTGAGCGAGGCGACGAAAAATAACTCGGAACACAGGTACCTTGCTGCGGAAATCTGTAATACGCGGGGTCGCGGTCGTCGGGATTTATTTCGACGGCCTGGCGAGGTTCTCCGGCTGCGGGGGCGGCGCTCTCTAGGTCTAGATGGGAAGAGTAAGGATTTTGATGATTTAGGTTTAGGATTTTAGATGGATAGAATAATATATATATATATATATATATATATATATATATATATATATATATATATATATATATATATATATATATATATATATATATATATATATGAAAGGAATAGAGGGGGGTTGGTTAAAACCCGCGGGGGGGGGGGGGGGTTTATTTCCCAGCGTGGGGTGGGTTTTTGGAATGGCTCACATTTGCAAGGGGGCTGGTCGTGGGATTACAAGGGGCGGGTATTGGCTGCTCTTTTGCTTAGGAGTTTGGTAGGTTAGTATTAGTAGTGGTTTAGTAGTTAAGTATAGTTATTAGTTTATTTTATATTATTTTATTTTATTTTCTTTTCTTTTACAACTTCCTTTTTCTAATAAAATATATATATATATATATATTTATATATATATATTTATATATTTATATATTTATATATATACTCATAGAAAAATTCTAGATTATATTAATGCACACTATTAAGCTAGCAACTGCTCAAGGGGTCTCCTATATGAAATAAATTCTGAAAAATTTCTAATGGTCCCATAAATCCTCTAAGTTCACCAATACCTAAACTAAAAATTAATAAAAATCTATTTCTCCTAATTAGCCATTAATTACTACCATTTAATTAATAATTAATAACAATAAAAAAGATTTATACGGTTTTTAGGATTAGGGGTCTTACATTCTACCCAACTTATAAAAATTTTGTCCTCGAAATTAAAATTAAGCTGCGGTAGAAAGTCAAAGGTGGTATAAGATTTGCATTGTTTAAAATGCAAGGCTAGGTTTAAAGGGGTGGGCGACGTTGCGTGTTGCACATCCCAAAAAATTATGAGAAAATCCACATGAGCGAAAAATAGGTTTCTTCATGTGTCATATCCAATGGTGTAGACACCTAAATGCTCTTTTGCATAAAAGCGCCCAACAATTGGAAAATTTTACAAAGATGAGAATTGGATGATGGGCACGTCTAGGATAAGTGTGTGAAATTTGTAGGAAGGCAGTGGCTAGCGTAGTGCTCCAATTATTGAAGCACGGTAAGGTGCGCTAGGTGATACAATATTGCAAAAATAAAAAATATCGTGTTCTATCTCTAACTGGAATCAATCTAGCCTTAGTTTCACTATCTCAGCCAAGTAGGTCTAATTTTTTTTTTGTGAGGGGTTCACAATCTACCGAACTTAAAATTTATCCATCTATCACCTAAAGCTATACATCTAAGAAAACTATTCCTCAAATTATTTAACCATGTTATTCAATCCTTAAAGTTTTAACACCAACATATCATCTATGATATGCCCTTAATCAATTATAAAAGAGAGTCACTAAGTCATGTGATTAGCCTTATGGGGTATATCTAGTATTATCAGTGTCAACTTATACCAGTACGAGGTTTCGTCTTTCCGAAATAGGGGAAGACGGAGACCAATAATAAAGAATTCAAGGTGAAGGTGACAAAATACAAGTACGAGGTTCAAAGAGATTAAAGAATTCGAAAAGAAAGTTTTTAGGACAGTTGTGGATTGAAATCCTATTTTTAGTAATTTTCTATTTACATGATCATATCAGTACAGTTATGTAACCGATACGATGTGTCAGACATGTCTAGGGACAAGTATATCATTCTACTACCATATATCTCAATCCACGTAAAGTAGTCATGCGAAGAGCGAACCAAGCACACTAAGGTTAGCTAAACCTTAATACATCGATTCTGATTAGACAATTGTATCATTGTGTGCACCCAATAATACATATTTTATGAGCAAGCTCGATAAAAGAATAAGCTTACAAAAACAAGGCTATAATAGCAACATAAGTCAAGGTAATACAGCAAATATAAATACGCTGGATTATGATGAAAGAAGGTACACAACAATTCAAGTTCATAAAAAGATAAGACTCCATAATCTCTACAGTTGTCATACTAATTCCTTGTCTAAGTCGATTGTCGACAAAGTAGGGGTATAGACTCTAAGTTCTACAGTCTGAAAAAAATACTGTCGTCCTAAGCTAGCATACAGTTAATGTTGTTCAATCACACTTCGATAATCGGTCAAAAGACTATGTGATACTATGTTGTGAGGTATACTACCTAACTTATAACAATAACTAATACTGTAATTGCCTTGAGAAAATTCTTCAGAATAACCTGGTCCTTGTAAATAAAGTATAAACTATTGTTAGGGAAAGATCTTGGAACTTATTAGGGTATCCTCTTACATTACATAGGTCATGGTCGTCCTAAGTCCTAGTCCTAGTGCAAGTGTCAATAGTAAGAATGGAATAATTACTGGCCTCAAGGGAAAGGGAATATAACTCGTATTGAGGTGGGGTACATGTTACGCAATTTAAAGCTAAGGGATAAGCACCAGGTCTCAATCTACAAGAATAGCTTAAACCATCAAGTTCTAACTACTAAGCACACAAATTCAAAATTTAACATTTACAACTATAATCCCAGCAACTATATGTCCTTAACACAGAATAAATCACCTGGCCTACAATCAGAAGTGTCAGATGGCATGAGTTGAAAGATGAAGGGTAGAAGAACAAAATTTAGTCGTCGCACAATTAGCGAACGTTAAGGTCGCAGAGGAACAACATATGAAATTAAAATAGAGGGCTCTAGATAGCATCATGGTTCTCTAAGGGGGAGTGGTATGCTAGTTGTTATGTTCGAGGTATGATCAAAGAAAAAGTGTTAATTACATTCCTCTCGGCTTCCTAAGGTGTTGTCTACTAATAATAAGACAATAATCTAAGTTTATAGTTCTCCAATACTATATAACTATGAATGTTAGGTTCAGTCCTAATTTTTAATCTTAGATTTCTATTGGTTCCTCACTACTAGGGTAAAACACTATGATCAAATTTCTAACTAACTCTAGTAGTATCTATACTACTCTCAAGTCCTTCATAACTATGTCAAGGGGTAATGGTCGATTAATCTATAGGTAAAGAATTCTAGGATTCACTAGATATTCTGAACTTAGTGGTGTGTCTATATTCTCGTTGTATTCTTAATAGGTGTGCTACCATAATTATCATCCTAATAACAGGGGTTCCTATATTCTAGAAGAAGGCTATACTCAAAGAACTATTAGGAAAGTACATGAATCAAGCATGATGCAATTATTCAGATAGAATGGATTGGAAGAAGAGCGAATCATAGTCAATTGTGGATGAGATTCTATACTCTATTCCTAGGTGCAGGCTTGTTCGGTACAGTAACGTAACCGAGACAATATGCTCTTGACCTGCATGGGCCACCCAAAAATATGTCATACCCCAGTCCCAAAATACGTAGGACTAGAAACACGTAAGCATGCCAGCCATATGTATATGGCAACTCCAATATATGGAAACCAAAATCTACCGTACGCTGTAATATGAATATCAATCCACAAGTGGTATAAACATATGTCACAAATCACAGGGTATAATCTAAATCTTATCCACGAAATCAAATATAAATAAATAACCAGTATCTATGAAACTAGATCTCAATATAAGTATCTAAGGATGATAGTTGGATGAAAATAAATCTACTACCAACTCGAATGGAAAAGTATAACACAATAAACACAATATAAGAATACCAACTAACGACCACGGGCTCGAAGAGAAGACATCCACAAAACATATATAACCATCCAAATCTGCGCTTCTGCAAATACTCAAGAACATATACACCTGGCAGGGGACCAGGTCCTCAGAGGGACGTAACAAGATATAGAAAAGCAAGCCAATTTGAATACAGTAAACATGCATATTATTTGAAAATAAATAAGTACGCTATACAAGATAATCTATATGAATGCAAATGAGGACAACTTTTTGACGTATGGGCAAGGGTATGCTACTCGATCTACCTCACAAACTCACACACACGTCAGTGGACATCAGAAATTGACATGCCGTGGGGGTAGCGAGCAGCGAGACTCCAGAAATTGACATACTGCGGGGGTAGCGACCAGCGCGACACACGCCCGTAGTGCAAGCTATATACTACGGTTTACCATAGTGGTTAAAAGCCCATACGCCAAATGATTGTCCTCTCATGATACTAAGTGTCAAGTGTGTGTCAACATATCTAATATATAGTAATGACTGAAAGGAACTACACATGCAATAAATAAATAGAAATGCAATAAATATAGAAATATACTAAGCATGCAAAATACTGTAAGCAATTTGGTAAGGTATCTTGCCTGGTAAGAAAACTGCAAGGTGTACTGTCCAGAAGTCAAACGCACATGATCAAAAGCTATGGCCGCAGAACAAATATCTCCGGATGCTGAAATAGATATCACCAACGTTCCTAGAATAAGCAAAATAGCTAGAAAGAACTTCCCTTTCGTCCAATTTGGATACAGGGGCAAAACAGTAATTTCGGGTCAAAGTGGGATCCACATGTGGCCCACTTTGCACCGAAAAGTGTGCCAAGGGTAACAGTCTCTAAATGGGACAAATTATAGGTCAAACAAACTCTAGATGTCAATACGAACCCAATATTATGTCCAGATATGGATTCCGATGGGCCGAACACAATTTTGCCCAAAAAGTCAATTGTAGGGCCCGCCAATTGGCGACTTGGTCCACTATCTCAGAATTGTGTAAAAATTGGATCACAGGACCAGCGCGTTATCACGAGTCCATTGGCGCAAGTTTCGTCACAATCTGACGAGCATGCACAAAATGCGCGCGACTTTCATAAAAGTTACGACACGGGGTTTGTCCGCGGATACGGGCTGATTCTGGCGCACACACGCGTCCGAATCATTTTCTGTGAACTCTGACATGTCCGATTACACTGCGCGCACCGCTTGGTATACTTGGTACACGGTGGGGCGGTCCCGTTTGGCGGGGCGTGCTCCGTTTCACAAATTTTAGAAATCTGGAAAAGTGTGTTCGCGGAGTTTTCCAACAAATTTAATTCTGTCTAAAACAGTTAATAATCTATGTTTATTTAACAAAAATTAAACTAGGTCAAGTGGTCTATGTATACCAAAAAGAATCATCGAATTCGAATCTCTGTGGTGGGAGATACGAACTCGGCAACATGGGTGGTCACCGCAGTTTTCTGCTATCCCAGAATTCGGTCTATTTCTGCCAACTTTGACGCTGTTTTCGCCTAGGGTTACGCGTTATTCGAGGTCTACTATCACATAGATATGGAAGAGGGTTAAGGGGTGAGCATATCGGTGAAGGCGGGGTGGTGTTTGGTTGAGCGAGGCGACTGTGGTGGCCCATGCAGGTCTACGACTAAATTGTTCGGTTTTAACTTAGGGACCGAACCAGCCTGCCTTAAGAATATGATAAGTTCTAGCATCTCATCCATTATTTAAACCATTATTGAACTATATATCGGATTCAAAACTGTTACTTGAACTGCATCCTGTATTGATTCCTCTGTGCGTTCTTACAGTTTATCTTTTGGTTGCAGAGAAATGGATCCCAGGAACGGAGATAAGATTCCTTTGGATACGCCACACGACGCTGTGCTTACTTATATAGACGGAGTGACTCCCGAAAATGGAGGACAAGCATCGCAGAGCGATCAAACCGGTCAGCCTAATCCAAGGTTCCGGAGAGATGACATCCCACCTCCACCACAATTCACTCCACAGATGCCAGTATTCCCGCCAGGGCAAGCCATGGACGGGCAACAGATGTTCCAGATGATGTATGCCATGATGCAAGCCCAGCAGCAGATTCAGCAAGAGGCCCACCGACAGGAGGCAGAGTATCTGAGGACCAGCCTGGTATCCGCAATAGAGCAGGCAAATCCACCAAGGAGGCGAACAGCGACGTGATCTATTATCGACTTCCGTTATCTCAAGCCTCGTACATTTTCTGGTAAAGAGGGGCCAACAGAAGTTCATGAATGGCTCACTAACATTCAGCATCAGTTGGAAGCCGCTGAACTTTCGAGAGAAAAATGGATGACTGCAGTCAGAATGCAGTTGACTGATAATGCGCATCACTGGTGGCTAGCAGAAGAAAGGAGGCTCGGACATGACCGAGTCACTTGGGAAGAGTTCTCCAGGCTCTTCCAAGAGATGTACATTCCAGCAGTTGCACGGTTAGAGCTTAGAGACAGATTCAACCGCCTTATTCAAGGCAACATGACAGTGGAAGAATACAATGCAGAATTTATTCGCCTGAGCCGCTTTGCTCCAACATTGATTTCGACGGAGGAAGAAAAAGCTGAGAAGTTCTTTGACGGGCTGAAGTTCGAGCTCCAGAGATTGATTGGATCGGTCGTGCCTACATCTTACACCGACGTTCTCGCAGCAGCACGACGCATGGAGCGCGTCACCAGAAGGGAGTCGACCCTGAAGAGGCATATCACATCAGCACCATCGAGGACAGGACATGGGGATTCAGCGAAGCGGACCCAGAGGAGTATGCCTGAGAGGACAGTTCACAGGGCCATATCTCTCCCTACTTGTCACCACTGCGGTAAGATAGGTCACATTGAGAGAGAATGTAGACGTAAGTTGGGACTCTGCCTGGCTTGCGGGTCCAACCAGCATCAGACCAGAGACTGCACCGAGCGCAGAGAGGGAGCACCGAGATTAGCTTTACCTGCTCCACGACCAGCTTATCCAGCCGTAGGAGCACAGCAGGCAGGAGTTGGAGGCGTCAGGCCACCAGCCCCAGGAGGGAATCAGCAGATACCACCACTGGCCCCACAGGCAGCTCTATTTCAGCAGGCTCAGCAGCAGCAGCGAGGCCAAGCTCAGGGATGAGGCCAGGCATTCACATTAGCTGTTGAGGAGGAGGCTACAGCAGGAGAGGTCATCGCAGGTACTATTTTAGTAGCTTCATTACCAGCTGTAGCATTATTTGATTCTGGAGCATCGCATTCATTTATAGCAGCTAGCTTTGTAGCCACCCATAGAGTAGCTACCGCACCCCTTCCGAAGATGAAGAGAATTCTTACGGGAGGTGGAATTATTCCGGTTAGTGACATCTGTAGATCATGTTCTGTAGTAGTCTGTGGGAGAGAAATGCGAGCTCAATTTCTGATCTTTTCCATGCCGGACTATGATGTCGTACTTGGTATGGACTGGTTAAGTCAGTATCATGCGACTCTTGATTGCCGACTTGGGCAGATTATATTTAGACCGCCTGGACATCCAGAATTCGAGTTTCTTCGAGGAGCAGTAGAGCAAGGAGTTCAGCCTACTCTTAGGGTACTATCTGTAGAAGGGGAGACAGGTTACCCAAGAGTCATCTCAGAATTTGTGGATGTATTTCCCGATGATCTTCCAGGTTTACCGCCTGATCGAGAAATAGAATTCACAATAGATTTAACTCCAGGAGCAGAGCCTATCACTCCATCAGTATATCGGCTAGCACCTAAGGAGTTAGTGGAGTTGAAAGAACAGGTTGATGATATTTTGGAGAAGGGTTTCATTCGGCCCAGTGTTTCACCTTGGGAGCACCCATATTGTTTGTGCCGAAGAAGGATGGAACAGTACGATTGTGCATTGACTACAGTTCACTGAATGCTGTGAATATCAAGAACAGGTATCCCTTACCATGCATTGATGATCTATTTGATCAATTGAGTGGGGCAAGGGTATTTTCGAAGATTGACCTTCGATCCGGCTATCATCAGATCAAAGTAAGGAAGGAAGACATCCCGAAAACAGCTTTCAGGACCAAGTATGGACATTATGAGTTCTTGGTAATGCAGTTTGGTTTAACCAACGCGCCAGCAGTGTTTATGAGTTTAATGAACAGAGTCTTTCATCAGTTCTTGGATAAATTTGTGGTTGTTTTCATTGACGACATTCTCGTATATTCCAAGAACCATGAAGAACACGAGGAGCATCTCAGAATCGTGTTGGAGACCTTGAGGCAGGAGAAGTTATATGCCAAACTCAGTAAGTGTGAGTTTTGTATGGACAAAGTGCCTTTCTTGGGATATATCATCTCAGGAGAAGGACTTTCAGTGGATCCAGAGAAGGTTGCGGCAATAGAGACTTGGCCTACACCCACATCAGTTGCAGAGGTGAGAAGTTTTCTCGGACTCGCGGGATATTACCGAAGGTTTGTAGAAGATTTCTCGAGGATTGCAGAACCGATGACGAAGCTGACACGTAAAGACCAGGAGTTTATATGGACAGAAGACTGCCAGAAGGCTTTTGAAGAATTGAAGAGAAGATTAACAACAGCACCTGTCTTGACTCTTCCTTCAGGGTCAGGAGGTTTTGTTGTTTACAGTGATGCATCAGGTAGTGGACTAGGATGTGTTTTGATGCAACATGGCAAAGTCATTGCTTATACATCGAGACAGTTGAAGGTCCACGAGAAGAACTACCCAACACACGATCTGGAGTTAGCAGCAGTTATATTTGCATTGAAGATTTGGAGGCACTACCTTTATGGGGAAAAAGTGGACATCTTTACAGATCACAAGAGTCTAAAGTATGTATATACTCAGAAGGAGCTTAACATGAGGCAGAGGCGTTGGCTTGAATTGATGGTAGATTTTGACATAGATCTGCAGTATCATCCAGGAAAGGCGAATGTTGTAGCAGACGCACTGAGCAGAAAGCCTACGGCTTATTTTTTGACGATATAGCCCGAGTTGTTGAAGGACCTACAGGAGCTTCAGATAGAGGTGGTCTTACCAGGACAGAATGGCTTGATGGCTAATCTTGAGATTCAGTCATCACTCGTGGAGAAGATTAAGGAGGCATTGCCCACCGATGCCAGATTTCGAAGACTGAAGGAGAGGACAGAAGCAGGCATGCAGACAGGACTTCGCATACACGAAGACGGGACATTGAGGTTTGGAAATCGCCTGTATGTTCCAAATGGAAAATTAAGACAAGAGTTAATGACTGAAGCACATAACTCTATGTACTCTGTTCACCCAGGAGGAACCAAGATGTACCGAGACTTGAGACAGTATTACTGGTGGCATTGAATGAAGAGGGAGATTGCAAGATTTGTGGCCAAATGCTTAGTCTGCCAGCAAGTAAAGGCCGAACATCAGAGGACTGCAGGTATGTTACAGCCGCTCCCGATACCGGAATGGAAGTGGGAGCATATCACGATGGATTTTGTCACAGGATTTCCGAGGAGCCCCAGCGGAAGAGACGTAGTATGGGTTATAGTGGATCGACTCACTAAATCGGCATACTTTTTGCCATTTAGAGTTGGACAGTCCACCGAGATACTAGCCGACATGTATATGCGATAAATCGTCAAATTACATGGAGTGCCTGTTAGTATTGTATCGGATCAAGATTCAAGATTTATCTCTCATTTCTGGAGAAGCATGGAAGAGAGTCTGGGCACCAGACTCAAATTCAGCACCGCTTACCACCCGCAGACAGATGGCCAATCGGAGCGCACCATTCAGATCTTGGAAGATATATTGCGATCATGTATGCTAGACTTCGGAGGATCTTGGGAAGATCATTTGCACTTAGTAGAGTTCTCCTACAATAACAGTTATCAGGCCAGTATTCAGATGGCACCATTCGAGGCATTATACGGAAGGAAGTGCAGATCGCCTATATGTTGGAGTGACATGGGTGAACGTCAAATACTGGGTCCAAAATTGGTAACGCAGACAGTAGAAAAGGTGAAACAGATTTAGAATCATCTACGAGCAGCCCAGGACAGACAGAAGCATTGGGCAGATACGCACAGACGTCCCCTAGAGTTCAAAGAAGGAGAGCACGTGTTCTTGAGGATTTCGCCCACTCGAGGTACCATTAGATTCGGGAGCAGAGGCAAGTTGAGCCCAAGGTATATTGGGCCATTTGACATCCTAGAGCGTATTGGTGAGGTGGCTTATCGTATTGCACTACCTCCATCCCTAGAAGGAGTGCATGACGTATTCCACGTCTCACAGTTGCGAAGGTATGTGACCGACCCAAGTCACGTAGTCGATCATTCAGAGATTGCAGTAGGCCCAAGCTTGAGATATGAAGAACAACCAGTTGGCATCCTCGACGTCAGTGAGAAGACATTGCGGGGACAGACAATCAGACTGGTTCGTATAGCATGGAAACATCATTCTCCTGGAGAATCGACTTGGGAACGAGAAGATAGTATGCGCCAGCGTTACCCCCACCTATTTGAGGAGGCAGTTGTAAACTAAGCAACCTTGTATTTTCTTCCTTAGTAGCTTATTCTTTGATTGCGAGGACGCAATCCTCTTAAGGGGGATAGATTGTAAACACCCTATTTTTCAGATAAATTTTAATATAATTTTCCCGGATCTTTTCGGCATTTTGGATGAAGAACCAAGGTATTTATGAGTTAAAAATTTTTACAGGCAGTTTATTGGTGCTAAAATATCCTGGAAATAATAATTTATTGTGTAAAATGGAAAACCGGACGCATGGCATTTTTTGGTGAATTTATTGGACTCCGGAGCAACGATTTGAGGACCAAAAGCCATTGGTTTTTAAACCGAACCAAACCAAGCTCGAACCAGCCCGGATCAAACCCACCGTAGCGGGTCAGACCCGAACCGCTGAGGAACCCGACCCGCTGCAAACCCTAGGCTGCCGGAAACTCCTGTAGCAGCCCTATAAAGCTCCTCCTCGGCGTTCGTGCCTAGCCCTAACCTAAACCCTAAGTCCCCGCCGCCGAGACTCCACCGTCGACCTAGGCCGCCACCCGCCGGAGCGATCATCTCCTCCCTTCCTGTTCTCTCCTCCCACCGTCCGCGACCCTGTCAACCCCTCCCGGATCTCTCCCCTCCGCCTGGCACTCCGGCTGTACAACGCTCCCCGACCGGCGCAGCGATCCCGCGGCTGTCTGAGCAACCCGACGGCCGGTGCAGTGCCGTCCCTCTCCGGTCAGTTCGACCCAACCATCCAGGCCAGAGCAGCGACCCTCCATCCTCGCCGAACCGCCGAATCGACGACCCCGCTGGCCGATCACCTCCCCTTGTCGACCAGACCCCGACGCCACCCAAGCGTCGCTCCGCTGACCCGGGACAGAACCTTGGACTCGACGCCGTGTCTCTGCGGACTCGAGAGATCTCGCTTCGGACGCAAGCAGCATACGCAGGACACGACCAGGACGCGAATTGGCGTTCGGACACATGGAATTCAGCGTTCACGGAGCCCTGTTCAGGTATCGATTTCTCTCACCTCGTAACACCGTTTTCAATTCCGTCAGTTGCTATGCGTAGACTGTGTAACCCTCTCGGTTCCCGTGCAACTCGCTCGGTGCATCGCGTCCTGTGGTGATCGCACACCGCGATCCAAAAACAGAAAAAACAATACCCCGTTTCACCCCGAAACTGAGTGCGCCCCGCCAAACGGAACGACTTGGTCGCACGCGGTCTTTACCGAACCGTGCGCGTCATTGATACGGTCGTGTGGGATTTTGCAAAAATAGATTCGGAGGTGCGTGCACCCCGGAATCAACGCGTATCCGCCGACGATATCCCGTATCCGACCTTTCTGGAACATGCTGTAACTTTGTGTACACACGTCGGATTGAGACGGAACTTGCGCCATCGAACTCGTAGCAATACGCTGGTCCTGTGAGCCAAGTTTGGTTCAATTCTGAGGACGTTGACAAAATTGCGTATCGTGGGTGTCACGCCCCAAACTCCCGCAAGCCCGATAGTCCCCGCTGAACGTGAAATCACCACGTTGCAGCTCTCCCGCAGGACAATCGTTCTATTCGGGACGTGATGCCGTACGAGCCTGGAGTTGCGCTCGTACAAGGCGATGTTGTTAAACACGAAAGTTATCAACGAAACAACCAAGTTACAGCGGAAGCCAAATGTGTACCAAGCACACATCAGAGTATACGCAGCGAAGCTCACGATAGGGTCCAAATGAGATGCCCCGAGTCAATGCCACAAAGGCGATGCCACGGAGACGATGAAATAACTCTTGCTCTTTCTCTAGCCCACAAAGGTACTTACAGTTCATACATCTTGTCCCGTATATCCAAGCAGCGCCACTACGCCTGTGTACCTGAAATATTGCCCACAAACGTGGGTCAGTACACAACCGTACTGGTGAGCGGGGTAACCCACTCGTCTAAGCCGACACTAAGTAAAGTAGTGAATGCACACAGTTATATGGTGATCTTTCTAGTTGAATCCTAGATCCATTTCATGGCATAGGGATGACATGTTAAGGAAAGCAGTAAAGCAGTTTAAGCATGCTAGCATTCATTCTCAAACCAAACGACAAGCAGTTTATATATAGCCGACCCGTCTAACTCAATGCCATCGTTTGCACGATAACATATCGAACCATCAGACTCGCCTCAATATCCATCCTCAACCGAAGTTATATATTCCCATCTCGAATGCACACTCTTGCCGAGGCAAGGTGGCCGCGCCTACACGATGCACAAACCAACGACAGAAAAGCAAGCCAACTCTTATCTATATGAAGTCACTGGCCAAGCCATAAAGGACATATTCCAAGCATTACGGCGCGCCCTATCAGCCCGGGTAGCAAGCCCCGCTGGAGGTCCCGCAATGCACCGCGCCAAAGCACGAATCGATATTTCCCTCCGGATTGAAACGGCTCCAGTGCCCCGGATACAAACCGTTTCAAGGAAATCAACACCCTGTGCACCCAGGTTGTCCGTGACATGCAAAAGGTAGGTGAGGCGAGAGGATCGAACATTCTCGCCCCACCAAGCGATCCTAAACTCGTTCCACCGAATAACCAACCAAAGCATCCATAACCATTCTTCCTACATATCCTCCCAAAGGAGTCCAAATCTCGACCTCAGGATTTAATCCCAAGGCACCAAAATCCACAGTGTTTCACATTGCCGCTTCCCAACACAGTGTTTCACATTGGGTGCAACACCCCACACTCCGAATAATCCCGTGGCACAATGCCCCAACAGTGGCACAATACCCTCGCCGATGCAGTTGTTCGGTTTCGAACCACAACTGCTCGCTTTGTAAGACAAAGCGACCCAGTGATACTCGTGCACGGATGCACGCTCGCTCGTCCGGATTCCCGATATTCTCGATATTCCTATTGCCTCAATTGTATCATTCCAACTTGTATATTTCCAACCGTCCAAGCATAATCCCAAGTAATCCAACCGATCGCCTCAAATGAATAATCCAGCTATCGTATCCAACTATCCAACGCGTAAACCATTCAAGCCACAATCCTACCAAGCCAACGACGCACACTCTATGCACGCCTCAGTGTAGTGCTTCCCGATGTTTCAGCCCAAGTGTACAAGCCATTACGTGTTTTCCATATTATTAGGCATGAAGGAGTAGAGGAGAAGGGAAAGAGCCCACTCACAATGTTCGAATCCGTTAGGCATCCTGTCCTACCGATACGGCCAATCCCTTGAACCCGTGGTCCGATGCAAGCGCGATCTACTCAACTGGTATGACCGTGCGAGCAGGCCGTGCTCTCCAAATCATCCGACCGATCGGACTAAGGAAGACGGCATTATCGTTTCCATCCAGCTATTCAGTACTGTTCTGAACGAACACCTGATTTCCATCGATCCCGCTAGCCATCTGCACATTAAAACCAACTCGATTAATCCTTCTTCCCAAAATCCGACATTTCAAATGTAACCAGCATTTGATTTATTCAGTCCGACTCAGCGTAACGCTCCGAGCGGTTGCGGGGCGTTACATAATATACCACTTAGAATCAGGTTCGTCCACGAACCGTGCTGGTACTCATTCCTTATTAGCATGCCATAATCCAATTCCATAGATCTGCTCTAAGCAACTCACATATTCACGATTCTGACTCCGCATCTCGTTCTGCTGAACGCTCGAATAAATTTTTCGAATTCCCACATCCTCCTTGCAGCTCAACACGAATTTTTTCGTATCGCTTAGTTTTGGATCGTACACGTATTTAAGGCGTCCCTAAAATACATGCATTTCAGCCGAACTTTGCGATAGCAAATTTGAACAAGTTACAAGGGTATCTTTATGTTCGAGGCGTCCATATGCTTTGCTCCCAATTGAACCAAACATAATTCCCATTCCAACACATTCACTTGAGAACTATTCTCAATTATGCAGATTTTCCACCGATCAATCAGTCTGAGTTCCAACTCAATCCATCCAACTATTTCTGAAATCAGTACTAGCAACATCTCAAATATTATCTCGTGCACCGAACGATTCTCACAACTGATCTACCCCAGCTATGCGACTTACCCAAATATCAACTTGCTTAGATCAGCTCAGTCCAACACATTTCCTGCCATCTCAATATCTCACAGGGTGAACATCTATATTGAGGTTCGTGTGATCCACGAAGATCTCGCCGCCACGCCAAAGGGATTTGTGTCGCCACGATTTCAACGTGGACACACTCGCCATAATTCTTAGGTTGCGCATGAAATAGTTCTTCGCGCTGCTTCCACTGCCTCGAAGCATAGAATATCACCTTCGCCTTCCGAATGAGCACGTTTCCCAGACTAAGTTCCGAGAAATCTTGTAAATCTGAGGCAAATCTGTCCCTTCCAGTATTCGCAAGGATTTGATCTGAACGAGCCGCTGCTTTAACTTCACGAGCTAGTTTCACAGTCGTCAATTCATATGAATGCTATTCCCTTCCAGGGCACGATGAGTCAGAGGCGATGCCATCGATAAAAATCTGCGACTCTGAATCTCATCAGTTGACAAGGCTACTTCCACCATCGCTTCGATCTTTCGGCTGTATCTTCAGCTGAAGGCTATCCCAAGGATCTCTCCAATCCAACACTCAGTCAATAAGCCGAAAATCATTGCTCACATCTGCCCTCGACGCATTCCCAAATACGCTGCCTCAAGGGTCGTTCTATGGGTCTACCATATCCATATCCGATTCAGCGGTCAAGTCGCTTAGGGTCAGCTGTCCCGAAGCTACGTTCGATAATTATAATCATCACGATGGACAGTTACTATAAACCATGCTATATCTCATCTGCAAATCCGAATCAAAATTCCAACCATCCCATCCGAGCGAACTCCCGAATCCGAGCAATGTGCTCGTTGAAACCGTCTACCATCAATCCGTCGTTCTGCCCTGAATCTATCAAATTTCCGAATTGCATGTTCGATTCTCGCACTACAAATTGCAATGATTCTCAAAACCCAAGACTTGCCCAAATTCACATCCGTTTGCCACGTCCCACCTTGCACTTCCAACTTACTCGAGCAGCACAGTGATTCGTTCCGACGTTGCTCCCACATTTAGCTATCTTCAGAAATCAATCCGCCAAAAATCTTTTTGCCTTCCCTTGTTGCCACAATCCATCCACGTCTTTCCGGAGAATCCGTCTACCATCGTTGCACCATCTTGCCCAAAATTTTATCTCCTCTAAACCTGATTCAATTTCTCGAGCAACAATATCCAAAATCCTTCAAGTTTGTATGAATCAATCGCATTGTCCCTCCAAGCCAAGATCGTGTTTCATTGCTCAACCAACAGCTCAAATGCGTTGCCTAAAATCGTAATTCGTGCTCGCTATCCTTCCGATAATCCCATCGCTTTGCTCAAGCATAACCCAAATGTTCGTTCCGATTCTGTCCATCTTTCAAGCCCAATGATACTTCCATTTGCACGACTCCGTCCTTGAGTTCTCAAGTCTAATGTATCGAAGGATACCCGAGTCAAATTCCATTGCACCATATACCACTTGGAAATATAGTTGCCCTCGTGCAAAATCTGCGTCAACCAGCGTCTATCCCAAACCGACTATTCCGAGGTAATTCTGCCGAATCATAACTCAATATTCGCCTGTTCCATTTTCATTCCTTCCAACTCAGTCAATTTGCACCAATCGACTTGTATTCGTTATCCGAGTCCGTTCAGGCAATTCCCATAGATGTCCAACCAAAATATTTCCAATGCCTTGCTTAACACGTTTGATCCCATATACCACTTCGAATCAATTTGCTACTCACATTACGTTTCCTTTCACGAATCCGAGATCCGTTCGAACCATCCCTTAGGTGTGATCATGCCATTCCCATCTTAAGTCTGACACAAAAACTTAGCCGATTCTTTAACCATCAATCTCGTTAGGCAACTCGTGCTATGTTCCATTCTCGATGCTTCCAGCATTTCCCAAACCGTCTGATACTTTCGCAACACAAGCAATCGTGCAACGATTGTATTCCAAGTAGTTCAACCCAATACCCAACGGTTCCACACCTTTATTGTACGAGCAACTCATGCCAACCTATCTGATATTTCTCAAGCCAACTCAAATCTGCCCAACCGATGCGCCACAGCCAAAATTCCAACTTCTATCCAACACAATCGCTTGACGAGCAACTCGTGCAAAATCTATTCTCTTCGAATGTTTCTACCCAAAACATGCTGCATAACCAAATCTCGTTAGCCAACCAACTGATCCATTGAGGCAATCAGAATCTCCCAAATGATAAGCCAAGCCAACCCAACGAAAGCCCACACTTGTTGCACAAATGCAACAACGCCAACCAACTTGCTGCACGAATGCAACAACGCCTAACGAGGCTAAGCGATCCTACGAAAACCAACCAAGGCAACCCAACACAGAATAACATGCAGCCAAAACCAGCAATAAATAGACTTATTGCATGAAACATCCGATGCGGCACTGAGTAGAGTCAAGAGCTAAACGACACGCGGAAGCTATTTAGAGTTTGTGATGAAGCGAAGGACCAAGTCCGAAGAAATGAACCGGGCGCTCTGATACCAATCTGTCATGCCCCAAACTCCCGCAAGCCCGATAGTCCCTGCTGAACGTGAAATCACCACGTTGCAGCTCTCCCGCAGGATAATCGTTCTATTCGGGACGTGATGCCGTACGAGCCTGGAGTTGCGCTCGTACAAGGCGATGTTGTTAAACACGAAAGTTATCAACGAAACAACCAAGTTACAGCGGAAGCCAAATGTGTACCAAGCACACATCAGAGTATACGCAGCGAAGCTCACGATAGGGTCCAAATGAGATGCCCCGAGTCAATGCCACAAAGGCGATGCCACGGAGACGATAAAATAACTCTTGCTCTTTCTCTAGCCCACAAAGGTACTTACAGTTCATACATCTTGTCCCGTATATCCAAGCAGCGCCACTACGCCTGTGTACCTGAAATATTGCCCACAAACGTGGGTCAGTACACAACCGTACTGGTGAGCGGGGTAACCCACTCGTCTAAGCCGACACTAAGTAAAGTAGTGAATGCACACAGTTATATGGTGATCTTTCTAGTTGAATCCTAGATTCATTTTATGGCATAGGGATGACATGTTAAGGAAAGCAGTAAAGCAGTTTAAGCATGCTAGCATTCATTCTCAAACCAAACGACAAGCAGTTTATATATAGCCGACCCGTCTAACTCAATGCCATCGTTTGTACGATAACATATCGAACCATCAGACTCGCCTCAATATCCATCCTCAACCGAAGTTATATATTCCCATCTCGAATGCACACTCTTGCCGAGGCAAGGTGGCCGCGCCTACACGATGCACAAACCAACGACAGAAAAACAAGCCAACTCTTATCTATATGAAGTCACTGGCCAAGCCATAAAGGACATATTCCAAGCATTACGGCGCGCCCTATCAGCCCGGGTAGAAAGCCCCGCTGGAGGTCCCGCAATGCACCGCGCCAAAGCACGAATCGATATTTCCCTCCGGATTGAAACGGCTCCAGTGCCCCGGATACAAACCGTTTCAAGAAAATCAACACCCTGTGCACCCAGGTTGTCCGTGACATGCAAAAGGTAGGTGAGGCGAGAGGATCGAACATTCTCGCCCCACCAAGCGATCCTAAACTCGTTCCACCGAATAACCAACCAAAGCATCCATAACCATTCTTCCTACATATCCTCCCAAAGGAGTCCAAATCTTGACCTCAGGATTTAATCCCAAGGCACCAAAATCCACAGTGTTTCACATTGCCGCTTCCCAACACAGTGTTTCACATTGGGTGCAACACCCCACACTCCGAATAATCCCGTGGCACAATGCCCCAACAGTGGCACAATACCCTCGCCGATGCAGTTGTTCGGTTTCGAACCACAACTGCTCGCTTTGCAAGACAAAGCGACCCAGTGATACTCGTGCACGGATGCACGCTCGCTCGTCCGGATTCCCGATATTCTCGATATTCCTATTGCCTCAATTGTATCATTCCAACTTGTATATTTCCAACCGTCCAAGCATAATCCCAAGTAATCCAACCGATCGCCTCAAATGAATAATCCAGCTATCGTATCCAACTATCCAACGCGTAAACCATTCAAGCCACAATCCTACCAAGCCAACGACGCACACTCTATGCACGCCTCAGTGTAGTGCTTCCCGATGTTTCAGCCCAAGTGTACAAGCCATTACGTGTTTTCCATATTATTAGGCATGAAGGAGTAGAGGAGAAGGGAAATAGCCCACTCACAATGTTCGAATCCGTTAGGCATCCTGTCCTGCCGATACGGCCAATCCCTTGAACCCGTGGTCCGATGCAAGCGCGATCTACTCAACTGGTATGACCGTGCGAGCAGGCCGTGCTCTCCAAATCATCCGACCGATCGGACTAAGGAAGACGGCATTATCGTTTCCATCCAGCTATTCAGTACTGTTCTGAACGAACACCTGATTTCCATCGATCCCGCTAGCCATCTGCACATTGAAACCAACTCGATTAATCCTTCTTCCCAAAATCCGACATTTCAAATGTAACCAGCATTTGATTTATTCAGTCCGACTCAGCGTAACGCTCCGAGCGGTTGCGGGGCGTTACAGTGGGCCCCACAAGCTCCACTTGACAGGTGATTTTGTGATCGGCTCATCGAAATCCAATTCTGGAGGTTCCGTTGGGTTCGTATCATCGTTCCTGACTTGTAGACACTGAGTTGGAGTAATTTGGAGACCTTTCACCCTGACGCGCTTTTCGGTGCAAAGCGGGCCCACACATGGAACTCGCTTTTGCCCGAAAATGACATTTTTGCCCCTGTGTCCAAATTGGATGTAAGGACAGGCATTTCTAGCAGTTTGATACCTTCTGAGACTGTTGGTGATGTTTATTACAGCTTTTGGAGTAGTCCCTACCGGTTCCACCGATACCAGGACGACAATGGATATTCAAACATCAGGCAAGTGTACCTTGCCAATCTCTGTAGTACTGATACCTATTTTCTTATCTCATTATATTATGGTGCTTGCTTAACCCAGGACCGTTTGACATACTTAGCGTCCGATTATCAGTCGGGTGCCAACATCGTACGCGGTGTTGGGTAATGTCATCTAGATATGGACATACGTGACACTTTATCTTCTCGTACTTGTCTTACCAAGTACACTTTGACTCAGGACACTGGACACTGATCATGAGACATGATCTTCCCGAGATGTTCGAGGTGATACTGTATAGGACTTGGTATAGATTCTATATTCTAGATACATTATGACCGTGCATTAGTTATGATCCCGCTGACATGGACATGAGACGTTATGGTTATGATATGCGTGGTTATATTGGGTGGGGAGAGACACACAGACTACAGGCTGATCATATATATACACCCCTATTATTGTGAGGCACAAGACTCTGAAGCCCGAGCTTGGCCCATTACTCATTATTACTGCTGCTACCGGCTCCCCGACACAGAGCTTGTAGTGGCTTCAGCCTGAGTTCTAGTGCTGCTCTCATCTTGCATATCACTTAGCTGGTTATTTAGTATTCCCTTATTGTTCCATTTATTGCTGGAGAGACCCACAGACAACAGGTTGATTATGTTATGCCGGCTACTCAGTCTCCCGCTGAGCTAGACCACCTCATGATATCACTGCTACCGGCTCCCCTACACAGAGCTTGTAGTTGTTTCAACCTGAGTACTATTGATGTTCTCTCTTGCATTTCACACAGATGTTTACATACTTGCCCTATTTATTCTATTTATTTTCTGTACTGCATTTATTTTGGCTTGAGCTTTCTTGTACCTTGCTATGTCCCCTGAGGACCTGGATCCGGATTATGTCCCCAGGATTTATAGACGAGATCTATCCCGAGGTATACGGGACCGCAGCAGGTGCTGATCTAGGAGCTGTACCGCCATCCGAGGACGAGGTGTTAGCCGAAGACTTTTTCTGAGCATCCATGTTCATGCTCAGTATTTATTTATTTATTTCAGTCATTTATATTCTGGTCTGTTGAACCATTGTACTAGATATTTACCGGGCTGTTCCCCGAAGTACTTTATTGAGACTAGCTGATGATTTACATTCCTTATTTATTCTGTGGATCATCTTTATTATCTTGTGTGGATGAGATTAGTTATGCCATGATTGTCGTAGACTTGGTTTTTATAGCTTAAGTATGCCCTGATGGATCCATTAAATTGGGTTTGTCCATCGGTGCGTACTGTTGGACATTGCCACGTATCTGGTCCCACGGTATTTTGGGACTGGGGCGTGACAGCGACGGAAAACAACTCCGGAACACAGGTACCTTGCTGCCGAAATCTGCAATACGCGGGGTCGCGGTCGTCGGGATTTGTTTCGACGGCCTGGCGAGGTTCTCCGGCTGCGGGGGCGGTACTCTCTAGGTCTAGATGGGAAGAGGAAGGGTTTGAATGATGTAGGTTTAGGATTTTAGATGGATAGAATAATATATATATATATATATGAAAGGAAGAGAGGGGGGTTGGTTAAAACCCGCGGGGGGGGGGGGGGGGTTTATTTCCCAGCGTGGGGTGGGTTGTTGGAATGGCTCACATTTGCAAGGGGGCTGGTCGTGGGATTACAAGGGCGGGTATTGGCTGCTCTATTGCTAAGGAGTTTGGTAGGTTAGTATTAGTAGTGGTTTAGTAGTTAAGTGTTGTTATTATTTTATTTTCTTTTCTTTTACAACTTTCTTTTTCCAATAAAAATATATATATATATATATATATATATATATATATATATATATATATATATATATATATATATATATATATATATATATATTTATATATATACTCATAGAAAAATTCTAGATTATATTAATGCACACTATTAAGCTAGCAACTGCTAAGGGGTCTCCTACATGAAATAAATTCTGAAAAATTTCTAATGGTCCCATAAATCCTCTAAGTTCACCAATACCTAAAATAAAAATTAATAAAAATCTATTTCTCCTAATTAGCCATTAATTACTAACATTCAATTAATAATTAATAACAATAAAAAAGATTTATACGATTTTAGGATTAGGGGTCTTACAACTACTCCAATATATGGAAACCAAACCCATACGTACACTGTAATATGAATATTAATCCACAAGTGTTATAAAGCTATCACAAGTCACAGGGTATAATCTAAATCTCATCCACAAAAAATTAAATATAAATAAATAACCAGTATCTATGAAACTAGATCTCAATAAGAAGTATCTAAGGATGATAGTTGGATGGAAACAAATCCACTACCGACTCGAATATAAGAGCAAATATAATATAAGAATATCAGCTAACAATCACGGGGTCGAAGAGAAGACATCCTCGAAACATATGTAACCATCTGAATCTGTGCTCCTGCGAATACTCAAGAACAGATATACCTGGAAGGGCCAGGTCCTCAGAGGGACATAACAAGATACATAAAAGCATGCCAATAAAGTACTGAAATAAATATCCAATGGTCGCCTAACCGTCTAAGTGAATGCAGTTAAGAACAACTTTCCCCACAAATGAGCTATCTGGCTGAAAACTGGGATTGGCATGGTTCTCTCGGAGATCCAAGGGCCTAAAAGGCACGTCATCTTTTGAACGCCGGAGGCCCGCCTGATAATATATAATATATAGTGGTCATCACCACCCGTATCTCCGACGGAGAATCCGGGCGCATAATAGAAAAAGTACAAAAGGAGCTCAAATGCAGTACTTGTTGTTCTCCCCACCCTATGCTCTAAGCATGTCACATCCATGACACAATTTGGTTCATAGCCTATCCTTAGTACCCTAGACCAATCCTGCAACCAAACAAGGACAAGGATTGGACCACCGTACTACAATAGGCTATGTCCATGGACCTCTAATAACTGCTAAGTCTCCTAGCATACAAAGTTTCTATCAGCTGTCATCCATAACGCACGGCCCATACGTATAGGAGGCCAGACCTGTCACGCAGTCTATGATCTATATGAGACTCATACTCGTGTAACAACTATGTCACGGCCAATGAACCTTATGATGCTACATGATAATGGGGCGGTCTTATAAACAAGGTCAATGCAAATACATAAATAAAAATATACCGCGACGACACCGTCGCGCGCATTTTATATAATAGTTAAAATATATGAACTAAAGACAAAAAATAAATATACATGCAACATATAGAATATAAATAACAGTACAATGGCAAGGTATACTTGCATGGCAAGAAGCTGCAAAATGTAACGTCCAGATGCCCAACACATATGACCAGAAGCTATGGCCTCAGAACAAATATCTCCGGATACTGAAATAGATATCACCAACGTTCCCAGAATAAGCAAAATAGCTAGAAAGTACTTCCATTTCGTCCAATTTGGACACAGGAGCAAAACGGTAATTTCGGGTAAAAGTAGGGTCCACATGTGGCCCATTTTGCACCAAAAAATATGCCAAGAGTAACAGTCTCTAAATGGGACAAATTATAGGCCAAACAAACTCTAAATGTTAATACAAAGCCAACGGTATGTCCAAATGTGGAATTCGAAGAGCCGAACACAAATTCGCCCAAAAAGTCAACCGTAGGGCCCGCCAATTGGTGACTTGGTCAACTATCTCAGAATTGCGTAAAAATTGGGGTCACATGATAAGCTCGTTACCACGAGTCCAGTGGCGCAAGTTTCGTCGCAATCTGACGAGCGTGCACAAAATGTGCGCGGCTTTCATAAATGTTGCGACACGGGGATTGTCTGCGGATACGGGCTGATTCCGACGCGCACACGCTTCCGAATCAGTTTCTGCGAACTCTCACGTGTCCGGGTACACTGTACGCACTATTTTGTACACTTGGTACACGGCGGGGCGGTCCCGTTTGGCAGGGCGCGCTCCGTTTTACAACTTTTAGAAATTTGAAAAGTATATTTTTGGGATTTTCCAACAAATTTAATTCTACATACAACAGTTAATAATCTAATATAATTAACAAAAATTAAACTAGGTCAAGTGGTCTTTGTATATAAAAAAATTGAATTCGGATCTCTGTGGTGGGAGATACGAATCCGGGAACATGGGTCATCGCAACAGAATATCTGGAATTAAAAAAATGGTCGTTTTTCTTCGACTTGGCGTCGATTTTTATCTAAGTTTGCGCGTGGTTTCTAGATGAACTAACATACAATTATGAAAGGGGGATAGGTGAGGATCATACCGGAGAAGACGGGGTCGAGTTTGGTCGAGCGGTGGCGCAGAAAATAGAGCATGAACATGGCTTCGCTGCAGTGATCTGCTGACTCGGTGCTCGCGGCGCGGACGCGGTTGATGGCGATGGTCGGCGGTGGCGGCCTCCAGTAGCGGTGCGGGGGCTCCGGCACGACGCGGGCGGCGTCGCTCAGAGGGAAGAAGGAGATTAAGGTTACAGTTTTGTAAAACCCCTAATCCTAAAAAAAAATCGTATTAAGCTATGTTTTATTAATTATTAATTTAATTATAGTAATTATGTGCTAATTAGGATAAATAGATTTTTAATAATTTTTATTTTAGGTGTTGGTGCACTTAGAGAATTTATGGGACCATCAGGAATTTTTTGAAATTTATTTCATGTAGGAGACCCCATGAGCAGTTGCTAGCTTAACGGTGTGCATTATTATAATCTATAATTTTTCTTACGAGTATATATATATATATATATATATATATATATATATATATATATATATATATATATATATATATATATTTAAAAAGAAAAAGGAAAAGAAAAGAAAAGAAAATAATATAAACAAATAATAATATTAAACTAATAACTATACTAATAACTTAAAGCAAATTTAAGCAAAACCAAAGCAACCTACCATTCCCACAAAGAAGCAGCAGCTTCCTGCGCGCGGAATGCAGCACCCCCCCTTTGACTAAATCCCTTATATATATATATATATATATATATATATATATATATATATAAACCATCAAACTCAAAACCTAATCATCCAATCCCCTCATCTTTCCATCTAGACCTAGAGAGCGCCGCCACCGCAGCCGGAGAACCCTGCCAGGCCGTCCAAACAAAACCCGACGACCGCGACCCCGCGCACTATAGATTCCCACATGAGGTACCTGTGTTCCGGAGTTATTTTCCGTCGACTCGCTCAACCAAATGCCGCCCCGTCTTCACCGGTATGCTCACCCCTTAACCCTCTTCCATATCTGTATGATAGCAGACCTCGAACAACACGTAATCCTAGGTGAAAACAACGCCAAAGTTGGCAGAAACATACCAAATTTTGGGATCGCAGAAAACTGCGATGACCACCCATGTCTCCGAGTTCGTATCTTCCACCACAGAGATCCGAATTCGATGATTCTTTTTTGGTATACGTAGACCACTTGACCTAGTTTAATTTCTGTTAAATAACCCTAGATTATTAACTACTGTAGACAGAATTAAATTCGTTAGAAAATCCCGCGAACCCACTCTTCCAGATTTCCAAAAGTTGTGAAACAGAGCGCGTCCCGCCAAACGGGACCGTTCTGCCGTGTACCAAGTGTACCGAATGGTGCGCGCAGCGTAACCGGACACGTAAAAATTCGCAGAAACTGATTAGGACGCGTGTGCGCACCGAAATCAGCTCGTATCCGCGGACACACCCCGTATCGTAACTTTTGTGAAAGTCACGTAATTTTGTGCACGCTCGTCAAATTTCGACGAAACTTGCGCCACTGGACTCGTGGTAATGCGCTGGTACTGTGACCCAATTTTTACATAATTCTGAGACAGTTGACCAAGTCGCTAATTGGCGGGCCCCACAGTTGACTTTTTGGACGAAATTATGTTCGGCCCATCGGAATCCACATTTGGACACACCGTTGGGTTCGTATTGACATTTAGAGTTTGTTTGACCTATAACTTGTCCCATTTAGAGACTGTTACCCTTGGCACACTTTTCAGTGCAAAGTAGGCCACATGTGGACCCCGCTTTGACCCGAAATTACCGTTTTGCCCCTGTGTCCAAATTGGACGAAAGGGAAGTACTTTTTAGCTATTTTGCTTATTCTAGGAACGTTGGTGATATTTATTTCAGCATCCGGAGACGTTCATTCTGAGGCCGTAGCTTCTGACTCTTGGTGTTGACATCTGGACATTATATTTTTGCAACTTTCTTACCAGACAAGATACCTTGCCAAATTGCTTACAGTATTTTGCATGCTTAGTATATTTCTGTATATTTATTGCATTTCTGTTTATTTATTACATGTGTAGTTTCTTTCAGTCATTACTATATATTAGATATGTTGACACACACTTGACACTTAGTATCATAGAGGACAATTATTAGGCGTATAGGCTTTTAACCACTCTGGTAAACCGTAGTAACTAACACGCACTATGGTGGTCGTGTCCGATGGTCGCTACCCCCGAGGTATGTCGATTGATGGAGTCCGAGGGTCGCTACCCCAGAGGTATGTCGGCTGATGATGTCCACTGACGAGCGTATGAGTTGTGAGGATTAGATCGAGTAGCCTACCCTTGCCCATACGTCGAAAAGTTGTCCTCATTTGCATTCATATAGATTGTCTTGTACAGCGTACTTATATATTTTCAAACATTACAGCGTACTTATATATTTTCAAACATTATGCATGTTTACTGTATTCAAATTGGCTTGCTTCTATGTATCTTGTTACGTTCCTCTGAGGACCTGGTCCCTTTTCAGGTGTATTTGTTCTTAAGTATTTGCAGGAGCGTAGATTTGGATGGTTACATATGTTTCGAGGATGTCTTCTCTCCGAGCCCCATGATTGTTAGTTGGTATTCCTATATTGTGATTATTGTGTTGTACTTTTCCCTTCGAGTTGGTAGTGGATTTGTTTTCATCCAACCATCATCCTTAGATACTTATATTGAGATCTAGCTTCATAGATACTGGTTATTTATTTATATTTGATTTTCTGTGGATGAGATTTAGATTATACCCTGTGACTTGTGACATATGTTTATACCACTTGTGGATTGATATTCATATTACAGCGTACATGTAGATTTTAGTTTCCATATATTGGAGTGCCATATCCATGCGGCTGGCATGCTTACGTGTCCTAGTCCTACGTATTTTGGGACTGGGGCGTGACCGGTTTGGGATTGGAACGGGTTATATATATAGCAAAGGGAGAGAGAGGGGGGTTCATAACGCGGGGGGGAAGAGGCGCAGCTTCTGCTGCTGTTAATTGGTTTGGGCCTCACGGGTTTTGGGTAGGAATAGGTGGGTAGGGTTAGGCTAACGGGTTAGATATCCATTAGGATTTTTTTCTTTTTTCTTTTATTCTTTCTTAACTCTTTTATTTTTCATTTCTATTTTAATTACTAAGCATTATATATATATATATATATATATATATATATATATATATATATATATATATATATATATATATATATATATATATATATGGAAAAAAATCTAGAAATTTATTTTAGCGCATAAAATTTATCTACCAACTGTCCAATAGGTCTCCTACATGGAATAAATTCGAAAAAATTCCTAATGGCCCCATAAATCCCCTAAGTTCACAAACAGCTAAAATAAAAATTAATAAAAATCAATTTCTCCTAATTAGCCACTAATTACTACAATTAAATTAATAATTAATTAAAAATAAATTAATACATTTTTTAGTATTAGGGGTTTTATATTCTACCCAACTTATAAAAATTTTATCCTAGAAATTAAATCTAAGCCACGGTAGAAAGTCAAGGATGGTATAAGATTTGCATTGTCTAAAATGCAAGGCTAGGTTTAAATGAGGGGGCGATGTTGCGCGTTGCACATTCCAAAATTTATGAAAAAAATCCACATGAACAAAAAATAGGTTTCTTCATGTGTCATGTCCAATGGTGTGGACACCTCAATGCACTTTTGCATAAAAGCACCCAACAATTAGAAAATTATACAAAGATGGGAATTGGATTAATTCAATTAAAATTAATGCGCAGGGTGCTCTTGAATTAATTAGAAGTACATGGGATAACATTATATGGAACACAAGGGTCATGGACATAGAGGGCTCATGATAGAATATTATCAAAATTTGGATCATACAAAATGGGTCAAGATTGTGTCTCCAATTTCGATTGGAACGCACAAGGATACAAAGTTGGAATTAATTTAGAATTAAGAATAACATTCGCGACGACTATTGTACGACTCAAATGTAGCACAAGAGAGCTTAATTATAAGTTACGGCAAATGTCAGAATAGGTGGCGGACATGTCTAGGATAAGGATGTAAAGTTTGTAGGAAGGCAGTGACTAGTGCAGTGCTCCAATTATCGAAGCAACGGTAAGGTGCGCTAAGTGATACTAGGTTGTAAAATAAATAAAAATACCGTGTTCTATTTCTAATTGGATTCAAACTAGCCTTAGTCTCACTATCTAAGCCAAGTAGGTCTAATTTTGGGTGAGAGGGTTTACAATCTAGCCAACTTAAAAAAATAATTTTATCCTCAAAATTTAATAAGGCATAATTTGTTAATTCCTTCACGTTCGCATATAAGGCAAGTCAATCAAAATCTCTTCCAAGCTTTAAAATATATTCTAATCCATCGCAATCACCTTCCAAACTAAGGTAGCCTCTTGTTTAATCCAAATTTAACATATTGGAATCTCTTCTCGATTTTTCAAATTATCAATATCCAAATTTAAATTAAATCCATATAACCTCTTAAAGAATTAAATACGTATATAAATTTACATTAAGATCTCCATCTATCATAATCTCCTCTAGAAAATGATTATAGTCCAATATTATTCCTATTTTTACTTATAAATTTTGGTATTTTTTAAATTTTTTAAATTCAATTCACATCCTCAATATTTTAAATATGTAATCCAACAATCAAATTTTTAACTCTTAATTCAAATTATCAAATTGTAAAAAATTTAAATTCAATCCACCAATGTTCAAGTTTGAAATTCTATATTTATCCTCAAAATTCAAATTGATGATTTTACCTTCAAATCATGTACTTGAGGTATAAATATTTGGTCCGATATATCAAGATTTTCAAATTTATTAAATACTCATCATCTAACTCCTTCTTAAAAATTCTCCACATTTAAAATGACTTAATCTCTCAATCTAATCCTACGTGATCACAATCTAAAATAATTTAACCTCAAATTAACAATGCGACTCCTACCCAACTTAGAGTTTACCCATCTATCATATAAGGCTATATATTTTAAGAAAAATATTCCTTAATTTATTTACTCACGTCATTCAATCCTCAAAATTTAACACCAATCATATCATATATGTTAGGCCCTTAATCAATTATAAAAGATAGTCATCAAATAATACGATTGGCCTATAGGGTATATCTAGTATTATCAATGTATCAAACTTATACTAAGCACGAGGTTTCGTCTTTCCGAAATAAGGGAAGACAGAAAACAATGATAAAGAGTTCAAGGGAAAGGTACTAGAATAGAAGTATGGAGATCAAGGCGATTAGAGAATTCAAACGGAAATTATCAAGGCAGTTGTGGATTAGAATCTATTTGGTAAATCCTTATTCGCATGCTCGTATCAGTATAGTTATGTAACTGATACGATCTGCTCAGACATATCTAGAGGGCAAATACATGCGTCTACTAGTCAACTATATATCTCAATCCACGTAAAGTATTATTGTGAAGGGCGAATCAAGTGCACTAAGGTTAATCAGACCGTAATACACTGATTCTGAAATGTATTAGTGTAGTACTCCAATAATACATGTCATGAACAAGCTCGATAAAGAATAAGCTTGCAAAACTAGGCTATAATAGCAGCATAAGTCAAGGAGGTACAAAAGTTATAAATACGCTAGATTATGATGAGAGAAATTATAAAATAATTCAAGTTCACAAAAGAAATAAGACTCCACAATCTCTACAGTTGTCATACTAACTCCTTGTCTCAGTCGCTAGTCGACAAAATAGGGTATGGACCTCTAATTTTTACAGTCTGAATAAACACTGTAGTCTTATGCTCGCATACAGGTAATGTCGTTCAGTTACACTTCAATAATAGGTCAAAGACTATGTGATACTAGGTTGTGAGGTATACTACCCAACTTATAACAATAAACTAATACTTTAATTGCCTTGAGGGGATTCTTCAGAATAACCTGGTCCTTGTAAATAAAGTAGAACTCTTGTTAGGGTATGCGAGGAAGAGCTTGGTACTCATCAGGGTATCCTCTCGTATTATATAGGTAAGGGTCAACTTAAGTCTTAATCATAGTGCTCATAGAACATGTGTCAATAGTACGAATGAAAAAGTTACTGGCCTTTAAGGGGAAAGAGGATATAACTTGTATCGAGGTGGGGGTACAAATTACGTGACCTACAACTAGAGGATAATCATCTAAATAAAAAACTTAACTTATTAGGTTCTAACTACCAAGCACAGAAATTCAAAATTCAAGACTACAACTATAACCTTAGCAAACTATATATCCTAACATAGAATAGAATTACTCGGTCTACAATCAGAAGTGTCAGGTGGCACGAGTTGAAAGATGAAGAAAAGAAGCACATAATTTAGTTGTCATGCAATTAGCGAACGTTAAGGTCGCAGAGGAACAATATATAAAATTAAAACAGAGGGCTCTAGATAGCATCATGGTTTTCTAAGGAAAAGTGGTATGCTAGTTGCTATGTTCGAGGTATGATTAAGAAAAAAGTGTTGATTACATTCCTCTAGGCTTCCTAAGGTGTTGTCTACTAATAATAAGACAATGATCTAAGTTTATGGTCCTCCAATACTATCTAACTATGAAGGTTAGGTTCAGTCCTAATTTTCAATTTTGGTTTTCTATTGGTTCCTCAATACTAGGGTCAAACATTATGGTAAAACTTCTAACTAACTCTAGTAGTGTCTATACTACTCTCAAATATTCATAATACATCAAGGGGTAATGGTAAACCAATCTATAGATAAGGAATTCTAGGGTTCACTAGACATTCTAAACTTAGTGGTGTGTCAACACTCTAGTTGTACTCTTAATAGGAAGGTTACCCTACTTATCATCTAACAACAGGGACTTCTATATTCGAGGAGGGGGCTATACTCAAGGAGTTATCAGGAAAGTACAGGAATCAAGCAGGATACAATTATTCAAATAGAATGGATTGGAAGGAAATCGAATCATAGTCAATTGTGGATGAGATCTTATACTCTATTTCTAGATGCAGACTTGTTCGGTACAGTAACATAACCGAGACAATATGCTCTCGACCTGTATGGGCCACCACTAAAAATATGTCACGTCCCAATCCCAAAAATACGTAGGACTAGGACACGTAAGCATGCCAGCCGCATAGATATGGAAACTCCAATATATGGAAACCAAACCCATACGTACGCTGTAATATGAATATCAATCCACAAGTGGTATAAAGCTATCACAAGTCACGGGGTATAATCTAAATCTCATCCACAGAAAATCAAATATAAATAAATAACCAGTATCTATGAAACTAGATCTCAATAAGAAGTATCTAAGGATGATAGTTGGATGGAAACAAATCCACTACCAACTCGAATATAAGAGCAAATATAATATAAGAATACCAGCTAACAATCATGGGCTCGAAGAGAAGACATCCTCGAAACATATGTAACCATCGGAATCTGTGCTCCTGCGAATACTCAAGAACAGATACACCTGGAAGGGCCAGGTCCTCAGAGGGACATAAAAAGATACATAAAAGCATGGCAATAAAGTACTGAAATAAATATCCAATGGTCGCCTAACCGTCTAAGTGAATTCAGTTAAGAACAACTTTTTCCACAAGTGAGCTATCTGGCTAAAAACTGGGATTGTCATTTTTCTCTCGGAGATCCAGGGGCCTAAAAAGCACGTCGTCTTTTGAACGCCGGAGGCCCGCCTGATAATATATAATATATAGTGGTCATCATGACCCGTATCTCCGGCGGAGAATCCAGACGCACAATAGAAAAAGTACAAAGGAACTCAAATGCGGTACTTGTTATTCTCCCCACCCCATGCTCTAAGTATGTCACATCCATGACACAATTTGGTTCATAGCCTATCCTTAGTACCCTAGACCAATTCGACAACCAAACAAGGACAAGGATTGGACCACCGTACTACAATAGGCTATGTCTATGGACCTCTAATAACTGCTAAGTCACCTAGCATACAAAGTTTCTATCAGCAGTCATCCCTAACGCACGGCCCATACGTACAGGAGGCCAGACCTGTCACGCAGTCCATAATCTATATGAGACTCACACTCGTGTAACAACTGTGTCACGGCCAATGAACCTTATGATGCTACATGATAATGGGACGGTCTCATAAACAAGGTCAATGCAAATACATAAATAAAAATATACTGCGACGACACCGTCGCGCACATTTTATATAACAGTTAAAATATATGAACTAAAGACAGAAAATAAAGATGCATGCAACATATGGAATATAAATAATAGTACAATGGCAAGGTATACTTGTCTGGCAAGAAGCTGCAAAATATAACGTCCAGATGTCCAACACATAGGACCAGAAGCTATGGCCTCAGAACAAATATCTCCGGATGCTGAAATAGATATCACCAACGTTCCCAGAATAAGCAAAATAGCTAGAAAGCACTTCCCTTTCGTCCAATTTGGACACAGAAATAAAACGGTAATTTTGGATAAAAGTGGAGTCCACATGTGGCCCATTTTGCACCAAAAAATGTACCAAGGGTAACAGTCTCTAAATGAAATAAATTATAGGTCAAACAAACTCTAAATGTCAATACGAACCCAATGGTATGTCCAAATGTGGAATTCGATGAGCCGAACACAAATTCGCCCAAAAAGTCAACCGTGGGGCCCGCCAATTGGCGACTTGATCAACTGTCTCATAATTGCTTGAAAATTGGGTCACAGGACCAACGCGTTACCACGAGTCCATTGGCGTAAGTTTTGTCGCAATCTGACGAGCGTGCACAAAATGATCGTGGCTTTCGCAAAAGTTGCTACACGGGGATTGTCCGCGGATACGGGCTGATTCCGACGCGCACACGCGTCCGAATCAGTTTTCGTAAACTCTCACATGTTCGGGTATACTGCGTGCACCATTTGGTACACTTGGTACACGGCGGGGCGGTCCCGTTTGGCGGGGCGCGCTCCGTTTCACAACTTTTGGAAATCTGGAAAAAGTGTGTTATCGGGGTTTTCCAACAAATTTAATTCTACATACAGCAGTTAATAATCTAATATAATTAATAGAAATTAAACTAGGTCAAGTGGTCTTCGTATATAAAAAATAAAAATTGAATTCGGATCTCTGTGGTGGGAGATACGAATCCGAAAACTTGGGTCATCGCAACAGAATATCTGGAATTTAAAAAGTGGTCATTTTTCTTCGACTTGGCATCAATTTTTACCTAGGTTTGTACGTGGTTCGAGATGAACTAACATATAATTATGGAAGGAGGATAGGTGAGGATCATACTGGAGAAGACGGGGTCGAGTTTGGTCGAGCGGTGGCACGAGAAACGGAGCATGAACATGGCTTCGCTGTAATGATCTGCTGACTCGGTGCTCGCGGCGCGAACGCGGTTGACGGCGATGGTCGGCGGTGGCGGCCTCCAGCAGTGGTGCGGGGGCTCCGTCACGACGCGGGCGGCGTCGCTCAGGGGGAAGAAGGAGATTAGGGTTAGGGTTTGGGATTGGAACGGGTTATATATATAGCAAAGGGAGAGAGGGGGGGTTCATAACGCGGGGGGGAAGAGGCGCAGCTTCTGCTGCTGTTAATTGGTTTGGGCCTCACGGGTTTTGGCTAGGAATAGGTGGGTAGGGTTAGGCTAACGGGTTAGATATCCATTAGGATTTTTATTTTCTTTTTCTTTTATTCTTTCTTAACTCTTTTATTTTCCATTTCTATTTTAATTACTAAGCATTATATATATATATATATATATATATATATATATATATATATATATGGAAAAAAAATATAGAAATTTATTTTAGCGCATACAAATTATCTACCAACAGTCCAATAGGTCTCCTACATGGAATAAATTCGAAAAAATTCCTAATGGCCCCATAAATCCCCTAAGTTCACAAACAGCTAAAATAAAAATTAATAAAAATCTATTTCTCCTAATTAGCCACTAATTACTACAATTAAATTAATAATTAAATAAAAATAAATTAATACAGTTTTTAGGATTAGGGGTTTTACAAAGTCGAAATGGCCGTTCGGTCATTTCGACGGACACGTGGTGTGCGGTTCGCAAAACCTCCTGAAACGCACACCAAACCTACTCAGAATCGGTCCAAAATTTACCCACGGGTTCTAAACGATGTCTAGATCCTAGAAAAAATACTAACTTGTCGATTCTAGGCCCGTGGTAAAAATACGCACGCACATAGAACTTACGATGATGAAAACCCCCAAAACGCCCGAAACGTCCATTTCTCCGCGACACGACTTCACGTATCCGAACGGAGTCACATGCTAACCCTCAAGACACCCGACAACGTCTACCTAGGTCCTTCTAACCTAGGACATCGCCCAAAATTGGGCCAATCTCGAATTTTACCCAAAATTGACACAAAATCTAATGTCAAAGTCTCCAGACACAACCAAACTTGTTCCAACTTCCTCCCACGGGTAGCCTTAGGGTCTAGGAAGGTTCTAAACTACTTAAAATCACCACCCTCAAGCCTCTTGGAAGATGGAATCCCAAGGCCAAAGTCTCCAAAACCCTTGAAATCACCACCCTCAAGCCTCCAAGGCTCCAAACCAAGCCTCTACACTAAGTCTAGGCTCTACACACCTAGGTTAGGGAAAAGTATAGGGTTAGGGTTAACATAAATAGAAGAAATGGAAGAAGAAAGAAAAGAAAATAAGAACACTTACGTGGAATGAAAGTGGGAAGAAGAAAAGAAGAAGAAAGAGTGGAGAATGGAGAAGAAGAAGAAGAAGAAGTGAAGAAGAATGGGGTGGGGGCTGTGTTCGGGTCTGGAAGGAGGGGTTAGGGGCCGGCCATGTGTAATTAAAGAAGGGTTTACATAGTGGAAAATGACTAAAAAGCCCTCCTCTTTAGTCATGCAACTTGGATTTTGGATTTGGGGTTCCAAAAGCACTCAAACTAACTCCTAATCACTCCAACTAACTAAAATAAAATACAATAATAATTCTAAACCCATAAATAGGCCTCACAAGGGTGTTGGTTGGGTCGGACATGGGTCCACTAGGGTCTGACATGGGTCCAGACTAGCCAAAATTCTAAAACAACCAAATAAAAAATAATACAACCATCAATTAAAATATAATTATTTATAAACAATACACAATTTACCAAATAAAATAAAAAAAATCCTATTTTCTAGAATTGGGTAGTGACAAGCCTACCCTCCTTAAAATAATTTTGTCCTCAAAATTAAAAGACGAAACTAGGACAGGAATGCAAGAAAAAGAAAAAGAACCATACCTCAGGGCTCGAAAAGATAAGGGTATCGCTCGCGCATTTCATCCTCCATCTCCCAGGTCGACTCACCTGGAGAGTGATGCCTCCACGCGACGCGAACCAAGGGAATAGTCTTGTTCCTCAACACCTTCTCCCGCCGATCCAGAATCTCCACCGACTGCTCTGGATAGCTAAGAGTAGGGCCCACCACGATCTCTGAGTGATCCAATATATGACTGGGATCCACCACGTACCGTCTCAACTGCGACACGTGGAATACATCATGAACTCCCTCTAGCGTAGGCGACAAATCTAGCCTATACGCCACAGCGCCAACCCTCTCAAGGATGTTGAAGGGTCCGACAAAACGTGGGCTAAGCTTCCCGCCTCCACCGAAGCGAATAGTGCCCCGCATCGAAGAAATCCTCAGGAACACCAGATCTCCAACCTAGCACAAACAAGGTCTCAGCACTTAATCTAAAATAAGCAATCACAAGCAAACACAAGAACAAAATCTAAATTCTAAGCTATACCTCGAACTCCAAAGGTCTCCGGTGGCTATCGGCCCAATGCCGCTGCCTGTCCTGTGCCACCCGAAGTCTATCTCTAATGAGCTTGACCTTCTTCGCTGCATCAACCACCATCTCTGGGCCAAGCAAAGCTCTCTCGCCTACATCATCCCATAATAACGGAGTGCGACACCTCCGTCCATACAACGCCTCGAATGGTGACATCTCGATACTGGCTTGGTAGCTGTTGTTGTAAGCAAACTCTACCAAGTGCAAGTAATCCTCCCAAGAGCCTCTGAAATCCAGAACACAAGTGCGAAGCATGTCCTCAAGTGTCTGGATGGTCCTCTCTGACTGACCATCTGTCTGTGGGTGATATGTACTACTAAACTTGAGCTGGGTGCCCAAGCTAGCCTGCAGACTCCTCCAAAAATATGAAGTAAAGCGACTGTCCCGGTCTGATACTATGTTCACAGGAACTCCATGTAGTCTGACTATCTGGCGCACATACATCTCTGCCAGTCTCTCCGTAGACGTACCCACTTTGAATGGTAGAAAGTGGGCCGATTTGGTCAACCTGTCTATGATGACCCAAATCGTATCCTTCCCGTCTGGAGAACGGGAAAGTCCAGAAACAAAATACATGGTCACATGCTCCCATTTCCACTCCGGAATGGGTAACGGCTGGAGTAAACCTCCTGTCCTTTGCCTCTCCGCCTTTACCTGCTGTCACACTAAGCATCGGGATACGAAGCGTGCTACCTCCCACTTCATTCTGTACCACCATACATGCTCTCTCAGATCTCTATACATCTTGGCACCTGGATGCATAGAGTACTAGGATCGATGCGCCTCCTAAAGAACCTCCTCGCGCAACGACCCACTCGACACACACAACCTGGTACCGTACCGTAATGAACCATCATCAGCAATGGTGAAGTCATCTGATAATCCAATCTGAACCTGCGCCCTGATGCTCCTCAGGGACTCATCCTTAAACTGTGTAGCCCTGATCCGGTCTACCAACTCTGACTGAATCTGCAGTCCCCACATCTGCATCTTAACTCCAGGCACTATCACCTCAATGCCCAAGCTCTCTAGATCTGCCAGAAGATAACGATCTGTAGTCAGGCACATAGCTACCGGATACCTGCTCAGCGCATCCGTAACTACGTTCGCCTTCCCTGGATGGTACTGCAATAATATGTCGAAGTCTTTCATCAACTCCAACCATCTCCTCTGCCTCATGTTCGGCTCTTTTTGGGTAAACACATACTTCAAGCTCTTGTGGTCTGTGAAGATCTCCAAACGCTCTCCGTATAAATAGTATTTCCACAACTTCAGAGCAAAGATGACCGCTGCCAACTCCAAATCGTGGGTAGGGTAGTTCTTCTCATGAGGACGTAATTGCCTAGAAGCATAGGCAATCGCCCTCCCATTCTACTGTAACACACAACCCAGTCCCTTCCCCGATGCATCACTATAGATAGTGAATCCTCCAGATCCTGATGGCAACGTCAACACTGGAGCTGTCGTCAACCTCCTCTTCAGCTCATCAAAGGCGATCTGGCACTCCTCTGACCAAACAAACTCCATGTCCTTCCGGGTCAGCCTAGACAACGGCTCTGCAATCCAAAAAAAAATCCTGAACAAATCTCCTGTAGTAACCTGCCAGTCCCAGAAAACTTCTGACCTCGGCTACTGAACTCGGAGCACTCCATGCCTCAACTGCCATGATCTTCCTCGGATCCATCGAGATCCCCTCTCCAGTCACCACATGACCAAGGAATTCAACCTTGTCAAGGAAGAACTCATACTTCAAAAGCTTTCCATAGAGCTTATCCTTCCTGAGAGTCTCCAGTACTATCCTCAAATGCTCCTCATGCTCCTCTGGGGTCTTCGAATACACCAAGATATCATCTATAAACACCACCACAAACCTGTCCAGATGCTGATGGAATACCTTGTTCATCAGATTCATGAACACTGTCGGGACATTAGTTAACCCAAACGGCATCACCATAAACTCATACTGTCCATACCTGGTCCGAAAAGCTGTCTTCGGAATATCCTCCCTCCTGACCTTCACCTGGTGGTAGCCTGTCCTCAAATCAATCCTGGAAAACACCCTCACTCCGCTCAATTGGTCAAAAGATCATCAATACGCGACAGCGGATACTTGTTCTTGATTGTGAGGTTGTTCAAAGCCCTGTAGTCGATACACATCCGTATCGATCCATCCTTCTTTGGCACAAAAAGTATCATAGCACCCCACGGAGAAGAACTAGATCTGATAAATCCCTTGTCCTGAAGCTCATCCACCTGCTTCTTCAACTCTATCAGCTCACTGTTGCTGACTCTATAGACGTGCTGGGATATCGGCTCCGCGCCTGGCACCAAGTCTATAGAGAACTCCACATCTCTGTCCGGAGGTAACCCTGGCAACTCCTCCGGAAAGACATCCATGTACTCCGCTATCAGTGGATGTAGCAACCTCGGCTCTACCACCAGGGCTCCGCAAAAGACTCCCTTGCTCTGCTCCGCTACTCCTCTGGCAAACTGAAACTCTGGCTCACCCGGCGGACTAAACAGCAGTCTGCCTCTACGACAATCTATACTAGCACAGTGCATACTCAACCAATCCATCCCGAGTACAATATCGTAGCTCGGAAGTGGCATTACGAGTAGGCACACACTCAACTCCCGGCCTCCCATGGTAACTCTCCAGTCTCTGCAGACATCACTGACTAGGATGATGCCACCCTCGATCGTGATCTTGCAAAGTCTAGCTAAAGGTTCAGCAACAAGATAGTGTCTAACAGCAAATGATACAGACACAAAGCTATGGGAAGCCCCAGAATCAAATAAAGCAAGTGCTGGAATAGAATCAAGAAGAACAGAACCTGAGATCACATCACCAACGGGCTTGGCCTCGTCTACAGTCAGGGCAAAAGCTCGCCCTTGTTGTCCTCCTCGGTGCTGCTGCTGGTGCTGAGCAAACCTCTGTTGCTGAGTCGGCAAAGGCTGTCCTCTCTGCTGTGCTGCAGGTGCTCGGGCTGGTCCCCTCTGAGCGGCTCCTCCGTCCTGAGCTGTACGAGCAAGTGCTGAAGGATAATCCTTCAGCTGGTGATCTGCTGTGCCACATAACAAACATCTGCCCAGCCTCTTTCTGTAAATGTCCCATCCGTGCCCCGACTTCCTACAGAAAGGGCAAATGATGGGCTGCCTCTGACCCTGCTGCTGTCCCTGCCTCTGCTGCTGGGGCGCCTGTCGGAAGGGCGCACGACCCTGACCTTGGTGCTGCTGAGTCTGCTAGAACGGCCTCTTGGCTGGGCCTGCACTACTGCCTGCTCCAGAAGCATCTCTACTCCTCTTGGTCTTCAGCTCCAAGTCGTCCTCCGCCCTCTTAGCGTCGCTCACAATCTGCTCGAAGGTCGCCTCGCGGTCACTCCTAGTCAAGGACTTGACCTCCATGACCAAACCCTTGCAAAACTTTCGCGCCTTCGCTACCTCGGTCAAACCCTCTACAAATCTGCCCAGACGGAAGAACTCTGATGTATACTCGTCTACCAGCATGCTTCCCTAGACGAGTGCCTCGACCTAGCTCTCCAAAGCACTCAGAGCCATATCTGGGAAGAACTTCTCCTTGAAAAGCTTCTTGAAAGCCTCCCAAGTCAGTCCCGGTACTGCTATCCTCGTATCTGTGCGGCACCAAGTAAGGGCAAGATCGAATATCTGGCTGCCCGCTGCCTCAATCTGCATACTGGCTGGGATCAGTGCCAGCCTAAAGATACCCTCAATGTGCTCGATCCAGTCGTCCGCGTACAGGATCCCCTCCGTACCCCGGAACTCCTTGGGCCGTATCCTCTGAAAGTCAATAATGGTACCCGACCTCGGATGCTGAGCCTGCGCTGCCTGTGGCTGGACCTGAGCCACTCTGTCCACCACTGTCATGGCCACCTGGTGAGCATTCTCAATGTCCATCCTCATCACGTCCACCTGGCGGTGCTGCGCTTCCATCATCTCTTTGAAGAACGCAAATAACTGCGTGGCATCAACTGGTGCAGGCGGTGGTGGAGGAGGTACCACCGGAACAACTGGTGTAGCTCTCGGATCGATAGGAGTAAGAGGATCTCCGAGAGAAACGGATGCTCTCTCGACCACAGGAGTGGCGAGTGGAGTGGTGGCAGCTGCCTGAAGTCTAGCAGGACGAGAGGTGTCAGACCTCTCGATGGCAGCTGCTGGAATGGTGCGCTGAGACCGTGTCTTCGGAGGCATCCTGAACACAGATCAAAAAAAAGTCAATACGGTGCAAGATACGATATCATCAAGGAAGGACAATAATATTGTAAAAGAAAACAATTTCAGAAAAATTGAAGATAACAAAAGAAATCAGGAAGGGTCCTAGTTGTGATTGAGCACACTCTCTCTCAGCCTATATCCTGTATCATATTGCAGGTAGACCTAGAAACTGGACCTGCAAACTACGACCTGCATACTAGACCATGCATGGGCCGCCACCTCGACTATCTTAACATTTGTGCGTAGGGCTTGTACTCCGTCGGGTGGGATAGAAGTGTTCTCTCGCGAGAACGACTTCTTCCTCATTTAATTTGCCTTGGATTTAGACTTAGAATATATTCTACAAGGTTGACCATGGATGTTTGATAGAAGTACCATAATCACTAAACGTTGGGATCCATCAATCACTTTGAAGCATAACATGTTGACGTCGGTTCCTATCTAGATACAACTCCCCAAGCCTCCCCTACAACTCTGGAATATGCCATCTATACGCAAAATTGCTAGCATTATTGGAATCTCGATCCGAATAGATGTGACTACAGCTCTCAGAAAGTGACTATCTTTAGCAAGCATGCTAGTGGAAATCACAACAAATCGTGAACTTCCCTCGTCTCTTCATGTTTGTCTCCCCGATGACCGTCGTTTTTGATCAACAAGTCTCATATGAATTGGTCCCTCCGACTTGTGTCGCTCGTCGTTGCGTAGTGCATATTGAGGAGGGGTGTCGCGATCCTTCAAGTGAAAGTCTCCGAAAAAATCTATAGAAGTACTAAGGGAGAGTTAGGGATCATCATTGGACCCGAGGCCCATGGACGTCCGAAAAGCTTGTCCGATCCGATGGGCCAAATCCCGATACAGCCCAGCCATTAGGGAAGTCCGGTCCGGTCCATATTCGTATAGGGTAGTCTTGGGTTAAGCATCTGCCCGCAGGAGCCCGGCCCTAAAAGCTTGTCTAAGTCTGCCCCTAAAAGTATGATACATTCCTGATTATAGGGTGCAAATTTTAATTTAATTTGGAAGAGGTTACAAGTAGTGAAGTTCAAATTACCAATGCTAGTAATCTAGTGCTCGGAGACCAAGGACTAGAGAGTTCATATTTATACTCTATTAGCAATAAGGTTTGGACTTTGGATTAATGAGAGATTGATGATGAAAGGGGTTATTTAAAAAATGAAGAGAGTGAAAAAAATGTAATGAAGAGAGTGCTATATAGCCGGTTGGTTCGAACTCGACCATGACCTCAGCCTGACTTTACTATATCTGAGTTTTGAGCTCAACTGGGTTTGGAATTTTAGTTTGTGGCCCTGCCTGAATCGGTTCTATTGACCGAAATATCTTGGCCAGGCCTGGATGCTGTCAAGTCCAATCAAAATCGGACTGCATCAGCTCGACCGGTCCACACTGCAACTTGAAATGAGAGGAATAAATAAATAAATAAATAAATAAATACTTGTTGATAAAGGTATGACATCAACCGAACTTTGGATGAAGTGCAAAAAATTCATCATGTAACTTTTACAATAATAAGATTACTAGTTTAAAAGAAAATTCGTCTTTTTATTTTGGTTCAATTTACATCCAATTTAATTTCTGCCTATGACAGACGTCAAATTAGATCTGAAATGACGATTATATCCATGTAAAAAAAATTCTCCTCCCATTATCCCTCTTCTTTCTCTCCGGTAGTATCCCCTCCTTCTCCGATGACGGTGGTGGCATAATGACGGCATCGTAGCAACGGAGGTGGAGACACGGGGGGAGTGGGGGCAGCCACCACGGGTGAGGAGAGGGAGGAAGGGGAGGCAAGGGAGGGATATTTTATTTTTTCAAAGTAATAACTAACGTTCATTAATATTTTGATCAAAATATATATTGCTGGAGGATTTAATTGCTGCAAACATGTACTGTTGAATTTTTTTTGCACTTCGTCCACCGAACTCCTTCCTTCTCCGGTAGGAATAAGTAATTGATTGGATGCCAACAATTCCGAACGCGCGAGGAAGAAGATTAACGGCAGACAAAACAAAAACTAGCTTAGTAATTAATGAATAAATAAATAAATGGAGGATGACTAGGTTCCACTTGCAGGAGGAGAAGAAGAAGAGTTCGATTATTAGACACACACAAATGGATCCAACTGCCTAAAAGAATAGAATAGAATAGAATCAGCTAAAGTAATCATCTTCTTCTTCTTTCAGTCTCAGGACCAGTAGCCGCTAGCAGCCGCAACTTTCAGAGAATAAAAGAGGATACATACTCTTCTTCCTTTTTTCATTCTATAAATATCTTCTCATTAATTCTCCCAAAATAGCAATTTAGTTTTTGTTATTTTCCGGCCGAGATCATGGTGGCGAATCACGGCGGCTCCAAGACTGAGATCACGTTCGCCGGCAGGTTCGCCAGCAGCGCCATGGCCGCCTGCTTCGCAGAGGTAGCATCCATCAGCCTTCCTCTCTTTCTTTCCCCACCCTGTTATTACTACTTTAAGATTATTTCTATTTCTATTATTTGTCACCAATTATTGTTTATATCTGTTAGTTACCATTACTTTACAATTGTCAAAGTCTTGTAATTTGTCTAGCCTGAACACAAACTTTGCTTCCATCACCTCAAACAAGGCAAGTCAGACCAAACATGCACACAGTTTTTTTTTTTTTTTTTTTTTCTCTTCCTGTAGAACCAGCTCAGAGGTGTAACTTTAGGCATAGTGTCCATATATATAAGTTCCCCCGTGATATATTTGCAGCAACAGAATGACATAATTAACTGTTTACACTATTTTGATGAGGAGGGAGGGATTTAGAGGGTGTTGTTGGTGGTGGTGGATATACATGTGTACCACTAAAGCTTCCTACCAGTCTAATATGAAGCACATATCCTTGATAAATTAAGACGAGAATGGAACTAGCTGATTGTAGGAGGATCAAATTTCTGCCCCGTATTTCCCCTAAACTGGAGGCGACCATCTAATTGCCCATACCCTCATTTCTCATTCTTCTCTTAGCATATTTCTACATATGTGATTGAATAATCCAGATACAAATACAGCCAGAGGCTTTGCCCCCTGGTTAAGTTACTTTTAATTTCACTAACAATATGGTTTGTATCCTCCCAGTCTTTCTACACATCATTCTCCAATCCAAGTAAGAGGGAATGTCCCCTAACAATGTCCATCATTAGTATCATCCAAGCATTCTCCCATCACAAGAAAAATTGATCTCCCTTTACATAAAAGGGCAAGCCCAATTTTCTCTTTTGGTACATTCCATTAGAGTCTTGACTTGATCAAGGATGATGATTAGGTGAATCCTAGTCAAAGCATTCTCTTTTTACCCACCACCTTTTTGGCATCGCAATAACTTTTTCTGATTTCTTTCCTTCCTTCCTTATAGGATAAGCACTATGAACACCCCTCTCATCCTCATCTTTTCCACTACTCGTACTTAAGAAGAAGCACAGGCAAACCCTATCCATTGTTAGGACTAGTAGTGAGTGCAATCAGTTGCCAACCAGCTAAAGGAAGGATTGTCTTCTATGGGAGATTAAGGCCAATTTGTCACCTAGCAACATAGCCAAAGGCTATTCCGTCTAAACCCTTTATATAATGTGAAGAGGAGAGATGGTCCTTTGGAAATGTGCAAGAATGATAGCTGTGAAACCTGATCCCAAAGGAGGTTCAGTATGAACAATCTGAGTAGGCATGTGTTTCAAGTTTGCATCAATAACAGCGAGAGACTAGAAGAGACTGACAGTTTGGCAAAGTGCTAAATCATATACTTGATTGGCCGATAACGAATATGACTTCTGCGTAATGCTGTCATTGAAGGAAAATCAGAGATAACCTTTATCAATTTATTTGTGGAGAACATAGTTGGTGAAGCCTCTTCTTATGTTGTTTATAACTCTTTATCTGGACGAGCCTTACTATTCCTATCTTCTAGTGAGTGAAGCATACGTGATCTATGGAACTCTTCCCTTCAAGGAATTTTTGGGTATGGTTGCAGATAACACCCCTTTCCCTTCCCTTGCTTCATTCCTGAACGTTTTTTTTTCTTCCAGAATGGCTTCATATGACTAAACCCTGCAGCTGCTTGCGTGTTAGGGATCCCTCTCATATCATGATTTACTTTATTCCGATGACCTAACTTCCCAGTGATTTTCCGGTTCATATCATACCATCTATGTTACCTGGACTTGGGTACGCTTGTCGGATACTGGTACATATTCAAGAGTTGAGCCTTAAAACTCGTAATTGAAGGACATGCGGACACAGCCTAAAAGAGTCCAAAAATTGGGTACTAGTGCGGGGATATATTGTTTAAAGAGTCCAAAAAATTGTTTTCACCCTTAATTTGATTCGTATCTTAATTATTGTCTACCTTAATTCTTTTTTACCTTAATTTGTTATATGCCTTGAGCAAATAAGATGATCTTAATTTGGTTCTGTTTCCTAAATACCCCTAAAAAATATCTTTGCTTCCCTTAATTAATTAAGTTATATTGTTTTTTTTTCTTTTTTGATCATGCATTGTTTAAATGTATATTACATAAATCACCAGCATAAATACAATTAGATATATTTTTAAATTGATTAAGTAGATTAAAATGCATGCTTATTATTAAATGTATGGTAATTTGAGTTTTTGTTTTTTTATCTCTAGAAAAGTTAGTCTTTGAGTTTTATCTTTTCAAAGTACTTAATATAATGAGATGATTGCTCAAGAAAGAGAGAGGGCTAGTAATAATCGTGTCGATTGCGCAAAGAAAATGTATAAGAGAGAAGGAGAAGATCAATTTCAGAAGTTTTTCCTTGAAACTAGTGAGCATGATTAAATTCGATTATGAATATGATGGATAGGACTTAGGCTATGCACGTTTTTAGCATAGTTTAAAGTATCGGCCGATACCGATCCGATACGGCCGATACCGATACAGTTTGGCATGTCCCGATCCGATACCGACCGATACCCGATACTGACCGATACCGACATTATATGTCTCTTTTCCAACCAATTCGACGAAAAAATTTGAATTAAAAAGACCAATTAGAAAGGATGTAAAAGCATAGTAAGGTTGTAAAAACATATAAAAGAGGAAAACTTATCTATCGCATATAAATCAATCGACAAGGATGACTACTATTTCATTCAATATCAAAAATACTAAGAAACAATACTGAAAATACTTTAAATTATGCATAAATGTATAAAATATATTCTCTAAAATGTTAATAATTTACTAATAGTTGTTTGCTTTCCGATACCAAAAAATCCGATACTCCGATCCGAAACCTCCGATACTACCGATACCGCCGATCCCGATACTCATAGGAATGGTCCGATACCGATTCCGATACCGATACTTTGAACCTTGGTTTTTAGATGTCCCTTTTGAAACTTGAGATGACTTTTCATTCTCCCATATATAATTAAGGTTGCTCAGAGTAAGAAAATATATGAGATGAAAAATAGAGAGGATAACAAGAAAGGCAGAAGACCAACGGTCAAAAAGGAGAAAAGAAAAGAAAAGAAAAGAAAATACTATTCTTTAACATGAGAGAATATATATATATATATATATATATATATATATATATATATATATATATATATCGAAGAAGGTAAATATTATTCTGGTTCGAAGGCGTACAACTCAGCCTGAACGCCTACAACCAATCACGGCCCAAAGATCCGAAGACCTACAACCCAGCCCGAAGGCTTACAAACCCAACCTGAAGGCCCCGCACCAGCATTGCAACCGCAACCGTACTGCACCACACCCGGGCCGCACTGCACCCTCCTCGCTTAATTTTCCCTAAAGAAAATTAAAGCGCTTCCTCCGTTGCTCGAAATAGCAACCTCCAAGCGGGATATGTCTCACTCTAACCACTTGAGCTAGAGGTCCTTGGCATATATATATATATATATATATATATATATATATATATATATGAGACGGGATATTGTACCAAGCAATAATGCACCAAGCAATCTCAACCACACATTTTTTGAAATGTGTGGTCATAAATCATCCTATAAAGTTGCTGCCACGTCAACGTATTTTATAATCACACATTTCAAAAAAATATGTGGCTGTGATTACTTGGTGCAATAAATAGTGCAATAAGCCTTGGTGCAATATCTGTCACGCCCCAGTCCCAACAATACGAAGGACTAGGACACGTAAGCATGCCAGTCGTATGGATATGGCAACTCCAATATATGGAAACCAAAATCCATACGTACGCTGTAATATGAATATCAAATCCACAAGTGGTAAAAACATGTCACAAGTCACAGGATATAATCTAAATCTCATCCACAGAAAATCGAATATAAATAATTAACCAATATCTATGAAACTAGATCTCAATACCAAGTATCTAAAGATGATAGTTGGATGAAAACAAATCCACTACCAACTCGAATGGAAAAGTACAACACAATAACACAATATAAGAATACCAGCTAACAATCACGGACTCGAAGAGAAGACATCCTCGAAACATATGTAACCATCCGAATCTGCGCTCCTGCGAATACTCAAGAACAGATACACTTGGAAGGGCCAGGTCCTCAGAGGGACGTAACAAGATACATAAAAGTATGCCAATAAAGTACTGAAATATAAACATCCAATGGGGTCGCCTAACCGTCTAAGTGAATGCAGTTAAGAACAACTTTTCCCACAAGTGAGCTATCTGGCTAAAAACTGGGATTGGCATGGTTCTCTCGGAGATCCAGGGGCCTAAAAGGCATGTCGTCTTTTGAACGCCAGCGGCCCGCCTGATAATACATAATATATAGTGGTCATCACCACCCGTATCTCCAGCGGAGAATCCGGGCGCACAATAGAAAAAGTGCAAAGGAGCTCAAATGCGGTACTTGTTGTTCTTCCCACCCCATGCTCTAAGCATGTCACATCCATGACCCAATTTGGTTCATAGCCTATTCTTAGTACGCTAGCCCAATCCTACAACCAGACAAGGACAAGGATGGGACCACCGTACTACAATAGGCTATGTCCATGGACCTCTAATAATTGCTAAGTCTTCTAGCATACAAAGTTCCTATTAGCAGTTATCCCTAATGCACGGCCCATACGTACAGGAGGCCAGACCTGTCATGCAGTCCGTGATCTATATGAGACTCACACTTGTGTAACAACTGTGTCACGGCCAATGAACCTAATGATGCTACATGATAATGGGGTAGTCTCATAAACAAGGTCAATGCAAATACATAAATAAAAACATATCGCGACGACACCGTCGCGCGCATTTTATATAAAAGTTAAAATATATGAACTAAAGGCAGAAAATAAAGATGCATGCAACATATGGAATATAAATAACAGTACAATGGCAAGGTATACTTGCCTGGCAAGAAAACTACGATGTACCAATAACCTGCTCCAGAAGTCGCGCAGAACAAATCCCATATCCTATGTACATATAATATAATACAATCAAATCATTAGTCATTATACTAGTACATGCACAACCATATTTACACTGGACCCGGAGGTACACTAGGGGTGGCACTAGTCATCTAACACGGTCAATTACGCGTTGAATTACGCATGGTCACATCTTCAAGTGTTGTACACAATCAGACAGTCAACTGACAGGTGTCTAAGCTAGTACGTTAATGTACGCAAGGCAGTCAACTGCAAGTTCTTAGGGTCAACATGGTCAAGGTAAATACGGGATAGTCCACAGTGTCCTAGGGTCGTATCATACATACATATATAGTCACAACTATTATTTAGCATTTAATTACATATATATCCATATGATTATATAATAGTATAACCAGTAATTTATTTACATACCTATTTGAATATATTTACTATATATATATATATATATATATATATATATATATATGTACCAATGAATATTATACATATACCAAATTAAACAGTATATGCGTACGCGTACGTACGTGTATACGAGTTGGGTTTACTGACTCAGGGTCCGATGTCAACTGACTGTCAATAAGCAATACTAATATCCTACGGGCATACACACAAGCACATATAAAAGGAGAAGACGGACAGGTTCGTACCTCGGGGTACGTGCACGGGTACGACGGTGAGGTTGACGACGATGGTGACGCGATGATGGTGAGTTGTAGTGATAATGAAGATGATGATGATAATAGAAGATGGTGATGATGATGACAATGGCCATGGTGGTGATGTTGATGATCATGTTGATGGAGATGGTGTCTGCCGGAGTCCGGCCAGGGGGGGAAGTTCCGGCAAGGAGGAGGAGGACAGGGCGCAGGGAGGCTCGGGTGATGGCAATGGTGAAGTTGATGATGATGATGGTGGCTGGGAGCGAGAGGAGATGGAGGTCGGGGTAGTTTGTGATGGGGGAATCCCGGCGGGTCGAGGGGATCCGGCGGGAGGAAAGAAGTCGGAGAAGAGGGAAGTACTGGTGGTGGTGTAGGAGGTCGAGGGTGACGATGATGGGGTGGTCGGCCGAGGCACTCGACGAGGGAAGAGAGAGGAGGAGCGGAGGAGGCAATGGTGGTGGTGGTTGTTCGTGCAGCGGGGAGAGAAGCTCGGCTGAGGAGCTCGTGATGGTTCACCGGAGAAGAAGAAGAGAGCACGGAGAGGTGAATGGCAATGGTGGTGGTGTTCCGGTCGTGATGGGAGGCGGGAACAGGTCGAGATCTGCTCCGGCTGGGCGTCGTGGTGGAGGAGATGCAGGCGCGGCGGAGGACGTTCAGTCGAGGAGAGAAGAGGTTGTGCGACGGAGGAGATGTCGTGTTGCGGGGGGGGGGGGAACTGCTCGGCGGGGTGGCTCACTGGAGGGAGGTCGAGGTGATGGGAGCTCCGGCGGGATCAGTCTAGTCGGTCTCCGACGAGTTGATCGTGGTGGTATTGCAGAGGAAGGCTGCGGCGTTGGTGTGCAGGTGGTAGGGAAAGGTCGAGGCGGGTGTGGTCGATGCAGGTGGTGCTGGTGGTGTTGGTGAACCGGAGAAGGAGGTGGAGGTGTTCGTGGTGGTTTATGGAGGTCTGGCCGGAGGAGATGGGTGGTTCATGAGGCCGGGGATGGCAGGAAGGAAGGAGATGACCGGGGTTGGCGAGCAGCGGGGCGGCTGAGTGGAAGGTGGCTACTCGTCGTGAGGGACGGTGGTCGAGTGGGGAGTTCAGGGCAAGGTGGTGACTCCGGCGGAGGCTGGCGGTTCCGGCGAGGGCCGTCAGGGAAGAGGGGTGAGGTTGAAGATGAACAGGGAATAGAGAAGGGGTGGTCGGCTGAGGTGTATTTGCATTGGGTTTGGTTTAGGTGAAAAGAATTTAAGGTATATTTATATATAAAGGAGTGGAATTTTGAGGTTGACCTAGGGTTTGATGTTTGACCAAGGGTTTGGGCTTGGTCAACATTCCTTGGAGTGGGCCTTGGCCTCATATGAGGATGTTGAGGCTATAAATTACATGGTTTAAAATGCAAGGATGGGGTTTAAATGAGGGGGCGATGTTGTGCGTTTGCACATTCCGAAAATTGTTGGAAAAAATTCATATGAAGGGGAAATAGATTTCTTCATATATTGTCCAATGGTGTGGGCACCTTAAAACAATTTTGCATAAAAACGCCCAACAATTGGAAAAATTACACAAAGATAAAAATTGAATTAATTTAATTAAAATTACTGCGCAAGGTGTTCTGGCATTAATTAGAAGCACATGGAGATAAAATAAGGTGGGAAACATGTGTCATGGACGTAGATGATTCAGTGTAGAATTTTATCATAAATTTGGGTTGCACAAAACGGTCAAGATTGTGTCTCCAATTTCGATTGGAACGCACAATGATACAAAGTTGGAATTATTTAGAATTAAATATAAACGTCCGCGACGAATATTGTGCGACTAAAATGTAGCACAAGAGAGCATAATTATAAGTTACACAAAGGTCGGGATAGAAGGCGGGCATGTCTAGGATAAGGATGTAAAATTTGTAGGAAGGCAATGGCTAGTGTAGTGCTTCAATTATCGATGCAACGGTAAGGTGCGCTATGCGACATAAATATTGTATCATTAAATAGAATGTCGTGTCCTGTATCTAATTGGATACAAACTAGCCCTAGTTTCCCTATCTATGCCACGTAGGCCTAATTTTGGGTGAGGGGGTTTACGATATCCCGTCCCTATATATATATATATAGAGAGAGAGAGAGAGAGAGAGAGAGAGAGAGAGTACCACCACCAGCAGGAAAGCAATATGGCTAAAAGCAAGCCTTCAAAACTTTATGGAGACACATATGAAGAGAATCCAAAATAAAACTGATGAACGCTTGTTTGCCTTTCAAATCCCATGATTTCTAGGTATGTTACTCTATTTTAATTTTTTTTGTGTTTTTTTATCAGGTTCTTCATCTTCCCCTACCGTGTCCGTTAGTCATCTTGGTGAGTTCGACCCGGATCCCGCTTCCGCACCAATGTCATGTCGCGTTGACCCTGGTACATCGGCCTAAAGTGCCGAGTCCAGGTATCACAACAAACCATTAGCCATATAACATACGAGTCTAGAAAATTGTGACCAACCTTTTACAAGTAGGCAACTTGGCATCGATCCAAGAATTTGGGGCCCTACCAAAGTGTTCCCCTTTTCAACTCAGACGACAAGTTTTGCAACCCATCTTCTACTTGAAATCTCAATCAAATAACTAATTGGTCCATTCCCTGGCCAGTTCTAGGTTAACATGGATATAACGTAGGCTAATTTGTAACTAAATACCCTAAACTTTCATCGATTTGGAAGTTGCTACCTAAAGTATCAAAATTATTTACTTTATATCCTAAACTATTATTATTAGCAACTAAATACCTTGAACTTTCACAAATTTTCAACTTGCTACCCTACGCCCATTAGGTAGCGTACCACTAAGAGAGATGAAAATATTAGGGGTACCATCGTTATCATAGAAGTAGTAAGTTGCACATTTGAGTTTAAGATATTTAGTTTCTAATTATAAAGGGATAGTAAGTTGTTAATTTTGATAGTTTAGGACAATAACTTGCAAAACGGTGAAAGTAATGGGTATTTAGTTACAAATTAGCCTATAATGTGTTCCCGACGTGATGCACCACATAGTGTCAATAAGCACCAGGAGAAGGAAGGGGGCACTGCAACACCAATGGCTCACTTTGAACAATACAAATCATCACAACCAAGAGGATACCAGTTTGTGCTGAAATTTATTGGATAGAATGCACAGTGTGGAACTGGAAAATGTTGCTTCTATCTTTTGCGAGACTGGCAGATGCTCATAATTTGTTTCTGTCATCTGGTGCGTTTTTTTAATCTACTTCAAGTAATCAACAAGAACAAGAAGTTCTACTGCAATAGTGCAATGCCAACATCTTTTTGGGTTCGGCTGTATGGATCATTTCTTCCATTCTTCTTTGCAACAATTATATCCTAGTTAACAACCTCAATCCTAGTTCCTTTAGGCCTACCTAGTTCTATCAGCTACTTATTTTAGATATGACTCGATCCACGGTGCATCTATTGGCTTTTGTAGCAAAAGCCCAAACCACTTCAGATGATTTTCTCTCATCCTCATCGACCAGCTTCCTACTAATATACTCATTCCTTATCTCATCTTCAATATATTGATCATCAATCTTGACATTCCCATTTCAGCAATGCTTCAAGTAATCAGGTTTTAACCTTTAAGGGGTCAATGAGTATACATTAAAACTTTTCTTTCTTGTAATGTGATTCTTGCAAGCATAGTTACAAATAATAGATTGGACAAATGTGAGGACACAAAGGTTAGTTGATTTTTCAAGTTATTTAGTTGTAAAACACCTCCTCTCTCTCTCTCTCTCTCACACACACACACACACACACACACACACACACAGTTTTAGCTGCTGCTAAGAATCTAATATGCTAATCTTTATAATTTTATTGCATCCTTTTTGTGTTTCTTGCAGGTCTGCACTATTCCTTTGGACACTGCAAAAGTTAGGCTTCAGCTACAAAAGAAAGCACTTCCTGGAGACGTAATGGCTTTACCCAAATATAGGGGAATGTTGGGCACTGTTGCTACGATTGCCAGGGAAGAAGGCTTAACAGCACTTTGGAAAGGCATTGTACCTGGTCTTCATCGCCAATGCCTTTTTGGAGGGCTACGGATTGGACTTTATGAACCGGTGACTTTTTATTAAATTAATGTATTAGATGTGATTACATTACTTGGTAATGTGGAGTCTTAAGTTACATACAACTGGGTTTTCTTGGTAGGTTAAATCCCTTTATGTTGGTGAGAATCATGTGGGAGATATTCCTCTTTCCAAGAAAATACTGGCTGGGCTTACAACTGGTGGGTTTGTTTCCCTCATGTAGTCTTATTATTCTTGAAGCATATCAATGCATGCCAGTTTTATCCGCTCGCGCTCACGTTTTACCCTTGCTGCCTATGTGGTCAATATGCTGCTTGTTTCTAACACGCGATTTATATATTTTGCAATTCAATTAGGTGCCCTGGCAATTACAGTGGCAAATCCAACTGATCTGGTGAAAGTACGTCTTCAATCTGAAGGGAAGCTTCCAGCTGGTGTACCAAGGCGTTATTCTGGAGCACTAAATGCTTATTCAACTATTTTCAGACAGGTTTTACATTAATAAATGACAACTTACTAGTTATATTTATTATCAGATTAATTTACTGAACTTTGGTCCAATATGAAACTCTAGGAAGGACTGGGTGCTCTGTGGACTGGGCTTGGTCCCAATATTGCACGCAATGCTATTATAAATGCTGCAGAATTGGCAAGCTATGATCAAGTGAAACAGGTTGATATCCTATTGGTCGTTGATGGTTATTCCTTGATGAATATCTCTCTTTTTGTTCGTTTATTTCACTCTTATTGCTCCACTTATTTTGCTTTGCTTGGTGCAGACCTTACTGAAACTTCCAGGGTTCTCAGACAATGTTTTTACTCATATATTATCTGGTCTGGGAGCTGGCTTTTTTGCAGTATGTATTGGTTCCCCTGTTGATGTGGTAAGCTATCTTCACCAGCGTCCTTATTATAGATATTATTTTTGCTATGAAGATGCTAATACAATTGGACCCAGGAGGACTATTTTTTAACTGTTTTTATTTAAATTGTGGAAAATGTTCCTCAGAAATAAGGTATGCAAATACGAATTGTTACACAACTAGAATTTAGAAACATTTCCTGTCAATAATTGTTCTGTTTTTTTCCTCCACCAACTATATTTAGTGGACTGTGCCATAGTAAAAGAAAGAAGGTGATCAACTCAAAGTATGAAGAACGTTCATGTGGTACCCATATTATTCACCATGGACCTTTCGTTTTGTTACCCTTGAGCATGTTTCACATACATATATGTTCCTCAGTAAGACTTCTTATGGTGAAATCCATAAGTTTCATTTGACATTCCATGCTTTTCTCTTATGAATTTGTAACTAATGTTATGTAGTATATACCTTCAAATATTACTGTATAAAAGCTCCTCATTCAACTTTTTCATCAGAAAATGATATATTTTCAATTTCCCACGGTTACTCTCCTCTTGTTTCCCGTATAAGATATTTACATATGTTCGAAGAATTTCTATCAAATTTGAATGCTAAAATATAAATCATTTATCCGCCAAAAAAAAAAAGAAAACTCTAGACTGCATGTGTACTATTGTGCTATCTATGATTAGATGAAGCACAATTATTCCCTTTAAATGACTCAACCTTACTCTTCATGTTCAGTTGGCAAAGTAAAATGATTATCTGCAGGTGAAATCAAGAATGATGGGTGATTCAGCTTACAAAAGTACAGTTGATTGTTTTGTCAAGACCATGAAAAATGAAGTACGTCATCCTCTTTTATATACTGTCTAATTTCATCTTCATTGTTTTTAGATAGCTAAATTATGGCACTACTTCTGTTATATGTGGCCAACCGTCGTATTCCTAGGAGTGCAACATATTGTTACTGGCGCAGTCAATCGTTGTTGGTTGATGACTGATATTACTTGCTTTCATTTTATTTCTCCTTGCCTCTCATTTGGGTCCAATTATAGTATTATGGGGCTCGTCTTTCTACAAATAATTCTATCAAAGAGAACAGTTTGTGGGCTGTTTAGCATGCTTCCTAAAGGAGATCTGATTTTTAATTTCGTACAAAATTTCAGAACAATTTCTTCATGAAGTATCTAGGTGTAAACACACTAATTAGTTCATCCCATAAAACTTGATGGGATTAAGTTATTGGAAGTTACAAACTTTCAGTCATAGTTTTAAGTTTAAGGTAGAAACCAAGACATGTTGGCCATTTCATTTTTGATACAACATCTCAATCATGGTTTTAAGGTTCAGGTACTCTTACGAGAAAGGTTTAAGAGAGACCATTGTGTATTAGTTGTTTCATTTTGGATTTGATAGATCATAGTAAACCAGCCCAAAATAGTGAATTGACTGCTACCAATCACATAAGAAATCAGTACCACCATAAATTTCAATTCTAACCTGCAGGAGCGGGATGTGCAACTAGTGCTGGGACGTCCAAACCAGGACATTCAAACTTTTACACAGTATTGAATATCATCAAGAAACTACATATGATGCATATTCAATCTAATTCAATGTTATATTAAATATTATGTTTCCTCGTCTAGGAATGCTTACTGATTAGAGCAATTACACTGCCATTTGGAAACTTGATACCCACTTCCCCATGACTAATTGAATTAGTCCAACTAAAGAACACTGATTTATAATTGTAAATGATTGTCCATAACCTCTAGCTATATAACAAGAAGTTCACTGATATAATATTACAAAATGAGCTCAAAATACCCAGAGATAAGGGCGAAGAACTCCCCTGAGGGTAATTAATGGCAACGCCCGTAAAAGATGACGGTCAGTATGACCCAGGTCAAGGCCTATTGGGAAAATATAGATGGGACAAATCATGATTAACTAAAATGATATTTGCAGAAGCCTAATTACCAACGGTTATCACTAATCTATCAACAAATAACTCACAAAACTTGACTCTTTCAGAATAAGTCGAATCTTGCTCCAAAGATGATGATTCCATGTCCAAGCCTTCGTTTTGGAGTTCCGACGATCAGGTATTGGATGTAATATTAGAGAACATAGTTTTTAGGATTTTCTTTTAAAGAAGAGGGTTTGAGGGATTATAGAGTTGTAGTTTGTGGAGACAATTAGAAGAAGCAGAACTCTACTTTGAGCAAGCCATGAAAAATATAAATCTCTACTCTTATAATGAGGCTTGGAAACGGCTCAAAATTGAGCCGTCTAAGCCGTTTGTAAATCTTCCACCATTTTTTATTAAAAAATTAATATTAAGTGAAAAATTTTGTTGAAAAAATAATTAAATATGTTATAAATAACTTCATGGGGATTCGAACCTAACCAACCAAGGAGAATGCCTCCCACCTTAACCACATGAGCTAGAAGAGGTGCTTGGCTATATTTATATAATATTACGTAGGTAAACAATTAGTTAAAATATATTTATTAAATTTTTTTTTTTTAATTACGTGAGGATATACGTACGGCTTAGACGGCTAGCCTTTTTAAGACTTTTTATAAAGAGTAGAAATACATCCATAACAAATTATCATTAAAATATAATCAAATCTATAACAAATCGTAATTAAAATGTAAACATTTATATAACAAATTTTAATTCAAATATATTTAAATATTTAAACTATTTTATAATAATATCAGAAAAAATTATTTTACTTGCAACGCACGTGCATTTACTAGTAAATGTATAATATCTTCAATGTATACCAATTATAAATACATGAGTTTATATAGTCAATCAAATCTTGGCCATCAAGATTACTAGTCCTAATTGCAATAGAAAATGGGTTTACCAAAATAAAACTACTCATAATTACCAAATATAACCAATTCTGGATAATTATGACATCCTAGAAAATAACCATGTGCACCCATGTGCATAATTAAAAACCATACGCAGTCGTGCACATAAATAATTAAAATAAATACATCCAAATAAGTGCACCAAACAATAAATGCCAAGTCCAAATTCTCAAATCTTAAAATTAGAACCAAGGTTGATTGGTCCTCTATCAATCTTCCGGGCTTTGAAAGATTCACTTGCTGGTGGATATTGTGATCATCTATATGAAGCCTGGGGCATCTGCTCTTTGCATCTGGGCGTCTTTGCCATTGCACCAAATATAGTCGTACTCCATCAAAGTCGACTTCATCACTAGACGTAAACTCAACATCCAGTCTATGATATATCTCCAAGATTCCACATTAGAGATGCTGGTAATGGAAGTCGATACAAGTTTCTCTATGGTAGTACTAGTGGAAGAGGCTGCACGGAAACTCCTAGCAGTATCGGATGTCTCCACTTTTGTAATGGTGGTCGTGTGAGTGCTACATAACTCTTTTGAAGTGCAGTAGTCAATGCTCCTGAAGTGGGCATGTATGACGCTCCTAGAACATAAGTAGGTGGTGACACTAGGGACAATATCAGAAGACAGTTGTTGTAGAACTCCTGGGACAATAACAAATGATCCTCTTGAAGCTAGAAAAAAAAAAAATTCACATCTATCATCCCTACAGGAATACGACGAGTCTCAATAGGGTCACTAGGTTGAGGACCTAATGGTACGTATATTGGCTCAATAAGCGTGACGAGTTCAAGCGAACACTCAACGACATCCCTGGTTGTCTTCGGTTCCTCATTATGATCTGTGTTATTATGGGCCTTCTTAGAACTCTGATCAGAAAATATGTTGCGGATATATGTATTAAATATATAGCTCAGTATGATACTCAACAAACTTAGATTCTCATGTGTGGTTATGTTTTATAGCATTTCGTCAGGGTTCATATACCTATTCCTTGGGATCCATATCTAACTTATGGTCTTATCAATACGTATTATATAAATCTATTTTGATTTGTCGACTGGTCCTCCATCACTACGGAGAAAAAAAAAATTGGATACCAACCGGCAATCACCAATACAAAAGGCTCCAAGGTTTAAAAGGTAGAACAATTATTCTTGTATCTGAGGCTTTTTTGGAGCAGAAGAGATAATGATATCAAATTTCTTGAAATAGTCCATCAGTAGAAATGTTTTTTTCAAAGATTCTTTGGTTTATGTTTTCCCAGATGCATCATACCAAATTCATGAAGGTACAGTTACAAAGGTGTTTTTAGCAAGTGAAAGAGAAGAATCCATCAAATTACTTCAAAATTAAAAAGAACGGGCTTTAATTCCGACTCCCACGAAATTAAAAATGTGGTTATAAGTTCCAATGATGAGATGTCCACTGGCATAACTCATAACTAAACTATTTTCATGCCAACTGCAAATAATAATTAAATATATATGTTCTGTGTTAACCTTATTGTCATAATAATGAACTTCGGATTTTCATTCCCGTAATTTCGAATCAACTTATATTTTCCCACATTGTAATTCATAGCATAGTGGCCTGCTATTGTTGTTGGTGTTTTTGCCTTTGGACTAGTAAGGATAGTCCCACAATGGTTACACCACCAAGTGGGTATTTCAATATAATATTTTGTATGTGTTGAGGTATGCACATAGGGTGTGGTAGGGCATATGGGTGCCATGTGGTGGTGTTTTATTAGGAGAAAAAAATGATTAACTCCTCAATGAAAGCTTTTTGTCATGCTCTTGGATATTATTCCATAGGAGCTAAGCCCCAAAGGGGCTTTTGTTGCGCGTGTTGCATGAACGGGCGCTGAGCGGGTGCTGAACGGACGCTGGGCGGGCTATGCATTGGGCTGCGATTGTGGGATATCAATTTTGTATATTGGTTTTTTAGTCCCACATCGGAAAGAAGAGGAGGATGGGCTTCCATCCTTCCCTATATATAGAGCCCTCTAGCCTCCTTTTAAGAAACACCAAAAAATTGAGAAAGAGGAGTCCAAAGGAGTTCGTTCGAGTCACACAAAGAGGTGACTACGAGCATTCCAGAAGTTCTCTTGTGAACTTGCTGGCTCCTGGGAGCAGATCGTCGATAGAGGATGAATGTTGCTTTGAGCAACGGTAGTCTTTACCGTCCCAGCAAGAATAATTTTTATTTTGTCTTCTCATTTTTCTTCTTTGTTTGTTCTGTCTGATTGCAACTACGTTTTGCAAGGAAGAACGAATGTTGTTTTCGTTTTATTGGTTCTTGTTCTATCTCAATTGCAACTGCGTTTGCAAGGAAGAACAACGCTTGTTTCTGCCAGTTGGTTTCTGGAGTTGGCACTCGTCTTGAGTTTAGATCTCCGTTCAGGAAGATCTTGTACCATCATAACAAGCTCGTTCAGAATTTTGTTGCTACCTTCCTAACAAGCTCGTTCAGGGTTTTGTTTCTGGCATCTGTTCAATCCATCTGAAGATCTATCTCAGGATATAACAATCTCAAAGCAAGATCCGAGTAAGATGGAGAACAATCGTGCAAGTTTTCGTCACAAGTTTTTACAAACTTGAGAAGATTGACGGACTACACTTCAATCATTTGGATGAGGAAGGAGTCCTCTGTCAAATGTTGGACGTGGGTATAGAGATCCATGTTCTACCATTCCTGCGGATGGAAGTGAACTTGATCTGGCGTCGCTGGAGACGTACATTCCAAGAGAAAGGAAGTCGACATCTGATGCAAGTTGGTGCATGGAGATGTCTGAAGCTACTAGTCGCATGGAGAAGTCTACTGCGGTTGCCGAAGAGAGACTGGCACTATGCATCTACACATGGCAACAATTAGAACATGGAAGAACTCGACACATAAGCAGTCTCGTCGTAGGGCACTCACTGCGCATGACGGGCTCGGTACAGTATAGTCACTGCGCATGGTGTTCTTTCGGTACATGGCAGGACTTGGCGCATGAAAGCGTCTATGTGGCTAGCTCTAAGCAAGGTCTATGCGCGACCAGGTTATGCGCAAAGGGCTATGAGCACCTTGACGCATGTCTCTTCAAGCATGAAGGACCATGAGAATGAGGATTGCAAATCCAATTTCAAACAAAAATAGCAAGGTAAAAGCTTCACTTGGTTACTTTGATTACTTAACTTGGTTGCTATGATTGTGCATGTTAAGTCATATGGCGTGATTGCTGACTGGTGAATGGATACTAGTGCATCTTGCCACGGGAGCTCTAGGAAGAGCGGTTCACCGAGGTCAAGCCTATCACTGAAGAAGGCCGAAGACCTCGACAACAAACAAGGATCAAGCAGAGGATCTGGGGATTAAGACAATGGTTCTGGACTTCGAGAAGTTACAGTCAAAGAAATACGTGTAGCAAAGTACCAGTGATTACCAATGAATTGATCTCAGGAAGTCTGTTCAGACTTGAGGGTGAACATCTATGGTTGCCAGATGGTGATATCTTGGCAGAAGACATACTTTGAAACAATGCTTCAGTATCAGATGGATGTTCGAGCTTTCTGGAGTTGGTACACTCAGATATCTGTGACTTCAAACGGTTCTCCACAAAGTCTATAATAAAGTATTTCATTACCTTCTTCGATGAATACTCGAAGTACGTGTTTGTCTATCTGCTCAAGACAAAATACGAAACATTCGAGAAGTTCAAGGAGTTCAGGATTGAGGCTGAACGTCGAACATGGGAACAACTCAAGAGACTCAGAAGTGATCGAGACGGAGAGTATAGGTCCATTGAATTTAAATCGTTCTACAAAGAACATGGAATTGTCAATGAGACGACTGCTCCAAATTCTCCTCAATTAAATAGAGTAGCTGAACGAAAGAACAGAACGTTGACAGAGATGATGAAGTCAATATTGTTAACTGTGGGTCTTCCAAACTGCTTTTGAGGAGAAGTTGCACTAACGGCTACGTTCATTCTGAACAGAGTGCCGTACGCAACTTTCGATATCACTCCTCATGAACTCTGGTTCAAGGTCAGACCTAACTTGAATGTCATTCGAGTGTGGAGGTGTATGGTGTATGTGAAGCTCCAAGACTTGAAGGTACAGAAACTGGGGATGAGGACTACAAAAGCTATATTCTTGGGATATGCTGAAAAGAGTGATGCTCGGATGTTCCTTGATATCGAGTCTAACTATATCATTGAATCTCGTGATGCTGAATTCTTCGAAGATAAATTTGCAAGACACAAGAACATTATTTTCGCGGATATTTCGGAGAATAGTGTGAGTGTACAGGAGGCTAACGCTTCTAATGGAGATGTAGTCCAAGAAGAAATTGTCATTTCAGAGACAACGTTCGAAACCAGAGATCGCAACTGGTGTCTAAGCGAGTGGGGAGACAGAAGGACTTCGGAGATGACTTTGTCACCTATCATGTGGAAGCAAACCCTCTTACTTATGATGAGACGATGAGGACCAGAGACGATGTCTTCTGGAGGGAGGCTATAAATAATGAGTATGACTCAATAACCTCTAACAACACTTGAGTGTTGGTCGATCTGCCTGAAGGAGCTAAACCAATCGAATCTTCAAGAAGAAGATGAAGGCCGATGGAACTGTTAACAAGTTCAAGACAAGGCTGGTAGCCAAAGGGTTTTCTCAAAAGCAGGGGATCGACTACTTTAACACATATGCTCCAGTAGAGTGGATGAAAACAATCAGGATGTTAATTGATCTGAGTGCAATTCATAAGCTAGTTATACATCAGATGGATGTTAAAACAGCATTCCTAAATGGATAATTGACCAAAGAGATTTACATGCAACAGCCAGAAGGATTCATCGTCAAGGGCCTTGAAGTGAAAGTCTGCAAGTTGGTGAAATCGTTATTCAGTCTAAAGCAAGCTCCCAAAATATGGCATGAGAAGTTTGATAAAGGTCATAAGATCAAACGGCTACAGGGTCAGTGAGACGGACAAGTGTGTTTACACAAAGTTTGCTGACGGGAGATGAGTCATCGTTTGTCTATACGTGGACGACATGTTGATCCTGGGAACGGATCGAGCACATGTCACTGAGACAAAGAAGTTTCTCTCATCCAAGTTCAGTATGAGGGACTTGGGGGGAGCTGATGTGATCTTGGGGATCAAGGTCATCCGGACGAGCACTGGAGTGGCGCTGTCACAGTCTCATTATATTAAGAAGATTCCCACACGCCACACGCTATGGATATCATGATCTTTGAGGTATCGATACTCCGTACAGGTGTGACAAGAAGCTGAAGTCAAATTCTAGGGAAAGTGTCAGGCAACTGGAGTATTCAAGCGTCATTGGAAGTTTGATGTATGCAACAACTGCCACAAGACCTGATAGCTTTCGCCGTTGGGATGCTGAGTCGATTCACAAGCAATCCAGGTGTTGAGGTGTTGAGCACTGGAAAGCTGTGAGAAGAGAAATGAGATATCTCAAGAGTACTCAGAAGTATGTATTGCACTACAGCGATAATCCGACCGTAGTGGAAGGCTTCAGTAATGCAAACTGGTGTTCAGAAGAAGAGATCTAAAGGTCCACAAGAGGATGTCTTCTCAAAGGGTGGAGCTTCTATACCGTGGAATACGAAGAAGCAGACAATGCTCTTTCATTCCTCAAGGGAATCCGAGTTCTATGCACTGACGGCTGCAGCAGAGGAAGCAGGATGACTTCGGGTGCTCATGTATGATCTTCCAATGGTTAGTGCGCATATTCAGCAGTACCGATTCACTGCGACAACCAAGCGACTGCAGCAGTGGCATCAATTTTTTATCTTCAATGGTTAGAAAAGATATGTACAGCGAAGGCATATGGTGCTGTATGAGCGCATCAAGGATGGCGTCATGGTAGCGGTTAATGTTCGGAGCAAGGTGATTCTAGCGGGTCAGTTCAAGACACTACATGAGCGCATCAAATATGGCATCATTACAGTGGTCGATGATTGGAGTCAGGAGGGTTTGGCGGATCCGTTCATATAAGACCTCAAGCGCCAGCTGATCATAAGAACTATAAAGGAACGTAGTACTCCATGTTACAGTGGCGACACTACATGAGGTATCTTGACAGGGTAAAGCCTCGGCTTCAGGCCATGTCATAGCGGTGTAACACCACATATAGTCAATGACACAACATACATGGGCTTGGAGGACTTTTGATATTTTGTCTTTGTAATTCTACCATAAATTTTTATGCTATTAGTTCAAAAATAAAATCTACTAGGCATCTAGCTTTTGGTTCAAAGAATGATAATTGACTGGAAGAATATCAGGAACAGTGGGTAGTCCTTTGAGACATTAAGGGATTACGGACCCAGAACCACTGTTGTCTACTATCTGTTCTCTGAGTAGAACAAAGTTCTGTGGGAGGATGGCTTAAACGCCTTAATGAGTTCTAGGGCATTTGAAATGTCCGACGTGCCTTACAGAAAGCACGGTAGCACAGCACTACAAAGGAGCGAAGGACTCCACGCTACAGTGGGTGACACCACCGTGAGATTCCTCAATAGGGTAATGCCTCGGCTTCACGAGCTATGTAACAACGGCATAGCACCGCATATAGGCAGGTGGCCTAGTGCTGAAGAGTGGTAGACAGCACTATAAAGAGGCCGACGACCTCAAGTTACAGTAGTGTGACACTACAAAGAGGTACCTAGAGAGGGTAAAGCCTCGGCTACGCGAGCCATGTCATAGCGGCATAACACCGTAAAGAAGCGCAAGGCTTCATGATGGATAATTTGACATTACAAAGAGGCTGGAACCTCATGCTACAGTGGATGACATCACAATGAGGTGGGACCTCGGCTTGGGCCATGTTATAGCGGAGTAGCACCGCAAGGAAGCGCAAAGCTTCATGCCAAGAACTCTTTGAAAGAACTCACCTAGAGTGTATGAAAAGAGATATATGCCGTCTCTTGAGGGTAAACTTGTAGACGCCCAAGATACATACACCGAAATCAGGTGTGCACATGATCTTTAATGTGCATCTGGAAGCATAACTGATTGTGTGAGTGGAAAAAATTGCAACTACGGTGCAGAATTCAAGACTGTCCATTCTTGTATCATACTGTTATTCGACCAATGCGGGAAGATTCAAGTCGAAGCGGCATCTATCCTAATGCATAATGGACAGTCACTGTGGGGAACGTTCAACCCATATATTGAGATATCTGGAAGATTGTTGGTATTTTTGCCTTTGGAGTAGTAAAGATAGTCCCACATTGGCTACACCACCAAGTGAGTATCTCAATATAATACTTTGTATGTGTTGAGGTGTGCACATGGGATGCGGTGGGACATATGGGTGCCATGTGGGGGTGTTTTATTAGGAAAAAAAATGATTGACTCCTCAATGAAAGCTTTTAAGCTTTTTGTCATGCTCTTGGATATTATTCCATAGGAGTTAAGTCCCAAAGGGGCTTAGCGACTCGGACTCAAGGGCGCAAAGTGGCGCTTTGTTGGCGCACTTTGCACTTAGCACGTCAGCATCGTCGCAAGACGCTTGTGCGCTTTTGTTGCGCGTGTTGCATGAACGGACGCTGAGCGGGTGCTGAACGGGCGCTGAGCGGGCTATGCATTGGGCTGCGATTGTGGGATATCAATTTTGTATATTGATTTTTTAGTCCTACATCGGAAAGAAGAGGAGGATGGGCTTCCATCCTTCCCTATATATAGAGCCCTCTAGCCTCCTTTTGAGAAACACCAAAAAATTGAGAAATATGAGTCCAAAGAGTCCGTTCGAGTCACACAAAGATGTGACTGCGAGCGTTCCAGAAGTTCTCTTATGAATTTGCTGGCTCATGGGAGCAAATCATAGATAGAGGACGAATCTTGCTTTGAGCAACGGTGGTCTTCACCGTCCCAGCAAGAATAATTTTTATTCTGTCTTCTTCTTTTTTTCTTTTCGTTTTGTCTGATTGCAACTGCATTTTGCAAGGAAGAACGGAAGTTGTTTTCGTTTTATTGGTTCTTGTTCTATCTCAATTGCAACTGCGTTTGCAAGGAAGAACAACGCTTGTTTCTGCCAGTTGGTTTCTGGAGTTGGCACTCGTCTTGAGTTTATATCTCCTTTCAAGAAGATCTTGTACCATCCTAACAAGCTCGTTCAGGGTTTTGCTGCTACCTTCCTAACAAGCTCGTTCAGAGATTTGTTGCTACCTTCCTAACAAGCTCGTTCAGATTTTAGGGGTTAAACATGTTGTGTATATATATATATATATAATGTAAATTACCTATACACATCAATAATAGGAACCCCTGCCAGAAGAGAATCTCATCAACAAAAATAACGCTCATGAAAAGAATATATGCGACCCATTAATGTTGTGCAAACATTTTCCTGTCAGAAAGGGATTGTCTGAAGCTATGTGCAAATTTAAATTACGTAAATAAAATATCTAAACATTGTATGAACTGTGGTCAAAATCTTTTTATAGAAGCTATGCGCCAAGAGAGGGCCTTGCCATAAAACCTTGGGTGATAGTTAGATGGGAAAATAGACCTACTTACTCGTGCGCAAGACCAGGAAAGGTTGTAGACAAAAAGTTTTTATGATAATATTTTCTATAGTTCTTCCCACAATGAGACTAAAGACCCAAATGAAACAACATTGCTAAAGAAAATAGAGTAATACGTACATAATAGAAGGGGTGGGCATGGGAAATGGCCAGAAGGAACATAGAAAGGTTCATTGACCATTTACAACTCAAACGACATAATATATCAAACCATCATAAAATTTGAAAACTAGCAAGATTTTAAATTGATCTAATCATAGACAATAAAATTATACCATAACTCATAAGAAACCATCAAGAGCAATGAAAGAATTCAACAAGCTAGCAATCTATTTATAATTTTAGAAATTTAAATCAAATTATGTAGGTTTTTAGCATTTGATTCGGGATATTCAGAGAATTTGTAAACAAATATTCGTCGAAGTGAGGAGGAGATGGAGGGCGAATGCAGTTGGAGGAGGGTGTCAAGGTAGAAGTAGAGAAAGGTTTTTTTTTGGGGGGGGGTGGGTTTTTTTTTGGGGGGGGGTGGGGGGGGGGGGGGGGGGGGGGGGAGTAGGGGGTTGGGGAGGACTTTATTCACAGAATTTCTAAAACAAATATTCAAACGTTTTATTGCTTTCTAAAATGCCAATTTTACCAATACAGATGGATGGACATAAAAACCACATAGTAGATTTTGTATTTTTTTTCCCCATATTCCATTGGTGGTTCAACCTTATGCATAGATCTGCCCCACTTTAATAGTGCCAAGTAATCAAGTTATCTTTTAGCCAATCCAGGCATTTTCCTTCAAAAATGAGGTCAGCCATGAAGCACAACTTGAAGTCAAAAAGAGTGCTTCAGAAAGGACCAACCTTCTACAACATGTTTAACCCCTAAATGTTGGTTGATAGATATCTTGCCAATGAAATTATGGCCAAGAAATAGATTTGTCTTGAACTAGAAAGTTTATATATATATATATATATATATATATAATTTCACACGTCTTACTATTTACTAGTTGCAACAAGTGTCCAATGTCCAATGTTCTGTAAATATTTCCTAGTTACAACAATGTCCAATGTTCTTTTCACTACCGAATCAAATTATATTTCAAATCAATTCTAATTGAACGTCTTACTACTTACTAGTTGTTACTAGTTGCAGCAATGAAGTGTTTGTATATATATATATATATAATTTCAGTGCTATTGTATTTTCAGTGGGTCAGTTGACCCCACTCGACCCTCTCTGTGATGCCCCTGAGGATGACACTGCAGCAAATTTACCAATCTTCAGGTCTTACTGTTTGCACCTTAATTTTTAATGCGTTTGTGCATGAAGCTTGAAATTGATCTAGCTATCAGATTCTTGTACTTGTATAGTGTATTTTTATATCCTACTGTAAGATTGACTCTTCTAATGGGCTCAATTTCACTAGAATGATTATGATTTGTAATGTTCATTGCATTTACTGTTGATGATAGCTTTAGCTGTTTAATTTCAAATTGCTCTAAGAAACATTCGGTGATTCAAATTCACTTTCTAGTGCAGATTTATCTGACAACTATTATGGTTTGTCATTGTCTAGTCTAGTGGAAGTATTGATTTTCAATATCATATTCCTTTTATTTCCTCCAGTTCAGAATTGTCCTCTAGCTAGATATGTATATGCAACGATTAAGAATTGCTAGGATAATTTATTTTAGTTATTGTTCTGAAGGGTAAATAATTTTATGCTTGCAGGGACCACTTGCTTTCTACAAGGGTTTCCTTCCAAATTTTGGTCGGCTAGGATCATGGAATGTGATTATGTTTTTGACTTTTGAGCAGGTAAGATGGAATTCAGTTTTCACACTTAATGCATCATTCTCCTGATTGGCTGGCGATAAGTATTAACCTTTTCATGGTTCACACCTGTGAGAAACTAGATAATACACGAGTATAATGGGGTGTCCAATGCATACGCCACTTTTACACTGCTTGTACTTGGCAGAGCCAGGCATGCTTTTACCCATTTTTGGGCTCTATTTCATGCTTATTACTATTTGCCATTATTCTCTTTTTTTAAGAATAGCTTACGCCATTTGTTACACACCACCAACACTAGTTCACACACACCGATATCAGAAGCACAACCATTTCTACTAGATTGTTTTTAGTAATTACTACACTTGGCACTGTAGTTAATTTCGGAGGCAAAATAAGCTACTGATCATGACTATGGATTTTTTTTGTTTTGTATCCGTATTACTCATCACTGCAGTTTAAGCATTAGGCCTTTTGTTTTCTTTCCTGAAGTAAAAAAAAAAAAAAAAAAAAAAAAGCATACCAAATTGTTAGAATCTTTTATTAGTCTACTTGTTAGATTTTTGTTGTATGAACCTCATTACTGACCTCATCGGAAATGTCTTTCGTCATTCTTTTTCTCCACTGGCAGGCAAAAAAACTGTTCTCATGAGAAGTGTCAACATTGCACTGCAATGTTCTGCAGGATTTTGTTTGGTCAAATAAAGCTTGAAGATGATTTTATTATCCACGCGGGAGGATTTTGTTAAGATGAACAAACTTCACAAGAGGATTTAATGAGATGGAATTTCGGCAGATGGCAGATTACTTCAATGAAAGATGCCATTAGTCTGCAGTCGTCCTTATTCTCATAGAGCTCTCATGTAGAGCACAGGAAAAATTTCGATGTTTTAATTTTATAATTGTTTACAAGGAAATAGTTCAAACTTTCAAGGTAGTCTGATGTTTCAAACCTACCAATCCTCCCCCCCCCCCCTCATAGTCATATGAACATGCCAAGAGTTGGCCATACTTTCGTGCCACGGAACAGATTGCAGGAGAAATTATTCAGTGAGCCAGTGAGTCGGACTTACCATGCACCCTCCTCATCATCCACTTGATGGCACGAGGACACTCATCTACATGCTATCAAGTGGACGAGGAGGAGGGTGCAATGCGACACACTGAATATTTTTTTTTTCTAGACGCAGTCTCCTTAAAATGATAAAGCAGCGTGAGTTGCTTTATATAATTGTTGGTTCAGATATGTCCACAACTTAAGGGAGAGAGAACAAGGTGGAAACTGCCGGTAGAGTGTAGGAGAAGGTAGTGTTAGGGTGGTTGCACTCGATTACAGAGGAAAAGCTGGATATCATACACCCATATAAAATTCAATAATGCAAAGTTTACTACCAAATGCTTACAACGTTCTTACAAGCTTCCCAAACCGCCCCCCCCCCGTTATGTGGGTCACTTTCGGCCCCACATTTCCTACAATAAACGATCGTCACATGACATTTCGACCACATGATGACCATCCGGACAGCCATCGGATCCCACCTCTTTTTCCTTCTCCAATGAACGATCGTCACATGGCCGCCACATAAGAAGATTGTAGGCATTTGGTTGTAGTCTAGCATAGCCCTATAAAATTATGTTTATGATAAAGGTAAAATTTAAACTTATTATATCGAAATCAATGTGTACTATTTTATCAGATGAGAAAGCAACAAAAGATGGTGATTTATATACCATGCGTGTGGGTTGTTTCAAAATCATAACTACAAATACAAATATTGTGTAGTCATTGTGTTTTGTCTCAAATTATTTTAATTGTGATTATTAAATAACTACAATTACAAATATTGTGTAATCATTATGTTCTGTCTAAAATTACTTTAATTTTGATAATTAATTAACAACCATACTGTGTTTCTAAAATAGCATCTAATTAACCCTCCCAAGAGATCTCGCTCATTTTTGAATTTTGATTGTGAATCATTATCGGAGCTTGACTAAAATTTTAGAGAGAGCCTTTGTTGTGAATAATAATGTGCTCTTCGATGACTCAAAATCCTGAGTACAATTCTATAAAACAAATTTTAAAGACATTCCAACAATTACTTATGACAGCCTATTATTTCAGAATAATTCAGATTTTTGTATATATATAAATTGAAACCGCCAAACAACAAAGAGCAATCCAGACGTGTATCTTCAGATCAAAACAGAAAATGAAGAAAAATTAAGATATAGAAATAGGTTCTAAACTAGATGATTGGAGCGTAGAGGAGATTTAGCTGAAGAAGTTTCCTAGCAGTAGTAGTCTAGGCTAGCCTAAGCGTAGCCTTAGCCTAGCCAGGTGTTGAAGCAAGAAATATATGTTGCTTCAGTTCAGGGCCCATCCCATTTATATAGTCTTATGGTAATCCAGTTCTATTCGCTTATGTTAATTTGTGGCCAACAAGACAAAAAACGTTACAGGTTTGTTATATAGTCATGGCTTGGGTGTTTGCTTCTGAATAAGAAAGAGATGCTTGAAATCAGCAGCCTATTCTATTGACAGGTACAATTGTAACTACGCAGTGTATTGAACAACATTACCCGGTACACGCAGACCACCTCTACACACAGCAGTACGTCCACCCAAGCCAAGCCAAGCCTAGTATTGCACAGTAACTGTTTGTTTTTGTTACATACACACAGCTGAGCTGCATCACATGCGTGATTCATGTGTACAACAAAAATGAATCATAGAATGAATATTCACAAGTAGCTCCTTAAATTGCTATAGTACTATCCGTTTCATGAATGTGTGTGTGTGTGAGAGAGAGAGAGAGAGAGAGAGATACTAACTAATGATATTGCAAGACAAGAAGCACAAGAGCAGCAGAAGCATACGTAGTCGCGGCCACCCAAAGTCGTTCGGAGAGATACTAACTAATGATATTGCAAGACAAGAAGCACAAGAGCAGCAGAAGCATACGTAGTCGCGGCCACCCAAAGTCGTTCGGCTGAGCTGGAGAAATCCATCTCGTACTTGTGACTCAAATTGGCAAACCAGACCCCCCAGTGGCGCTCCCACTCCGGCCTCCTCTTACTCCTTGCCGTCAAATCATCGAACAGCTCACGGACGTAGACCGCCTTCAGCCCCTCCCTCCTCATGGGCGTCCCCAATCCCGACCTCAGTGCTGCAGCAGCCCCGTGTTGTAGCTACGCGCAAACTCGGCAGTGGCTAGTAATTCCTTGGCTCCGCCTTGGCTCGGCCACCCGGTCCCCGTCACCACCAACGGCAGGTGGCCGTAGCCGACGTCTTCCAATGCAACGAAGACGGCATCCACCATGGCGTCAAACAGGTTGCGGTACCTGAGGCCGGTGCCGGGGTCGTCGCGGAAACTGAAGGGTTCCTGCTTGAAGAGCGCGTAGCCGATGGGGATGGTGGGGTTGGTCCTGCAGAGGTGGAAGGGGGAGATGTCGACGAGGAACGGGGCTCCCGTGGAGGAGAGGAATTCAAGAAGTGGACGGAGGTCCTCGGTGAGGTTTGCTTGGAATCTGGCGGCGGAAGGGGGGAAGGAGGAGGTATCCATGAGGAGAAGGTCGTCGAAGCGGTGGATGGTGGAGACGGGGATGTTGGGGAGGCCGAGATCGGCGCGGGCGGAGTGGAGGTTCTGGAGGGAGGAGAGGAGGAGGGAGATGTTGTTAGTCGGGGATGGAAGGATCAGCGAGATGGCTGTGACATGGATGCGAGGGTGGAAGGGGAGGAGGTGGGTGGAGAGCCATTGGCGGGCGGAGGAGCGGTTGAGGGGGAGATCAGAGAGGGAGAAGAGGAGGGAGATGTTGGTGTAGAGGAAGGATCGGAGGGTTTGGGGGTCAGGATGGGAGAGGATGACGTCGGTTACGCCGGCGGCGCCGAGGGCGGAGACGATGCGGTCGCCGGAGGGGAGACCCGGAGAGGATGGGCTGAAGATCACTCCGACGGAGGGAGATGCTGAAATGAGGGTGGAAGACAAGAGGACGAGGACGAGGATCAAGATCAGGGGGAGGTTCTTGGAAGAACAACTCCTCGTCATCTTTGCAGTGCTTTGCTTCTTGCTTGCTGCTGTTCTGTTCTGTTCTGTTCTATTCTATTTGTATCGAGAAGAGAGAGAGAGAGAGAGAGAGAGAGAGAGGAAAAAAAAGAAGGAGTTTTCTTGAAGGACAAGGGACGCCTGCTATTTCCGATTTCCCGCGCAAAGTTGAATCCAGGGGCCGAGTTCACGTAGGCCCAGCCTGGTGAAAGTCGGACCCAAATCGGATTTTATAACCAATGCAAGTTATGTAACTGCGTAAATAAATTCCTATTTTCAAATTATTACTTTTTAATTAACACAGTTAATATTGACATAATTAATTTTTCTAAATTTTAAATTTCTATTATTTTCTTAAGACCATGGGCTTTGGCTTATTAAATCTACTCTTCGGATTTAGCGACAAACCCAAACGGAATAGAAATCCAAATTTCATTTTTATTTCTTTTATTAAGAATTCCTTCTTATAGTTCCATCCCTAACTCCCCCACCACCACCACTCTCACCATCATCATCATCATCTCCTCCTCCATATGTCAACCCCTCTGATCCACCACCACCGCCTCCCATTGCTAACCCCGATCAGCCAACCCCTGATGCCGACCTCAACCTATTGTTTTGTTGCAACAACAACGACAACCGCCTCTGTCACGACTAAACGACCAACCACCACCTTTGACATCAACACTTCATACCACCTAACCACCCCTCACCACCACCCCCCCCCCCCCCCCCCCCCCCACAATCCTCTACGTGTTGTCCTTAGTCGTCGTCAACCACTGGTGACGACTTTCCGAGACAGAATAGAGCTAACATAGGCCATGTTTCAGGAGCCCCTTCGCAGAGCTAACTCGCTCTCCATTCGACCAATTTTCACATTGCATAGTTGTAATTTATTTGTTGTTTTATTGTATAAATACGCCATTCTATTGATTTTTAATTAATTATTGTTGTTTGATTGATATAAAATAATTGTACTGTAAATTATTTTAGCCCAGACATAATAGGTATAGCAAAATCGGTAAAATACGTTAGCCTGATCCATTATGTAATAGGTCTAGTAAAATCGGTCCAACCGATTGACGCGAACCGAATTGGCTGAATTTAGTTTAGTTGGGTTTAGTTTTGAAATTTTATGTTCGGTTTGAGAAGATTTAGCTTCGATAACCGAATGCTTATCCCTATGGCTAATCTCTTGTTGTATAATTGGTCCAGCAACAGCTCAATTATTCAGTAATTGCCACAGAATTCAGAACCATATATACACACAACTGAACAATTGAGTAGCTAGTTGGAACAAGAAGCAAATCTGTTCAAAATTTACTTCTTGTTGAGGTGTTTGATTATGAAATCTTCTTGTTACTGAGAAGCAGAACAACCAAGTTAAACTCCAAGAAATAATGAGATTTCCATCTTTTCACAGATAAGGTTTTATAATGTAAAATGCTTATTTCTGCCAGCGCAAGAGCATACTTATCAGCCAAAGATAAGCTCATATATGAATTTTACACCAAAACAAGTCGCCCATAGATATTACACATTATACTACACCATGACAAGACGGTGCAAGAACAGGGTGATGATAGATGTTCTGTGACAACTTTACATGTCACATAAATCCAAATTTTTCTTGTATATACAACCATAACAAGATCATCTATCTAGCTAATTCTCTGTCACGCTCTTGGCAGTAGGTAAACGATGGCCCGAACCACTGATCCATTTCCGAGTTTAAACCCTGGTCCAACAGAGAAACCAACAACCGATCCAGGTGGAACCCGCCCACCGGAAAACCTAACTACACTCTCCATGTAGTCAGGATGGAACTCAGCCCCCTTGCTCGCCTCAAAGTGGCTCGGAGGTGAATCCAGAGCAAATGCTAGCAAATGCAGCAACCACACAGCCTTGGCCAGCCTCAAGAACTCTCTATAGAAGCCATTTCTTGGATGCGCCCCAGCCAAAACCTGTCTCCTCTGCTCCACTCCCCCAAACAGTGACTCCTCCATTTTTGGGTGAATAATGCTCAGATACTTCTTCCCGCAGAACTTACCTATTAATGGAGAACAAACAAGAGGAAGAGGAGAGATGATTAATTCATATCGTTTCCTAAATCCAAATTGGTTGCAAAAACAATTGACATCTATAAAAGTTAGAACCCGATCCTTTTGTACAACTTTTTTCCTTTTCTTTTTTGGTGTAAGATGAGTGTGTGTCAAACTGAAACACTGGTTAGTTTGCGCATTCTTCACAGGCAATTGGGCATAATGCATAAATACTTTATTAAGTTCTATAACAGATATAAACATGTAGTATCCTCAAACAAATAAAGGTCTAAGCGGATAATTTTTCAAATGGCATGTTTGTATAGTAAAACTAGTAATCACACAAGATTCGATTAGATAGTTGAGTACATTTTATCCTAAAAAGGAAAAGAAAGAAAAAGAGAGAGAGAGGTATATTTGTTGCATTACCAAATTGGCAGGTTGGGAGTATGCCCAATATCTCAGCAGGGTCCATCGCACGCATGTCATGGAAGCGGGAAAAGCATTCATTACGGAACTCAGAGGGGTTGAGGAGGGAGGAGAGGGATCCCTCAATGTAGAAAGTCTCGTTCTCAAATCCACAGAAGATCTTGCGGTTAATGTAGGACTCAAGGGCATGCTTTGCATGGCGAGGGTCGACAGCAGGAATTGTGAAGTTGTCAGCGGAGTCATTCGAACTACTGCCGTCAATGATAGACCTGGCGGCAGCTACAATGTCCCAGCGAGCTGAGCGCATAAGAGAGAGGAGGTTCGCAGTGAAGGACTTGGAGGCTGATTTCACTTCCTCCATGCAGCTCTCAAATAGCTCCGCAGTTGGTGCCATTGGTGACCCTGCAAAAGGTTTCATCTAAGCAAGAGCCAAAGGCTGCATTACACAAAAGGAGCTCCCAATTTTTGTATTTTTATCTTCCAACACTTTATACCTCCAGTTTTTCTAGCAAGTGACCATTAACTATCCATGTCGTCCAGAAACTGAAATGTCTTTGGGTCCCCATCAATATATTGGCAAAATTGGATTTGGAGTAACTGAATGAGGGTATTCAAATTTAATTTGAAATAATTAGATCAAGTGTAAGATAACATGTGTAGTATAACTGAAAACATATTCGAGTATCCAATTTAGTCATCGCGAAAATGAGACTAGACAAGAGAAGTATTGCTGACATTCATCTCTCTTCTTATTTTCATTTTTCAATTCACTTCCATTGTTCTGAAAAGAGCAACACTTTTTCCAATGCCGGCCATTACAAGCTTTCAAATTGTTCATTAACATGGCCATAAAGGTATCATGTGAGTCTGTGACCTTGTGCTAGAAGATGAACTGTTTTATGTAACATGGTTTGGAATTTGGTACCACCAGATAGAGTTGACATGATCATGTCCATCACCCCCTCCCCCCCCCCCCCCCCCCCCCCTTTGTGTGTGTGTTAATTCCTTTATGAAGCTTCAAGCTCCTATGCTCTAATAAAGCCATTCACCTCCTAAATCTGATAGGAGAAGACTCAGTTGGAGGATCATGCTCTGCAACCAACCTCCTCATTCTGCTAGGAAAAACTCAGTTGGAAGAGGTAGGATGATGACAAACTTTCAAGAATGTGTTGCTCATCTGATTCATGTAGAAAATAGAGGAGATTTTAGAGAAAAAGAGAAGGAAGAGGAAGAGGAAGAAACAACACCAAGCTCCCGGACAGTGACACTACACCCAAACTCTAGTGTTGGTGAAGGACCCGGGTTACTTAATAGAATTTCCCTTGTTTGCTTAACTTAAACATCGTAGCATGATTCACTGACATGTATGTCAAGGCAAAGTCCCTGACAATATTCATAGATCCACTGCAGCTCCCACTTGTCAGTGAGGAAAACCCGGCCTCGAGGAAACGACTAAATATTCGACTGTGAACATTATTCATTAACATGAATTAATGTTGATGAAACTGAGCATTTGGGAGAAGTATTCTTTGTAGAATTAAATCATTTTTAGCGGCTGGTAAATGAATCGGTCAAAAGTAGTTTGAACACACATGCAATGAAATATTGAAATGACCGAGGGGAGGGGAAGGGAAGGGAAGGACATTTAGCAAATAGTACGTAGTTACTAATTACTGACCTAATCTGCTGATGCAACCGACCTTGTTGGTAGAATGGAACCTCCCCCCCATTCTCCTGCTTCCAGTTCCAGAACGACCGCCGGCGCGAGGTGTGGTGGCGGCCCGCAGCTTCGCCTTGAGACTCTCCACCTCTGCCTCTTTTGCCTTGAGCTCCTTCTTCAGATCATCGAGCGCCGCTTCGTACGGGGCCACCACCTCCCTCAGTGACGACGACGCAGCGGAAACTGCAGCTGCAGCTGCTGCTCCGCCGCCGCCCCTCCTGAAGCGGTCCCTGAGCCTCCCGAGCCTCCTGAGCTCCGCGACGACGGAGGCGTCGGCGACCCTCATCCTGTCCGGATCCCACGGGCAGTGCGCCCCCTGAAGGCTAACGTACGCCCTCTTGACAGCAGACACAGCCTCGAACACCTCGCTCATGAAACCTTCCATCTCTTCCACTCTCTCAATCACCTCCATCCCCATCCCCATCCCCATCCCGATGGAAACACCGCATCTTTTTATGGCATTTACCTCCTCCTCTTCTTCTTCTTCTTCTTCTTCCCAAATTCTAACAGGGCTGTCATCTTCTTCTGTGGATTCCTCCTCCATCATTGCGTCTCCGATGGTTTGTCGGGTTGCAGCGCCGCGGCCGACTATAGGGTTGGTGAGGCAGGAGGAGGCGACACGATGGATGGCATTGGAGATGTTGCCGACCTTGCTCGCCATTTCCCTCTTCCTCTCTTTCATCTCTTCTTCCTTGTTCATCCTCCTCCTGTGTGTTCAACATAATAATTAATTAATAGTGATATAATAAATGATCCTCTGCAATTAGAGGTGTGCTCAAGTCCGTGATCTATCCGCAGTTGAAACAAAGTAGATCAATCGCTAACCGAACAACTTGTTGACTCATTAGTTTTGATCATACACAAAAGTATATATATATATATATATATATATATATATATATATATATATATATATATATATAGAGAGAGAGAGAGAGAGAGAGAGAGAGAGAGAGAGAGATTGTTATTATAGATAAATTGTATGACATCACATAATACTGAGATCACAGACATCACATAATATTGAAAAGCACACAAAAATTTCCAATTCCAAACCAAATGCAAGCACATGTAACACTGCATTACCATTATGATGTAAGACTACAGGATAAGTGAAACAACAATACAGTATATATAGTGTTGTTATAACTAAAAACTGTGTTGCATTCTCCAAGTTATATCATATGTTTGTGTTCAAAAGTTGTTTTAAATCAAGCAATGGAAGCTAAGCAAGAAGATATGTTAATTTGATGGATTGAAGGGGGAAAGATTGAGGCAGACCTGGGTTAGCCAGCGGCAAAGAGGAAGAGTAGGGAGAGGAGAGAGGAAACAAAATGGATAGAGAGATTTAGGGTTAGCAACATAGCTGCCCCCTCTCTCTGTCCTCCCCCTATTTATTGCTTATCATACCTAGGTTTGGCTTTGTTCGAATTTAATCGATTTTTGGAATGATAAACCACTGACCAAATCAAATTAAATCAAATCGGCCGATTCTGTTCGGTTAAAAACGGATCAATTTGATTTGGTCCATATCAATTTGGTCCAAAGGTTCGATCCAATGTGCGCAGTCCTAGCTTAGCTGCAATAGTAAGTACTTGCTTACTCTTACTGTGTGTTATATATCATATCATAACATAACATAACATCACATAGTGGGCTTTGATATATTTAATTATAAATAAATTGAGCCCTCCATAAGTCACATGCATCCACTTGTTCGAGGACCAGACCACAAAAAGAGGAGCTACTGTTGTCCTATAGCTGCAATTTTGTCGTCTAACTACCTAATAGTAATAGGCCTATGGCCCATCCGCTATCAGTGAAAGCTAGCTAGCAATTAAGCCGAATGTATGTACCTTTCTCTTCTTTTATGATCCATCTGCTGGCTCTGGCTCTGGCCCTGGCCCTGGCCCTGTCCGAGAGGGAATTTCATCTTTAGTTCCCCTCTATGGCTATGGCTATGGCTGTTGCTGTTGCTGTTGCTGTTGCTGTTGCTGTGGACTGAATTATGAGAGTGCAGGTTTAAGCCGCCGCTTTTCTCCTTGATAACATTGTTCCCCCTCTTATCATCCTTCCTGAAAGTTGAAACCCAACAACAACAACAACAACAACAACACACATTTCTTCATATATCATACCAACTACGTACGTACACGAAATATTACAATTAAGCTAGCTAGCATGCATGCATGCATGCAATGAAATAATAATTAATGTTGTCCATGAGAACGCTAGTTCACAGTTTCTATCTATCTATAGCTAGAAAAGGGTATGCTAATTAATTATAAGATGAAGTAAGTGGTGACTGACTTACTTATGCAGTAGCCTATCAAAGCTGAAGCACACTAGGGGAAACATCGATCGATCTTTCTAATATTCTTCACTTTGCAGATTCATTCGATCTCCTCTCCTCTCCTCTCTTGGTGTTTAAAAACAGACAGACCAGTGCTCGCTCCCACTCTTTATTCTCCCTCCTGTCCTGGCCACTTTTGAAAAAGGAGTTAGCACGTGTCAGAAAAAGAGTGCACATGATGTTTGGCCGGCCCTCTTAATTAGTATGCCTATGATCTGTTTCTTTGCTATTGTTTGATGCAATGGTTTGGCTTCTGCTTCATGGTATTATCTACTTTATCATTATATTCAACAACTTTGAATGTGTGATGCATGTACCTGATCGAGGATTTATTTATTTCATCAGCTAGAAGATCATTTTATAGGGGATAAATAATTTAGACGAATTGTAGATCGAGGATGGGAGAAGTTTTACAAAATAGACCTAGGAGGGATGCGGGGGGGCACCAACAGTGCATCTTGTTAGTCTCGAGACTTAATCAAAAGATAGAAGAACGGACCAGGAACAGAACTTCAAACAAATTTTACAGTCTACCCTCTGTTTGACCCTGAAGTTCTAGTCGAGACACAGAGGCTTCAGCAAACAAGTTTGCCCTCTAAAGAACTCGATTCCAACAAATCACAATAATCAGGTTAACATTGATTACAACTTTCTGAAGACTGATCTTCCTTGTAATCGCAGTTGCACACAGACTAAACCGACCACAATGAGAGAGGAAAGGAGAGATGGATCTCTTCTTGCTGGAGTGATAAAGATCACCGTTGCTCAAAGCAAGATTCGCCCCCCACACGATCTGCTCTCAGGAACCAGCAAGTTCTCAAAAAACTTCTGGAACACTCACGTCACCTCCTTCCTGAACTTGCATGAACTCCTAGACTCCAATGACGGCAGCAGCATAACCTCTCTTCGTCTCTCTTCTTTTCGAAGTAAGTTCTCAAAGGGGCTATGAAGAGAGTATTTATAGAGGAACCTGACCGCCTACTGTTATAGGAAAGATATGAACGAATATAATTCAAATCCCACAAAAAATGTATTAGAATTAAAGACATAATCTTTCCACAACATATCACATCTCACAACTTGATGTTTACGCATAGCAGCACAGCAGCGGCCCCGCGCGCAGCAACTCAGCATGCAGCGCACAGCTGCGCATATGCCCGCGCAACGCCTGTGCTAGCAACAGGGTATGAAACTCATGCAACTAATGCGCACGAGCGACATGCGCCGATGCTGACGTGCTAAGTGCAAAGTGTGCCAACAAAGCGCCACTTTACGCCCTTGTGCCCGAGTCCGATTCCGATTCCGATTCCTATTTCGAGTCCGAGTCGCTAAGCCCCTTTGGGACTTAGCTCCTAAGAGATTTTTTTCAAGAGAGTGACAAAAATCATAAATGCTTTCTTTGAGGAGTTAATCATTTTTTCTCCTAGAAAAAAACCCCCACATGACACCCATGTGCCCCACCACACTCCATGTGCACACCTCAACACCAGCAAAGCATTATATTGAGATACCCACATGGTAGTGTAGTCCATGTGGGACTATCTTTACTAGTCCAAAGGCAATAACACCAACAATCCCCCACATATCTCAATATATGGGTTGATCGTCCGCACAGTGACTGCCCATTATCCATTAGGATAGATGTCGCTTCGACTTGAATCTTTTCGCATGAGTTAAATAACAGTATGATACAAGAATGGACTAAGCCTTGAATTCTGCACCATAGTTGTAATTCTTCTCATTCACATAATGGCATCAGCTGTGCTTTCGGTAGCATATTAAAGGCCCTGTGCATGCCTGATTTTGGTGTATGTATTTTAGGTGACTACAAGCTTACCTTCAAGAGATGACCTATATCTCTTTCCATACATTCTAGGTGAGTTCTTTTAAAGAGTCATGGCACGAAGCCTTGAGCTTTCTTGCGGTGCTACGCCACTATGACATGGCCTAAAGCCGATGCTCCACCTCATCGTGGTGTCATCTATTGTAGCATGAGGTCCCAGCCTCTTTGTAGTGCCAAACTATCCAACATAAAATCTTGCCCTCCCTTGCGGTGTTACTGTAGTGCCATGTTCACCATGTTCGGGGAGCGCGGCTAAAAAATACTTAGTATCGTTCGATCGAGACAGATCAAATCAAGAACCTTTCCTCGTTATGGATTGGTTTCTTCGGAATCAAGTCCCACATTCAGTAGATCGTGCCTCAAGGAAGAACTCAACGGAAGAGTCGCGAGGGACCTTTCTGTTGTGCTGGTTTTCTTGAGCGTTTTCGATGCCTCTTGGTTGCTTTCTTGTTGGTTTTGTGACTTACGTTTTTTTGAATAATTTTGATGGATTTTATTGTCTTCGTTCGTTTAACTTCGCATTTCGTATCGAACTCTGAGAGATCGAGGCAGGAGATATTGATCAACTGTTGGTGCATGTAGGTGATCGTATAGGCGACGCGAGAACGGAGTCTTAAAGATCTCCCCTTTATCTTCCCCGATTCTCCAACTGATGAGTGGCCTTACCTTCGATTAGCTCCCTTCTTCCAAGTCTTCACTTTTAATAATCTGACTCGTTTATGCGTTTCGATCAACGATACCATAATGATAATAACCGAATTAAGATAATAAGTAGTAAACTTGGAAAGACTTGATGCTTGTCACACAAAATTATTGAACGATTATATTGTTGCATGCTTGTCCGTTATGCATGTATCTATTTTATGTTTCAGTTTTATGTTTCAGTTGTAGCTAGAACTTATTTATCTATAACTGTGAAATGAGTAGTATATAGTTTAAAATGTGATCACTTGAGCAGATTGATGCCATCGCACTGTGCTAAAGTAGCTTTGTTCATTCTGATGTCTTAAAATACTTAGATTGATAACTTAGTGTTAAGACGCTTTATGGTCACGGATAACTTGTGCATAAGGTTTTAGTCTCCGTGAACGGTCGCCGGGGCATTAGGACCGATTCGACTCGGGCGAAACTCGGATAGCATGGGTGATTCGGAAACTTGCAGCGGGGATCGTTGCCCACACTGTAAGGATCATCGTCTAACCCCGCTACGATCCAATATGGCATGTGGTGACCCGCTATGTATATTCAAACTATGAAACTAACTTATATTTTTGTGGCAGAGAAGGTCATGGTAAGTTGTGCAATAGTCGAAGGCGAAGTGCCCCAGACCTCTAAGGAAAGGGTCGCTACCACCCTGCCCTCTAAGGAGAAGGACACTACCTTCGATTTTGTAAGTTTTAAGAAGGTCTACAATGTGTCATTTCATAGAACTAAAGACCCGGTCGTGGCTTTAGATTGGTTGGCTGAATTGGAGGACAATTTCAAAGCATTAGACGTTCCCGATGAGAAGCGTGTCGCCTGTGCCCAACTCCAACTTTGACTGAACGCACATGATTGGTGGGACGTACACTGAAGATCGCTCGCAGTGTAATGACCTATTCCGTTCAAGCGGACAGCCGATTCAAATGGCACAAGTGCAACGACCCAACCCGGTTTGTTCAGCGAGATAACTCGTTTGAGGCAAAAGATTTCCAAACTTGGCCCTTAAGGAGTTCAGACTTAGACTTTCAAAGCCTCGCTCGAATTATCGCTATACCGAGATGAATCATCGCTAAAGTGGGTGGCTACGATGAACTTGTCTTTGCTTAGCCAGCACACTTAAAATATGGACGATACATGCTAGTCACTAGGTGAATGAGCCCTTGTAAGCTAATAAAGAATCCAACGCACCTAGATAAGGAAATAATTCCATCTTGTATTGCTTGTGTTAGAATATGGAAATAAAACTTGGCTTATAACATAGACCCTCGCATGCTAACTTAGCTTCATGCAAGTAGACCCCGGTATGCCTCGAGTAGATCATTATGGACCCTTTGTAGTGCACTGCTTCACTTGTTTATACTACTCGTCCCCTAGATTATGTTGCCCAATATGTCCCTGTACGGTTGCACTCCTCGCACTACCTCTTAAACCGTGCCAACGTAAATGCTTATATTTCATATAAATGCATGCTTGCCTGCTTATATTGTAGTTTGTACTCATTGTCTCATTTCAATGCTAGTCTCGTAGATTCATGCCACGGCTTGGAACACAACACGAAACATGATTCACTCACCTGAGGCAGAAAGAATATCAAAATAGTCATTCCGAGCCAAGTAATATAAAATATGGTACAATTTTGGGACCGTTAGGTCGTCAGGGTCCCATACCGGGAGCTGCAAAGATGATAAAAAAACATAAAAGTAAGATGTAAGTAAAGAATGACTAAAATGAATGGTACTAAAAGAATGGCACAAAAAAGAATGGCTCGAGGAGCCCGTAACAAAGTAAGATACAAAGAACCAATGACTCAGGAATGACCTAGGATGGCTTGTAACGAGGCTCATTACCCGCGCCTACAACCATTGTCGTTTACTCAGAAGAAGAAGATATCAAAAGAAAGAAAAAGAAAGAACAAATAAAAAAGACTCACTAGGTCGCGGACGCTTGTGCACAAGCTTGATTTTCTATGGACGGGGCACCGGGACCGATCTGGCCTATTGGGAATTCCGGTAGTCGCGCTAGTTATAGCTAACACGGATAAGTTTGATCAGTCGTTGGGGAACCGGAACCACCGTCTTATTGCGACTATGTCCATAATGGCATGTAGTGCAGCAACCCGTTCATATAGATTTAGTCAGGCTCAGTTGCGGCAATTTGCGTGTGAGTCATTGCATTGCATTTAAGAATCTAAGTTGAGTAACCTTAGAAATGAACAAGTAATCTGTGTAGCCTGATTTTTGCAATCATTTGAATAACCTGAGTAACACGCCTGAATCTGAGTAACAAAGTAACTTGTGTTTCATAATTTAAGCAAACATGTGCACCTGATTTAGAAACACGCTCGTAGCATACATGTGTTCGCTATGCGATTTCTTGTATTTTAGTATATGTATATATTCAGATTTGGCTAACTTGGTTGTGTCGTTGGACAGAGAAGAAATAATGGTAAGTTGGTAAGTCTCGTTGTGTTACTCTTATATCGCATGACGTATTACCACACGAGATAGGATTTTCATTATGCCATAAAACCGATCCTAAGGCAAGAATAGAAAGATAACTTAATGGATGGTGCATGAAACCTATATAACATATTTGGATTTGTCGAGCGGACGAGAAGCCTCCCCACTAGTGCATTCATATACTGATAACCCACCAGATTGCTTGCAGGGTACAGGAGAACCTCGTTCGGTGTGGAAACCCCCTTCGTGCGTGCTAAGGCGTGGAGTTCACTCTAAATCCCTAGAACGTTGCGTCCGGAACTTAAGCACATATACAAGACATAATGTTGGAACATCGCCTATATATCAGTTCATAATTATAGCCACTTGGCAGGCTTTTATCGTTTCAGAGAGAGAGAGAGAGAGGCTTGAGCTTTTTTTACTTATATACTTGTGTTATTCAATGGTTCCTCTATTGACGACTCAGTAAACTTGTTACCAATCGCATGTTCGTTTCTTATTCCACTGCACTCAGGCTATCTGTGCGACTCTGTGGCTTAGTTATTTTATCGTCTGTTCGGATCATGGCCTTGTAAGGGAACAACTTACGCTCGTGCGACATTATGTACAGATAAAAATATTGTCCCGCGGGAGCGCTGGCACGATGATTTGCGCCTAGCGGGGACGACCGATTACCTGCGAAAGATCGGGGCATGACATATAGTAGATGCCGAATATGAGACGATCTTATGGGCTACCTTCTATAGCGCGTTCGACGAGGAGTTTATACCCCCACCCGTTCATCGTAAAAAATAAAACGAGTTTGTGCGGTTGTAGTAAGGATGCATGTCAGTGAAACATTATACCGCAGAGTTTAACTGGCTGGCTAAATTTGCCAGCTCTTACCTACCCAATTCGGCGAGCCATGCCAAACGATTCAAAGGCGGCCTACGACCTTCCATTAACGCACACGTTTTCATTCCTCAATATCAAACGATGCGGGAGGTACTTAACTATGCCCTCGCCCGAGAATCGTACTATCCTTCAGTTGCTGCTGGTGCTGTTTAACATTCTCATCACAAGCGTCCTAACAACATGGGAGGACAAAATGCTCCGAAGCGTCACCACAATGGCGGTTACCAAGGGTGCAATCCAGGGAGTGGTCAGGGGGTGCGTTGTATCAAGTACAACCAAGAAGTGCATTAAGTGAAGGACGACTATCCCGGTCGCAATGGTGGATACTTTTACTGTGGTCAGAATGGCCACGTCATTCGTGACTGCCTTAAACGTCTCAACCGATTCCCTTCGCACCATCCTCAATAGCAAAATCTAGCTCAAGCATCCCAAGAAAATCGATATGTGCAACAAAAAGAGCGTTGTCCGAATGCAGTAGGCTGGGTATTTGCACTAACGCGTGACGAGGCGTTCACCTCGGACATCGTAGTGACATGTATATTACTTTTCAATAATGTTTCTACACGAGTACTATTTGATTCTGGTGCTACACATAGTTTTATATCGATGAAATTTGCCAAAGAAAATAAATTTTCTCAGACACCATTAAGCTTAAATCATAGCGTCAGTACCCCTCCGGACATGGACTTGCCTGCTAACTCAGTTTGTCACGACGATTACATTTGTATCAGAGGAAGGAAATTTTCACTCGATGCGATAGTCCTAGACATCATGGACTGCGACATCATTCTGGGGATAGATTAGATCGACGCTTGCTCGGATACTATTGATTGTACGAAAAAGAAAGTCGTATTTCGTCTACCTAGCGAGGCCAAATTTTGCTATGCGTATTGTCCTGCATCGAAAGCATAGAATACCTGCATGGTAATTTTTGCAATGTCTGCTTGGCGGATGATACATTCTGGGTATGAAGGGTACTTGGCGTTCGTTCGAGACACTCAGCGAGATTATGCAAACATAGAGTCTACTTCCATTTTGGCAGAATTTTCTGATGCGTTTTCAGAATAGTTGCCCGCCATGCCGCCCAACCGAGAGATAGAGTTCATTATAGATACATTTCCAGATACTCGACCGATTTCCAAAGCTCTGTATCGAATGGCCCCTGTCAAACTGAAGGAGCTGAAGGTCCAACTACAAGAACTGCTCGATCGTGGGTACATCTGTCTGAGTATATCTCTGTGGGGCGCACCAGTGCTATTTGTGAAGAAAAAATATTGTTCGATGCGACTCTGTATAGATTACCGAGAGTTGAGTAAATCCACCATCCAAAACAAGTACCCCCTTCCCAGAATCGATGACCTCTTCGATCAACTGCAAGGAGCATCGGTATTCTCTAAAATTGATCTTCGTTCGAGCTACCACCAACTGAAGATCAAGCCAGACGACGTGCCGAAGTCAGCCTTCCGCACTCGCTATGGCCACTATGAATTCTTAGTTATGCCATTTGGATTGACCAATGCCCCTTTCTCCTTCATAGATTTGATGAATCGAGTATTTCGGTCATACCTTGACAAGTTTGTAGTAGTATTCATTGATGATATCTTAGTGTATTCAAAGAACAAGGAGGAACATGAGGAGCACTTGCGGACCGTACTTCAGACTCTTTGGGACCACAGGCGATATGCAACACTGAGAAGGAACGAATTTTGGCTAAGCAGTGTATCTTTCCTCAGGCATATTATTTGTGCGAGAGGCATCTCAGTCGATCCGAAGAAATTTGAAGCTTTCTTGGTTTAGCGGGCTACTACAGACGGTTCATGAAAGACTTTTCTAAAATTGCTTCGCCCTTGACTAGCCTCACTTAGAAAGGAGTTGCATTTGAGTGGTCTGCCAACTGTGAAGCTTTGTTTCAAAAGTTAAAGCAGCGCCTCATCTCTGCTCTGATACTTGCACTGCCGGACAAGAATATGGAATTCCAAATCTTTAGCGACGCCTCAGGCCAAGGCTTGGGAGATGTGCTCATGCAACAAAATAAGGTGATAGATTTTGCTTCGAGACAACTAAAGTCGCATGAGCGCAACTATCCGACTCATGATCTAGAACTTGTGGCGGTTGTGTTCGCACTGAAGTTGTGGCGACACTACCTTTATGGTGTGGCTTGGCAAATTTTTACTTACCATAAAATCCTCAAGTATCTTTTAACACAGATGGACCTAAACCTACGGCAACGACGTTAGCTAGAACTGATCAAAGACTATGACTTGTCGATCAACTATACTCCAGGCAAATAGAATATTATAGCGGACGCGCTGAGTCGAGTATTTGCGGGATCTCTATCTGTCAACCATAAGATACAAAAGTAATTAGAGAGTATGGGCATTGAGCTACGAATTCGATATCGAGGCAGATCGATTGGTGGATCACTAGCTCAATTACTCCTTGAACCAAGCCTGATAGAAAAGGCCAAGTCTGCTCAGACGAATGACCCATTCTTGTTGAAGACGCGTGAGCATATTTCAGCAGGAAATGTGACCAATTTTGTAGTGGATAAAAGCGAAACATTACGGGTAAGAGGAAGACTATGCATGTCCAATGATGCAGAATTCAGAAAGGAGATCCTCACGGAAGCTCACTATACGGCCTCTGTATCATATCCTGGAAGTACGAAGATGTATCAGGACCTCCGCATGATCTTCTGGTGGAACAATATGAAGAATGATGTGGCGCTCTTCGTGTCATAATGCTTGTCTTGTCAGAGAGTAAAGGCCGAGCACTAGAGGCTAGGCAGAGAGATGTAGAACCTTGCTATCCCGGAGTAGAAATTGGACCATATCACGATAAAATTTATTGTTGGCTTGCCAAAGATGCAACGAGGAAACAACGTCGTCTGGGTCATCATCGATCGATTAACCAAGTCAGCACTTTAATGCCATCAAAGTTACTTGGAGCATCGATCGCCTGGCTCAGATATACCTTGATGAGATAGTTTGACTACACGGTGTGCCAGTGTCTATCATTTCAGATCGGGACGGACGGTTCTTATCACATTTATGAAAAAACCTTCAGTAAGTTATGGGAACCAAGTTGAAGTTCATCCTCAGACTGATGGCCAAACGGAGTGGGTGAACTAGTTCCTTGAAGACATGCTATACCTCTGTGCAATCAACTCAAAGTAAAGTTGGGACGTCCATCTACCGTTGGCAGAATTTGTATACAACAACCATTCTAGCGTTCAGATGGCTCCGTATGAGAATTTGTATGGATGGAAGTGTAGTTCGCCTATCTGTTGGGATAAAGTTGGCGAGCGACGGATCCTCGACCCAGAGCTAGTAGAGCAGACCGTTCAGAAGGTTCGGCTCATCCGAGAGCGATTAAAGATGGCACAAAGCAGACAGAAGAGTTATGCAGGCATCCACAAACGACCCCTTGAATTTACAGCTGGTGATCAAGTATTTCTTAAGGTCACGCTGATGCAAGAAGTTACGAGATTTTAAGTAAAAGGCAAGCTAAGTCAGAGATTTGTTTGTCTATTTGAGATTCTCAGACGAGTCACCCCAGTTGCATATCAAATTGCCCTACCGTCGATCCTAGCAGAAGTGCATGATGTCTTTCACGTATCACAGCTTCGAAAGTATGTGCATTATCCAAGTCACGTAGTAGATTTTGGTCAGTTGGGTTAGCAAGCAGACTTGTCCTATGTAGAAGAACCTGTGCAAATCATCGATCGAAAGGATAAGCAGCTCCGAAATCGTTCAGTCCCGATCATGCGCTTACTCTGGCAGAACCACGCGGTCGAGGAGTCGACCTGGGAACTCGAATCAGACATGAAGGAAAAGTTTCCCTCATTATCTTCTTAGGTTTATGTTCCATTCTTAAGTTTCGAGGATAAAACTTTTTATTAGTTGGTTAAGATGTAGTGCCCCGTTCCCCCTATTCGGAGAGTGCGGCTAAGAAATATATGCTATCGTTCGATCGGGACAGATTGAGTCAAGATCCTTTCCTCATTATGGATTGATTTCTTCGGAATTAATTCCCACATTCAGCAGATCGTGCCTCAAGGAAGAACTCGACGGCAGAGTCACGAGGAGCCTTTCCATTGCGCTGGTTTTCTTGCCCGTTTTTGATGCAGCTTGATTGCTTTCTTGTTGATTTTGTGACGTGTGTTTTTTGAACGGTTTTGGTGGATTTTATTGTCTTCGTTCATTGAACTATGTATTTCATATCGAACTCTGGAAGACCGAGGCAGGAGATATTGATTATCTGTTGGTACATGCAAGTGATCGTGTAGGCGACGCACGAGCGGAGTCTTGAAGATCTTTCCTTTATCTTCCCTGATTCCCTAACAGGTGAGTGGCCTTACCTTCGATTAGCTCCCTTCTTTCAAGTCTTTACTCTTAATAATCTGACTAGTTTGTGCATTCCAATCAACGATACCATAATGATAATAACCGAGTCAAGATAATAAGTAGTAAACTTGGAAAGACTTGATGCTTGTCATATAAAATCACTGAACGATCATATTGTTGTATGATTATATTCTATGCATGTATCTATTTTATGTTTCAATTGTAGCTAGAACTTATTCATCTATAACTGTGCATTGAGTAGTATATAGTTTGAAATGTGATCACTTGAGCAGATAGACTATGACATCGCACTGAGCTAAAGTAGCTTTATTCATTCTGATGTATTGAAAAGGTTAGTATGATAACTTATTGTTAAGACGTTTTATGGTTACAAACAACTTGTGCACAAGGTTTTAGTCTCCGTGAACGATCGCCGGGATACTAGGACTGATTCGCCCGAAGGTGTCTATTATCTTTTGAAGTTCTAGTATAGAATATAATGTATGGAACATATATCTCATTTTGAGCTCGTATTGTAAGCTCGTACAGCACCCTTACTTTTGAGTTAAGAGTTTGTAACAAGATGTATATTATCAACAAAGAGAACTTTCCTTCGTTTCAATGTGTTTCCTTTAGCTTCTGCACTCTGTTGTGTGTATATATATATATATATATATATATATATATATATATATATATCATCGTGCTAGGCCTTGTTTGGACGCGTCTTACGCTCGTACGATATCACGTCCGGAGGACGAATAGCGATTCTGCAAAATCGGGGCGTAACAGTTACGCCGCTGTGACATGGCTCGCGTAGATAAGGATTTATATCTTTTACCTCATGGTGGTATCACACCACTGTAACATGTGGTCACCGACCTCTTTGTAGTGCTGCCTACCACTCTTCATTCTACAATATTAGGCTACATGCCTATGTGCGGTGCTACGCCGCTATGACATTGCTCACAAAGCCGAGGCAATACCATATCGAGTAACCTCATCATGGTATCATCCACTCTAGCATGGAGTTCTTACGCTCCTTTATAGTTCTACGCTATCGTGCTTCCTGTAAATCACACCAGACATTCAAAATTTCTGAGAACTCATTAAGGCGTCTAAGCCATCATCCTACAGGACTTGTTCTATACAAAGAACAAATAGTAGACAACAGTGGTTCTGGGTCCATTACCCCTCAATGTCTCAAAGGACTACCTACTATTCCTGATATTCTCCCAATCAATGATCCTTCTTTGAACCAAAAGCTAAATTCCTAGTAGATTTTTCTTTGAACTAATAACATAAAACTTTATGATAAAATTACAAAGACACAATATCAGAATATCTTCAAGCCCATTTTGATTGTTGTATCATCGACCAGCTGACGCTTGAGACCCTTGGTGAACGGATCTGCCAGATTCTCCTGGATCCGAACATCAATCACGATAATGACTCCAGTCTTGATCAGATTATTCACTGCCATATGCCTCAGCCGCACATTTCTCTTATTACCATTGAATAGGTTATTTGATGCCACCTCTATAGTCAACTGGTTGTCACAGTAAATCGGTACCGCCAGAATCTGTGTACAAACTAATCAAAGATCATACATGAGCTCCTGAAGCTATTCTGCTTTATCCGCTGCAGCCTTCAGTGCATAAAACTCAGATTTTATCGAGGAATGAGAGAGCATAGTATGCTTCTTCAACTTCCACGATATAGAAGCTCCACCTATAGAGAAGACGTATCCTCCTGTGGACCTTTCATTCTGTACTTCTGAATACCAGCTTGCATCACTAAAGCCTTCCACTATTGTCGGATAACTGATGTAGTGCAGTGCATACTTCTGAGTCATCTTGAGATATCTCGTTACTCTCTTCACAGCTTTCCAATGCTCCATACCTAGGTTGCTCATGAACTGACTCAACATCTCCACGGCGAAAGCTATGTCAAGCCTTATGGCAGTTGTTGCATATATCAAACTCCTGATGACGCTTGAGTACTCCAGCTGCCTGACACTTTTATTAGGATTTGGCTTCATTTTCTTGTCACACCTATACGAAGTATCGATCCCTGGAAGATCCTGATATCCACAACATGTGAGCATCTTTTTAATATAATGAGACTGTGATAGCGTCACTCCAGTGTCCGTCCGGATGATCTTTATCCCCAGGATAATATCAGCTTCCCTCAAGTCCTTTATACGAAACTTGGATGAGAGAAACTTCTTTGTCTCAGTGGTACGTGATAGATCCATACCCAAAATTAGTATGTCATCCACATATAGACAAACGATGACTCCTCTTCCGTCATCGAACTTTGTATATACACACTTGTCCGTCTCACTGACCTTGTAGTCGTTTGATCTTATAACTTTATCAAACTTCTCATGCCATATCTTGAGAGCTTGCTTCATACCGTATAAAGATTTTACCAACATGCAGACTTTGTCTTCAAGTCATGTCACTTCCCATTCCCGGTATACGCAGTTTGGAACGTATTACTCTCGCTTGCATGTTATTTATTTGGTTGTATGAGACTAGACCCATTCTTTGGTTTGTCTTGTTTCTTGGTTTATGGTTTGGGTTGGTTTGGTCAAGAGTTGAACCCTTGGTCTAAACCTCAAAACCAAGCTATATAACTCAACTTCTTTCTCTCTCCCTCTTTATTCTTTATTTTTTTTCTCTCTCTTAGTTTTTTCCCTCCCTCCATAGGCAAGTACATATTGCATTAGAAATGGAGAAATCCTCCATATTATTAGTCTATTATATTTATTGTGTAATTTTAAGCATGTTTAGAATTTTGTATTTCGGATTTTGTGGGTGGAATAGTACAGATCTAGAACTTTATGAGTGTGGGTGTTCTTGAGTTTTTTCTTGGTTTTGATCTTCAAAAACTTATTGTTTTTGAAAACTTATTTTTCTATATTGAAGAGTATTTGATTTTAAGTGGTTTAGAACTTTACTTTGCCAGATTTGGACCCCAAACGAAGTTACCGTGGAGAAAACCCAACTTTCGGTTTGGAGTTTCCGCCAAGGCCAAACTTGCTGTGGAGAAGATGAAGCTCCATGCGCCGAGCATCCAGCATGCATCCATTTTGTTGGCGCATAGCTGAAGAATGCATGCACTCTGAAACTCGAGCTTGAAAAAGCTAAGTATCAGAACTTTTGTGTTGTCTCTCCTAGGCGCATGGAAGTCATCTATGCGGCCATGAGCTATGCGTCCCCCTTTTCTTTGGACGTACGACTCAGACCCGCCCTGGCACTTCTTTTAATTATTTTGTCTTTTTCTACTGACACACTTTATTGCTTGTCACATCGATCATTTCAGTCACTTCACTGATACTTCATTTATTATCCGTCACTTTGGCACTTTTCCCGAAGAGTAGACTTTGCCTCGTCTATGCGCCCCTGATCCTATGCGCCCATGATCATATGCGTTTTTGACCCTATGCGGCACCCTGAGCATGCGGCACCCTGAGCATGTGCTTGTTAAGTTCATGCACTCGACCTTCATGCGTACAACTTCATGCGCATGTTATCCATAGTGACCCCATGTGTACACGTAGTACTTTCATTATGTGTTCATATATTTTATTTGGAATATTTCTTATTCTATGTGGTTGATTCTAGTAATGTATGTGTCTTGATTCTAAGGAAGATGGACTTAGTAACCAGACCTCATGCTAGACATGACCATGTTCTAAGATTGTCTATGTACATGGCTTAAATATTTGTTGGACTGAGATTTATGTGTGGACCAGACTAAGTAATAAGTGACTAACCAGCTATGTGAATGACATAAGCTTCGTGCTACAATGTGATCAAGATTCCTTTGACCCAATGTATGATTGGTAATTGGACTCGAATACTGTATCTGTGCTGATACAATTATTGTTTCATATTGTTCATGATCTAATGTGCACTGAGGTACGACATACCGTTTTACGTATTAAGTGATTTATATTTGAGTTGTGCATTGAGAATGCCTCCAAATTCTTGAACTTGTGATATTATATATATATATATATATATATATATATATATATATATATATATATATTTCCCTAGCACGGGCATGATATGCGAGTCAAGTACCAAAGCGTGGCTAGGATATTGATTAATTGAATGTTGCATACACGCTCGGGTGAATCCAGACTGAACTTCCATGGATTCATATCTAGCATGCTCGTACTTTGTACGATATCTTAAGAGAAATTCTCATGTGGCCACGCCTTGAGATTTTGAACACAATATAGGGTTAATTAGGCAACTAAAAGTGGTAGTAACATTGGGAGGGAACGGTATTCCCAGATTATGCCAACGAACCTTCCCACAAAGATTTATTCTAAGTGCACTATGGATTGGACACCACAGATACTGTATATCATCCGTCTTAGTGGAGTCCAGTATCTGACCTATATTAAAGAACGCTGAGCCACTGTTTTACTATAGGAACATTGAAACCACTAATACCGTGATCTAGTACAGTGGCCCTACGATGGACTGGTATAATTCGTGAAGTGCCTGTATAATCATCTATTGGCTTGGTTAGCTCATGTTCGGCAATGGCGTGATATGAGGATACTTATTATTTATTATTCTGAGATAACCTTAGACTCCAAAAAATAGCAAGCCGTACAAGTGATTAGCCGATGTTATTAGTTGGACTTGGTTGTGATTGTATTATTCTGTTAGTAGCCTAGGCAAATAGACTATCATAGTGTGATGGATCCAACCCTTATCCTTGTTTAGTTTTAGGGTTTGGCCTATATGCTAGGATATGCCATGTGTTATGCCCCGATCTCCCGTGGAATTGACCGCCCGTACTAGACCCGAATTACCTCGCCAGCGCTTCCGTGGGACGATCTTTCCCATATGAACGTGATGTCACACGAGCCTGGAGTTGCGTCCGTGCATGCCAAATACCGAAATGGCCGTTGATAACTAGTTCAAAGAGTCGTCATAGCAAAAAGATAGAATATACACAAGTATTGAATCCAAAATTAGCTCTTTATTGATATAAGGTAAAGATTACAAGTTGTGCTAGGCCGAGATTACAAGTCGCTCTATGCTCTCTCTCTCTCTCTCTCTCTCTCTCTCTCTCTCTCTCTCTCTTTTCACTAAATATGCCCTTAGTCTTACAACTGAATCAAACACTCTGGATGATGATGTTCCCATACATTACGTCGCATATATGTGAGCTCCAGGTATGTGCGCCATGCTCCAAGACGTCAAGTGCGGTCCGACGCCTCAATAAGCCAAGCGATCTTCGAATTCGTACGATTACTCCCTGCACCCTGCATGCAATCTTATTGGGTATCAGTACATTGAATGCACTGTGCGGAGGCCTCTCACCCACGCCACAAAATAAACACGTTCATTAGTTATGTGCACCGACTGATTATGTTATCTTTCTAGTCTTTTTCTTAGGATCATTTTTATGTCATTGTAAAAGTAAAGCATATATCCATGTCTGAAACTGTAAATACCCAAAATTTCAGAATAAATTTTAATATAATTTTCCCGGATCTTTTCGGCAATTTGGATGAAGAACCAAGGTAATTATGAGTTAAAAAATTTTACAGGCAGTTTATTGGTGCTAAAATATTCTGAAAATAATAATTTATTGTGTAAAATAGAAAACCGGACGCATGACATTTTTCGGTGAATTTATTGGACTCCGGAGCAACGATTTGAGGACCACAGGCTATTAGTTTTTAAACCGAACCAAACCAAGCTCGAACCAACCCGGATCAAACCCACCGTAGCGGGTCAGACCCGAACCGCTGAGGAACCCGACCCGCTGCAAACCCTAGGTTGTCGGAAACTCCTGTAGCAGCCCTATAAAGCTCCTCATCGGCGTTCGTGCCTAGCCCTAACCTAAACCCTAAGTTCCCGCCATCATCTCCTTCGATCAGCCCCTTCTTCTCCGTCGCGAACCCAGCAGCCAGGTCGACGACTCTCGGTCGACGACCCCCGCGCAGAACCCTCAGCCACCGCCTCCTTCGCCCAGCTCTCGCCGATGACCCCCGTCCACCTATTCACCCTCCTCTTCCTCGGACATCCACCTCGCCGAGCCCAGAGCCCCGCACCGTCAGACGCGCTCTGCCCGACCTAGCCGCCCCTCCTTCGACTGAACCCAGTGCCGACTTCCCTCATCTTCCTCGACTCAGCCGTCCCTTCACCCGATCGTCCCAAGCGCGGAAGCCCTAGCCGACCTCGAGGCTGACCCCCGGCGAAGCCCTCCGCGGACAGAGCCCTAGTTCTGACTTACAGCGGACACGAGGACGCAGAAACTCTCAACCAGGACACGGAGTTGACATTCGGACACTGGGAATTCAGCGTTCACGGAGCCCTGTTCAGGTATCGATTTCTCTCACCTCGCAACTCCAATTTTGATTCCGTCAGTTGCTATGTGTAGACCGTGTAACCCTCTCGGTGCCCGTATAACTCGCTCGGTGCATCGCGTCCTGTGGTGATCGTACACCACGATCCAAAAACAGGAAAAACAATGCCCAGTTTCACCCCACAACCGAGTACACCCCGCCACACGGGATGACTTGGTCGCACGCGGTCTTTACCAAACCGTGCGCGTCGTTGATACGGTCGTGTGGGATTTCGCAGAAGTCGATTCGGAGGTGCGTGCACCCCGGAATCAACGCGTATCCGCCGACGACACCCCGTATCCGACTTTTCTGAAATATGCTGTAACTTTGTGTGCACACGTCGGATCGAGACAAAATTTATGCCATCGGACTCGTAGCAAGACGCTGGTCCTGTGACCCAAGTTTGGTCCGATTCTGAGAACGTTGACAAAATTACGTATCGTGGGCCCCACAGGCTCCACTTGACGGGCAATTTTGAGATCGGCTCATCGGAATCCAATTCTGGAAGTTCTATTGGGTTCGTATCATTGTTCCTGACTTGTAGACACTGAGTTTGAGGAGTTTGGAGACCTTTGACCCTGGCACGCTTTTCGGTATAAAGTAGCCCACATGTGGAACCCGCTTTGGTCCGGAAATGTCCTTTTTGCCCCTGTGTACAAATTGGACGTAAGGACAGGCATTTCTAGCTATTCTATATCTTCTGAGACGGTTGGTGATGTTTATTACAGCTTTTGGAGGAGTACCCACCGGATCCACTGATACAGGGATAGCTTTTGATACTCAACCATCAAGCAAGTGTACCTTGCCAAACTCTGCAGTTTTGTTACATATTTTTCTTGCTACATTATATTGCTGTGCATGCTTAACCTAGGACCGTGTGACGTACTTAGCGTCCGATTATCAGTCGGGTGCCGACACTGTACGCAGTGTTGGGTACGGTCACCTAGAGATGGACATTCGTGACACTATATATTCTCGTACTGGTCATACCAAGTACACTTTGACCCAGGACACTTGACACCATTCATGAGACAGGATCTTTCCGAGATATTCGTGGTGATTCTGTATAGGATACAGGACATGGACATTATAATCTTAGACCTTATTATGACTTGCTGCATTAGTTTTGATCTTGCGTGTCATGGACATGAGACGTGTGATTTCATTGGGTGGGGAGAGACACACAGGCTACAGGCTGTTTATATATATATCTTCTACTATTGTGAGGTCGTAGACTCTCGGAGCAGAGCTAGACACATTACCGGTTATTACCGCTACCGGCTCCCCGACACAGAGCTTGTAGTGGCTCAGCCTGAGACTAGTGATGCTCTCACTTGCATGTTCACTTAGATGGTTACATATTTATCCTGTTGCTTTATTTTATTGCTGCACTGCTTATTTATTATTGGCATGAGCTTTCTTGTACATTGCTATGTCCCCTGAGGACCTGGATTCGGATTATGTCCCCAGGATTTGAGGACGAGATCTATCCCGAGGTATACGGGACTGGAGCAGGAGCTGATCCAGGAGCTGTACCGCCATCCGAGGATGAGGTGTTAGCCGAAGACTTTGCCTGAGCATCCATGTTTCATGCTCAGTATTTATTTATTTATTTCAGTCATTTATTTCTGGTCTGTTGAACCATTGTACTAGATATTTATCGGGTTGTTCCCCGAAGTACTTTGTTGAGACTAGCTGATGATTTATATTCCTTATTTATTCTGTGGATTATATTTTATATCTTGTGTGGATGAGATTAGTTGTGCCATGTTGTCGTAGACTTGTTATATTACAGCTTAAGTATGCCCTGATGGATCCATTAAATTGGGTTTGTCCATCGGTGCGTACTGCTGGCCATTGCCACGTATCCGGTCCCTCGGTATTTTGGGACTGGGGCGTGACATGGTTTTTGTGGTGGCCCATGCAGGTCTACGACAAATTGTTCGGTTTCAACTTAGGGACCGAACCAGCCTGCCCTAAGGATAGGATAAGTTATAGGATCTCATCCATGATCTAAACCATTATTGAACTCTATATCGAACTCGAAATTGTTACTTGAACTGCATCCTGTATTGATTCCTCTGAGCGTTCTTATAGTTTATCTTTTGGTTGTAGAGTAATGGATCCCAGGAACGGAGACGAGATTCCTTTGGATACACCAGATGATGCCGTGGTTACTTATGGAGACGGAGTGACTCCAGGAAATGGAGGACAAGCATCGCAGAGCGATCAAACCGGATAGCCTAATCCAAGGTTCCGGAGAGATGACATCCCACCTCCACCACAGTTCACTCCGCAGATGCCAGTTTTCTCGCCCGGACAAGCCATGGACGGGCAACAGATGTTCCAGATGATGTATGCCATGATGCAAGCACAGCAACAGATTCAGCAAGAGGCCCACCGACAGGAGGCAGAGTATCTGAGGGCCAGCCTGGTATCCGTATTGGAGCAGGCAAATCCACCAGCGAGGCGAACAGCGACGGGATCTATCATCGATTTCCGTCATCTCAAGCCTCATATATTTTCTGGCAAAGAAGGGCCAACAGAAGTTCATGAATGGCTCACTAACATACAGCATAAGTTGGAAGCCGCTGAACTTCCGAGAGAGAAATGGATGACTGCAGTCAGAATGCAGTTAACTGATAATGCGCATCACTGGTGGTTAGCAGAAGAAAGGAGGCTCGGACAGGACCGAGTCACTTGGGAAGAGTTCTCCAGGCTCTTCCAAGAGATGTACATTCCAGCAGTTGCACGCTCAGAGCTCAGAGACAGGTTCAACCGCCTTATCCAAGGCAACATGACAGTGGAGGAATACAACGCGGAGTTTATATGCCTAAGTCGCTTCGCTCCGACATTGATCTCGACAGAGGAAGAGAAAACTGAAAAGTTCTTTGATGGACTGAAGTTCGAGCTTCAGAGATTGATTGGCTCGGTCGCACCTACATCTTATACCGACGTCCTTGCAGCAGCCCGACGCATGGAGCGCGTCACTAGAAGGGAGTCGAATCTGAAGAGGCCAATCACATCAGCACCATCCAGGACAGCACATGGGGATACAGCAAAATGGACCCAGAGGAGTATGCCCGAGAGGACAGCATACAGGGCCATATCTCTCCCTACTTGTCACCACTGCGGCAAGATAGGTCACATTGAGAGAGAATGCAGACGTAAGTTGGGACTATGTCTGAGCTGCGGGTCCAACCAGCACTTTTCCAGGGACTGCACCGAGCGCAGAGATGGAGCACCGAGATTAGCTTTACATGCACCACGACCAGCTTATCCAGCAGTAGGAGCCCAGCAGGCAGGAGTTGGTGGAGCCAGACCACCAGCCCCAGGAGGAAATCAGCAAAGACCACCACTGGCACCACAGGCAGCCCTATTTCAGCAGCAGCAGCAGCAGAGAGGTCCAGCTCAGGGACGAGGACAGGCATTCACATTAGCTGTTGAGGAGGAGACTACAGCAGGCGAGGTCATCGCAGGTACTATTTTAGTAGCTTCATTATCAGCTGTAGCATTATTTGATTCTGGAGCATCGTATTCATTTATAGCAGCTAGCTTTGTAGCCACCCATAGAGTAGCTACCGCACCCCTTCCAAAGATGAAGAGAATTCTTACGGGAGGTGGAATTATTCCGGTTAGCGATGTCTGTAGGTCATGTTCTGTAGTAGTTTGTGGCCGAGAGATGCGAGCTCAATTTCTGATCTTTTCCATGCCGGATTATGATATCGTACTTGGTATGGACTGGTTAAGTCAGTACCATGCGACTCTTGATTGCCGAATTGGGCGGGTTATATTTAGACCGCCTGGACATTCAGAATTTGAGTTTCTCCGAGGAGCAGTAGAGCAAGGAGTTCAGCCTACTCTTAGGGTATTATCTGTAGAAGGGGATACAGGTTATCCAAGAGTCATATCAGAATTTGTGGATGTATTTCCCGACGATCTTCCAGGTTTACCGCCTGATCGGGAAATAGAATTTACAATAGACCTAACTCCAGGAGCAGAGCCGATCAATTCATCAGTTTATCGGCTGGCACCTAAGGAGTTAGTGGAGTTGAAAGAACAGGTTGACGATCTTCTGGAGAAGGGTTTCATTCGGCCCAGTATTTCACCTTGGGGAGCACCCATATTATTTATGCCGAAGAAGGATGGAACAGTACGATTGTGCATTGACTACAGGGCACTAAATGCTGTGACCATCAAGAACAGGTATCCCTTACCACGCATTGATGATCTATTCGATCAGTTGAGTGGTGCAAGGGTATTCTCGAAGATTGACCTTCGATTCGGCTATCATCAGATCAAAGTAAGGAAGGAAGACATCCCGAAGACAGCTTTCAGGACCAAGTATGAACATTATGAGTTCTTGGTAATGCCGTTTGGTTTAACCAACGCGCCAGCAGTGTTTATGAGCTTAATGAACAGAGTCTTTCATCAATTCTTGGATAAATTCGTGGTGGTGTTCATTGACGAAATTCTAGTATATTTCAAGAACCACGAAGAGCACGAGGAGCATCTCAGAATCGTGTTAGAGACCTTGAGACAGGAAAAGTTATATGCCAAACTTAGTAAGTGTGAGTTCTGTATGGACAAAGTACCTTTCTTGGGACATATCATCTCAGGAGAAGGACTTTCAGTGGATCCAGAGAAAGTTGCGGCAATAGAGACTTGGCCTACACCCACATCAGTTGCAGAGGTGAGAAGTTTTCTCGGACTTGCGGGATATTTCCGAAAGTTTGTAGAAAATTTCTCGAGGATTGTAGAACCAATGACGAAGCTAACACGTAAAGACCAGGAGTTTATATGGACAGAAGACTGCCAGAAGGCCTTCGAAGAATTGAAGAGAAGATTAACAACAGCGCCTGTCTTGACTCTTCCTTCAGGGTCAGGAGGTTTTGTTGTTTACAGTGATGCATCAGGCAGTGGATTAGGATGTGTTTTGATGCAACATGGCAAAGTTATTGCCTATGCGTCGAGACAGTTGAAGGTCCACGAGAAGAACTATCCAACACACGATCTGGAGTTAGCAGCAGTTATATTTGCATTGAAGATTTGGAGGCACTACCTTTATGGTGAGAAGGTAGACATCTTTACAGATCACAAGAGTCTGAAGTATGTATATACTCAGAAGGAGCTTAACATGAGGCAGCGACGTTGGCTTGAATTAATGGTAGATTTTGATATAGATATGCAGTATCATCCGGGAAAGGCGAACGTCGTCGCAGATGCACTAAGCGGGAAGCCTACGACTTATTTCTTGACGATGCAGCCCAAATTATTGAGAGATCTACAGGAGCTTCAGATAGAGGTTGTCTTACCAGGACAGAGTGGATTAATGGCTAATCTTGAAATTAAGTCATCCCTAGTGGAGAAGATTAAGGAGGCATTGCCCACCGATGCTAGATTTAGGAGGTTGAAAGAGAGGACAGAAGCAGGCATGCAGACAGGACTTCGCATACACGAAGATGGGACATTAAGGTTTGGAAATCGCTTGTATGTTCCAAATGGAGAATTGAGACAGGAGTTAATGACTGAAGCACATAGCTCCATGTACTCTGTTCACCCAGGAGGAACCAAGATGTACCGAGACTTGAGACAGTATTACTGGTGGCATGGAATAAAAAGGGAGATTGCAAGGTTTGTGGCCAAATGTTTAGTCTGTCAACAAGTAAAGGCCGAGCATCAGAGGACTGCAGGTATGTTACAGCTGCTTCCGATACCGGAATGGAAGTGGGAGCATATCACGATGGATTTTGTCACAGGATTCCCGAGGAGCCCCAGCGGAAGAGATGCAGTATGGGTTATCGTGGATAGACTCACTAAATCGGCACACTTCTTGCCATTTAGAGTTGGACAGTCCACAGAGGTACTAGCCGACATGTATATGCGACAAATTGTCAAATTTCATGGAGTGCCTGTTAGTATTGTATCGAATCGAGATTCGAGATTTACCTCTCATTTCTGGAGAAGCATGCAAGAGAGTCTGGGCACCAGACTCAAATTCAGCACAGCTTACCACCCCCAGACAGATGGCCAATCAGAGCGCACCATTCAGATATTAGAGGACATGTTACGATCATGTATGCTAGACTTCGGAGGATCTTGGGAAGATTATTTGCACTTAGTGGAGTTCTCCTACAATAATAGTTATCAGGCCAGCATCCAGATGGCACCATTTGAAGCTTTATACGGATGGAAGTGCAGATCGCCTATATGTTGGAGTGACGTTGGTGAATGTCAAATACTGGGTCCAGAATTGGTAACGTAGACAGTGGAGAAGGTAAAACAGATCCAGAATCATCTTCGAGCAGCTCAAGACAGACAGAAGCATTGGGAGGATACACACAGACGTCCCCTGGAGTTTAAAGAAGGAGATCACGTATTCTTGAGAATTTCGCCCACTCGTGGTACTATCAGATTCGGGAGCAGAGGCAAGTTGAGCCCAAGGTATATTGGGCCATTTGACATTCTAGAGCGTGTTGGTGAGGTGGCTTATCGTCTTATATTACCTCCATCCTTAGAGGGAGTGCATGACGTATTCCATGTCTCACAGCTGCGAAGGTACGTGACCGACCCAAGTCACGTAGTCGATCATTCAGAGATCGCAGTAGGCCCAAGCTTGAGATATGAAGAACAACCAGTTGGCATCCTCGACGTCAGTGAGAAGACATTGCGGGGACAGACAATCAGACTGGTTCGTGTAGCATGGAAACATCATTCTCCTGGCGAATCAACTTGGGAACGAGAAGACAGTATGCGCCAGCGATACCCCCACTTGTTTGAGGAGGCCGTTGTAAACTAAGCAACCTTGAATTTCCATAACTTTTTCTTTAGTAACTTATTCTTTGATTGCGAGGACGCAATCCTTTTAAAGAGGGAAGATTGTAAACACCCAAAATTTCAGAATAAATTTTAATATAATTTTCCCGGATCTTTTCGGCAATTTGGATGAAGAACCAAGGTAATTATGAGTTAAAAATTTTTACAGGCAGTTTATTGGTGCTAAAATATTCTGAAAATAATAATTTATTGTGTAAAATGGAAAATCAGATGCATGGCATTTTTCGATAAATTTATTGGACTCCGGAGCAACGATTTAAGGACCACAGGCTATTGGTTTTTAAACCGAACCAAACCAAGCTCGAATCAACCCGGATCAAACCCACCGTAGCGGGTCAGACCCGAACCGCTGAGGAACCCGACCCGCTGCAAACCCTAGGTTGCCGAAAACTCCTGTAGCAGCCCTATAAAGCTCCTCCTCGGCGTTCGTGCCTAGCCCTAACCTACCCTAAGTTCCCGCCGTCATCTCCTTCGATCAGCCCCTTCTTCTCCGCCGTGAACCCAGCAGCCAGGTCGACGACTCTTGGTCGACGACCCCCGCGCAGAACCCTCAGCCACCGCCTCCTTCGCCCAGCTCTCGCCGACGACCCCCGTCCACCTATTCACCCTCCTCTTCCTCGGACATCCACCTCGCCGAGCCCAGAGCCCCGCACCGTCAGACGCGCTCCGCCCGACCTAGCCGCCCCTCCTTCGACTGAACCCAGTGCCGACTCCCCTCATCTCCCTCGACTCAGCCGTCCCTCCACCCGATCGTCCCAAGCGCGAAAGCCCTAGCCGACCTCGAGGCTGACCCTCGGCGAAGCCCTCCGCGGACAGAGCCCTAGTTCTGACTCACAGCGGACACGAGGACGCAGAAACTCTCAACCAGGATACGGAGTTGACATTTGGACACTGGGAATTCAGTGTTCACGGAGCCCTGTTCAGGTATCGATTTCTCTCACCTCGTAACTCCAATTTCGATTCCGTCAGTTCCTATGTGTAGACTGTGTAACCCTCTCAGTGCCCTTGTAACTCGCTCGGTGCATCGCGTCCTGTGGTGATCGTACACCGCGATCAAAAAACAGGAAAAACAACGCCCAGTTTCACCCCGGAACCGAGTACGCCCCGCCACACGGGACGACTTGGTCGCACGCGATCTTTACCGAACTGTGCGCGTCGTTGATACGGTCGTGTGGGATTTTGCAGAAGTCAATTCGGAGGTGCGTGCACCCCGGAATCAACGCGTATCCGCCGACGACACCCCGTATCCGACTTTTCTGGAATATGCTGTAACTTTGTGTACACACTTCGGATCGAGATAAAACTTACGCCATCGGACTCGTAGCAAGACGCTGGTCCTGTGACCCAAGTTTGGTCCGATTCTGAGAACGTTGACAAAATCGCGTATCGTGGGCCCCACAGGCTCCACTTGACGGGCGATTTTGAGATCGGCTCATCGGAATCCAATTCAGGAAGTTCCGTTGGGTTCGTATCATCGTTCCTGACTTGTAGATACTGAGTTTGAGGAGTTTGGAGACCTTTGATCCTGGCACACTTTTTGGTACAAAGTGGCCCACATGTGGAACCCGCTTTGGCCCAGAAATGTCTTTTTTGCCCCTGTGTCCAAATTGGACGTAAGGACAGGCATTTCTAGCTATTCGATATCTTCTGAGACGGTTGGTGATGTTTATTACAGCTTTTGGAGGAGTACCCACCGGATCCACTGATACAGGGATAGCTTTTGATACTCAACCATAAGGCAAGTGTACCTTGCCAAACTCTGCAGTTTTGTTACATATTTTTCTTGCTACATTATATTGCTGTGCATGCTTAACCTAGGATCGTATGACGTACTTAGCGTCCGATTATCAGTCGGGTGCTGACACTGTACGCAGTGTTGGGTACGGTCACCTAGAGATGGACATTCGTGACACTATATATTCTCGTACTGGTCATACCAAGTACACTTTGACCCAGGACACTTGACACCATTCATGAGACAGGATCTTCCCAAGATATTCGTGGTAATTCTGTATAGGATACAGGACATGGACATTATAATCTTAGACCTTATTATGACTTGCTGTATTAGTTTTGATCTTGCGTGTCATGGACATGAGACGTGTGATTTCATTGGGTGGGGAGAGACACACAGGCTACAGGCTGTTTATATATATATCTTCTACTATTGTGAGGTCATAGACTCTCGGAGCAGAGCTAGACACATTACCGGTTATTACCGCTACTGGCTCCCCGACACAGAGCTTGTAGTGGCTCAGCCTGAGACTAGTGATGCTCTCACTTGCATGTTCACTTAGATGGTTACATATTTACCCTGTTGCTTTATTTTATTGCTGCACTGCTTATTTATTATTGGCATGAGCTTTCTTGTACCTTGTTATGTCCCCTGAGGACCTGGATTCGGATTATGTCCCCAGGATTTGAGGACGAGATCTATCCCGAGTTATACGGGACTGGAGCAGGAGCTGATCCAGGAGCTGTACCGCCATCCGAGGACGAGGTGTTAGCCGAAGACTTTGCCTGAGCATCCATGTTTCGTGCTCAGTATTTATTTATTTATTTTAGTCATTTATTTCTGGTCTGTTGAACCATTGTACTAGATATTTATCGGGTTGTTCCCCGAAGTACTTTGTTGAGACTAGCTGATGATTTACATTCCTTATTTATTCTGTGGATTATATTTTATATCTTGTGTGGATGAGATTAGTTGTGCCATGTTGTTGTAGACTTGTTATATTACAGCTTAAGTATGCCCTGATGGATCCATTAAATTGGGTTTGTCCATCGGTGCGTACTGCTGGCCATTGCCACGTATCCGGTCCCTCGGTATTTTGGGATGGGGCGTGACAGAAACAAAAGTGTCATACGGTAAAATAACTTGAGTTCGTCTTACCCTTTTCTTACCATTCGGCTTTTCCTGTCATTCACAGCAATATAATCTAGCATTTACTATGTATTAAAGAACATCTATGCAACTCAAAGTACCTCTTGAACGACGTCTTTAGAAATAGACACACTACAAGAAAAATGGCTTTTCTTGACGGTTTTTTAGTCAAAAAAGGGTTTTTTTGACAGTTCTGGATCCGTCATCTAGGCCATAGTTCAAAAAAGTTGCAACTTTTTTTAACGGTTTTTGTTTTTTTTTCTTGACGATTTTAAATCATCAAGTAACAAGCCTTTCTTGACGGTTTTAATTCGTCAAGAAAACATATCCAAAAATCGTTAAGGTAAACATAAACTATTCTTGACTATGAACTAGATGACAGGTAATGACCGTCAAGAAAAATCTTTCTTGATGGAGAAAAACCATTAAAAAAATATTTCTTGATGTTTAAAAACCGTCAAGAGATGATATTCTATAGCAAAATTCAGATATTTATTGACATTTTATAACCGTGAAGAGAAGCTGATTTTTTTAACCAAAATTCTGTTTGTAATATGCTTCCTTTGCTAGGTACCAACACACATAATATCAATATAATCCATAATATCGCAAACAACAATAATTATAATACACATAATTTTTATATTAACAAATACACGTTTGTACACAACAAACATCCGACCACATATCCACATAACCAAAATATATTGTTTTTGTATACAATATCGAGGGTCATCATTGTCGTTGGTGTTCTTATATTTAGTTCAAGACATACATTATGGGGATCATCTTACATAACTCATAGACTGTTATGAGGTCACTCATTTTGTAGACAACTTTATATTCTTAAGTGATGAACTGACAGTCCCCCCATCAAAACTCAGTGTCTTCTTGTTAGGCTCACCAATGTACAAATAGAACCTACAAGGAATGCAGACTGCGAAGATTAATTAAATAAAATAAAAAATGGAGTAGAAGAGGAATGAGAATGGCATGATACTGATACATCGGTAGAAGTAACTAAGAATTATACCTTCAATCTAGAATTGCAGAGTTATTATGCTTTCTCTTTCTCCTTGCTTCTCTCAAAATCCAAATTATTTCTTCTCTGGCTTCATCTATTAAACGAGCTAATTTACTTGTCATGATAACACATGTGATTGCTAATTATTAAGCGCATTACACTTAGAAGTTCCTATGTAGACTAATTAAAGGACGAGGTAAAAAGTCAGTAATATGAAGTCAAACCACGAAATAGTGTTCATAGACAAGATATATGTCAGCATGCTCAATACAATAGCGTAACATGTCCACTATGGCCGGTTCTGTATGAGACTTTCAAGTATTTGGACAAAGGATTTTTTCATTAGTTAAACTGAACAAGATAAAATTTATTGCCAAGAAGTAAAATCACCAAGTGTTATGTTCGAATCATGTAGTGTGTTGGGTCATATTTGTGCCAATTTAAATCCATCCATGCTGTATTTGACACAAGAGAATAAACAAATATAGCCAAATAAAATTTTGCAATATAAAGGCTAATATACCTATTGAGTCTGTACATAAATGAATTATATAACTCTTTTCGCAGAGAAATCACTCATCTTAGAAAGATGTTCTTATTGGATCATGACCAAGGAATTGTGGACACTCCAAAAACTTAGTCCAGTATCTTTTTCTTCTAAGAAACTAGGAGTATTAACAGTTCCATTACTCTATATGAATGAGATAATGCAAATATAATTTCATAACATATACATAAAGAAAAGAGAAGAACAACAAGATCATGACGAATTTAATTTAGCTAGGCAATCTCCATTACTCCAAAATAAATATCTTCAAATCTTCATTGAATAAAACCTGGCTACAATTTTCTTATATAGCCAAAGCGGCTATGTTTCTAGATAACCAATAAACTGAGCTCGAAATGGGACCAATTCTTGTTACTTGTTACTTCTATAAGAGGACGTATCTAACAAATTCAGAGAGAGCCTCTTGAAACAGAAAAGTCAAACATCTCCAAAGTTCATGATTATATGGCAGATGCTAGCATTTCAGTTGTACATGTAAATAAGCTATGCTAGGGAGGTTGGAAAAGATAAGAAAGGATGAACATGAGTAATGAGTCTAATGACTTAGTGTCAGAACTTTGAAAAATAGCAAGCAAGGAAGCAAGTAAAATATTTTTTATCCTACTAATATTTTATTGTTTAATCAAAAATACCATAAAAGTTGAAGGTCTCCTGAAACTTCAAAAATACCATAAAAGTTGAAGGTCTCCTGAAACTTACTTTTAGTAGTGTTAGAATTCTTTAGTACCTAATATTGAAAAGGTGAGAAAAAGAAAATCTTTAGTACTTAATATTGAAAGCAACCTACAAAGAAGTACAACATACAATTCTAATACTAATTTAAGCAAGAGACATGAAGAATTATGAAAATAGAATATCCAATGTTAATTTTTCTTACAAAATTGTGGTACAGTAAATGAGATTGTGATGCAATTTGTTATAGCTATGAAACAAAGGACTAGTATCATTAGTATTGTATCTACCTGAAATTAGTTATAGTTGATGCGATTAGTTACAACTATGAGACTAAAATTATCTACTCTCATCAACAAGAACATTATTAAACAACATCATACTATAGAACTCTATGGTATTACGTTTACAGTAGGAAACACGGGTACTCCAAAAATATGGGTCGTGTTGTATTGGACCCGTATAGGACAAATGATTTCATTTTCTGTTGTATCCATATTATATTTAAAATGATTGATTAACTTGGGGTGTCTATGTTTCCTAAAAGAAACAAAGCAATCATCATAAATGACCTTAGAAACAAAGTGTGATAAAACTATACCAACATTTATGTAGTGAAGTTTACACAATAAAAGGGCTAAATTGCCTCACAAAATAAGGTAGGAACATAATATAAACCTTGCTGACTCAAATATGTTTAATGGAAGGCAACACTCAACGTTGTTATTCTCATGGCTCCAGGAACTAAATTAGATAGGACTATAATTCTCTGAAAAAGTAAATAAGCTATAGTTCATGATATTGAAGTATAACATTCAAAAGTAGGAAATCGTCTACTTCCATATAAAAGATGAACCCTCTCATTTAACTAAGTATGAAATATATATCAGGGAGGTTGTCATGACCCGCACCCGGTATAGGGGCACGAGTGCGTGGGTACGTCCAGCCTACGCCACAGCATCGGCGGTAGAACGCTGTCTAGGTCATGATACTACCTAATCAATCTCACATGAATATCCAACTCCATAAGGAGACACATATATCACAATATAATATGGAATAATCAATCACAGAAACTAAAGCACGATGAGATGTCTAAGAAAATATATCAAATACAAGACAAGTCTAAACAACAAAATAATCATAGCTGCAATCAATAACATCCAATCTCCAGGTATACTGGAAAACAAGTCCTCTAAGTCATGGTCTAGAAAAATATTTCCAGTCAGGATGGAGCAAAGTACATCTCTAACAGAAGTTCTACATCAATGATATAAACTATGTAGCAGTAAATAGATGAAAATATACAAGATGCATATACAAGTACAAGAGATATACAATAAAGGAAATACTGGAAATACTGTGAATAAATACGAAAAGGAACAATATGACAGTGAACAAGAATACTAATAACTAAGTATGTGAGTACTAGCTTTAACATGTGATCGGCTTGGGAACTTGAACACGAGAACTGGTCTGGCTAGTCATACGTGCGGTGTATGACCAACACTAACATGAGAACAAGACTTGTACATGAAGGGTATGATCACATATCTATACTAAAATACTCCCCAACCCCGACTGGTATAATAGATCCAACCATGGTACGCAATGGCATGGGATTCTCTAGGAAGGTAGCAAGTATCCCCGAGAATCAGTGTCTGTACATGCACAAGATAAACAATGAAACAAGACTTGTACAAGATACACCATATACAAGGAATAACAGCTCATGACGAGATCCGGATATACCAATCCAAGTAACCATCGTGTCAAAAATATGGATATTTACACTAGATACAACGAACATAGAGGATATCATAAATAAAAAACTATCAGAGAATGTACTCTCCTGGGGTCCTTAGCTGGCAATACCAATGTCCTATTTTCAAAGTAACGTCTGAATGATCCAACAGTCCTATAGACATATCATATAATACAATATTGCATCAGACATTACACTAACACACACAATCAAAACACAATGAACTCAGGAATACGCTAGGTATGACACTGGTCAACTAGGGTCAAGTATGCGTCTAATTGCACGGGTGTCGTATCTGTAATTGCTGTGCAAATCAGACAGTCCAAATGATACGGGGTTTGCCAGTACGTCAGTGTACATATAGCAGTCTGCTAACATATTACATGGTCACAGGTCAATGTAACTACGGGGTATCCGTAATTACACTCGGGTCACCTAGTACATATATAATTATACATATTATTATCTAGCATATACATTAATACTCATAATATAGGTATACCAATTAATTACATACATAAAATGTATATGTATATACACTTAATAGACTTTATACTGTATATATATATATATATATATATATATATATATATATATATATATATATATATATATATATATATATATATATATATATATATATACCAATTATATACATATTAGCGTATACTAGGGAATACATATACCATACATATATACCAATTGGGTTCATATACTTTATATATATATATATATATATATATATATATATATATATATATATATATATATATATATATATATATTCATATTAAACATATACATATACTAATAGTAATACGTACATACATACATACATACATACTACCTATTTGAATACATATACACACAATCACATGAAATGACAAAAAGGAGGGCAGGACGAACCTGTGCGGGCGTGCACGGGATCGACGATGACGATGATGACGACGATGGCGATAATTACGACGATGACGATGACGACGATGATGATAACGACGATGATGGCGATGATGAATGTGATGATGATGGTGGTTATGATCATGGTGAAGATGATGGTGAAGGTGATGATGAAGATGATGGTGATGGTAATGGTGATGAAGGTGAGATGGGGATGGACGAGGGTGGCGTTGCCTGGCCGGGGCTCGACGGAGGACTGACTGGGAGGTCGTGGCGGTGGTTGAGGGAGTTCAGGTGATGCTCGGACTGTCGTGGTGGTGGAGGTGGACAGAGCAGGGAGGAGAGGTGGTGGTGTTTAATGGTGGCGGGGTCGGTGATCACCTGAGGAAGGAGGGGAGAAAAGGTCGAGGTCTGCAGTCGGGTTGTTTGCTGTGGAGGAGTTCAGGCGGCAGGCTCAGGCGGTTTAGCGGGTGCCTGGTCGGCTGGCGAGTTCGAGAAGAGGCGGGGGTCATCGTAGGGGCTTCAGCGGGGAGTCGACAGGCGGGCTGCGATGGCTCGGGTGATGGCAGCGTTCGGTGGTAGAGAGTCGATGAGGGAGGAGGGAAGAGGAGATAAAGGGGAGGTCGAGTCCTCTCAGGCGAGAGGTCCGGCGAGTTCAGGGACGGTCGAGACGTCGTAGAGGAGTGCAGCGGCTCGGGCTGCTCGGTACAGTCGGGTAGCCGTGGCTCGGTTCCGGCGTGATGGGAGGCGGGAACAGCAGGTCGAGATCTGTTTGGCACAGCGGGTCAGGATCTGCTCCAGCAAGGCGGATGAGAGAGCAGGGAGGAGACGGCCGACTCCGGTGGTCTGCTCCGGCGTTGGGAATGAGCTCCGGTCGGGTTTAGGGATGGGGATGAAGTCGGCTGGGAGTTATTGGGTTTATAGAATAAGAAAAAGAAAAGGAAAAGTAAAGAAGAGGATATTTATACACATGGTGTATTGGGTTGACCTAGAATTAGGGCTTGGTCAAACCCTTGGGAAAAGGGGTTGTCATGGATATTTTTCAAGGGCTAGGATTCAAATAGATTTAAATAAAATTGCTAGGATTGCATTCGGTTCAAAGTTTGGAGGACCATGGTTCAAGGAGATTGATGTTGAATTATACTCTCCCAAAAATTATGGAAAAATATACATGAAGGAAAAATGGATTAATTTACGTGTCGTGTCCAACGGGGTAGACACCCTAATGCACTTTTGCAAAAAAGTGCCCAAGAATTGGAAAATTGAACAAAATGGAATTTTGGTTTTATTTAATTCAAATAAATATAATTGGTGTTCTAAAATAAATTATAAGTAAATGGGGTTAAAATTAAGTGGGACACAAGTATCATGAATGAAGTAGACTCAGAATAAAATATTATCCTAATTTGGGTTGCTCAAAATGGATCGAGATTGTGTCTCCAATTTCGATTGGAACGCACAAGGGTACAAAGTTTGATTTATTAAGAATTAAATAATAACGTCTGTGACGAATATTGTGCGGCTAAAATGAAGCACAAGAGAGAATAATTATAAGTTATACAAAGGTCAGAATGGAAGGCGGGCATGTCTAGGACAAGGTTATGGAATTTGTTGGAAGACAAAAGCAAGGGTAGCGCTCCAAATATCGAAGCAATAGTAAGACGCAACAATTAAATAAAATCACGATAATTATTTATAACCCTAAATAATTAATCCCAAAAATTATAATTTAAATCCATAACACTATATTTCGGTCAGGGCTCCATCTAGTGGGCATCTAGGTCTAGTCTACTAACTCATGTATTAATGAACACTATACAATATAATATATCTATACACACATCATGCAATTTATTTAAAATAAATACACACAATACCTATAATATATAAAATGACAAAATAACCCTATTTTCAGGATGTGGTAGTGACAGAGGCCTTCAATATCTTAAGCTAAAACCATAACTCCTTAAACAGGCTGAATCACCTTATTCAATAAAAACTACATGGTGATTTCATTCCAACTTCAAACGTGGTATGTATTAACTATGAGTCCCTTTCAAAGAGAACCATTCATATCCTATTAGCAAGTCAACCTGCCAATGAAGATCAAATGAATCATGGAAGCTAAAATCTAGACTATAATCGCATAAATCAGACAAAGGCAACACAAGCTATAATAAATTAGCAATGAAATGAACAATTCAATAGCATAAGGATGACACAAACACAGTGATCTCAGCATGTTAGTCAGGCCTCACAAAATTATTGGTGAAGGTAACTGTGTACTTGTGCACTCTGAAACCACATATCCTTTCTTTTTTCATTCGTCTCCACATGAAGGATGGTGGGATATTAAGATACGAAACTATATAAGGACAGTTAAATTTATTTCCTTCAATTGTACTTATCATGTTTTAGAAGGAGGTGACATTAGCAGTAGTAGTGTATCTTGGAGTGTCCTATGTCGTGTCAAGCACATGTTAGTCATTACGCAACAAAATGAAGAAATCAAACACGCAGAATAGAAGAGATGATTATACGTACCTTCACCACGGGGAGACTTCCTGGTGGTGATCTTGAGGACTTTGTGGGCATCCAGACAGGCCCCTTCTAGCAAAGCCTTGTCCTTGACTTCCTTCACCAGATTGCCGCCAATTGTTCGAACAATCAAACGACAATCAATACAAAACTAAAAAAGAAAGTATGTAAAAATTTGTTGACGATGAATGAAGGAGGAGAGACCTAACCTTAAACAACCTATGTTATCTTAGTCAGGTTACAAAAGGATAATCTGTACATGAATGAGTGTTGCATCCTGAAATCTGTAAAATGAGAAGCCCAAACTCATAACCATCATGATTAATCCAAAAAAGGGTATAAAAGTGGCAAAAGCCAAACAAAAACATAATAACTGACAACAAAAGAAACTTCAAATAAGCACTACTACATCTGTCATTTCTGATAGAGTGCATGATACAGCTTGTCACAGGAGTAAGGAGCTAAAATAGTAATATTATGTTAACAGTCATGTGCCTGAAGCTAATGTCTCTCTTATATACAGAACCAAACCTTCAGTATTAAAAAAATGGAGAAAATTTTGTGCATAAAAATCAGAACTCCTTTTAGCAATATCTCGACCTACAAGGCTTCAACTATAGCATCAATCTAGCTACCTTAAACATATTACAACTAAGAAGAGTGAATTGCAAAGAGAATTATAGAAAAAGTGAAAAAAATAATCTATACAATGATTCTAACATGTTGTAAGTATTAGTTTTGCATTATCTACATAGAGGAACAAACTGTTCAATAAGTACAAAGGAAATTAGATAACCTTTTAATTATCAATCTCATGGAACAGATCTTTACATACGACAGGGACATGAAAGGATTTTGTAGTATGTATGCTGGCTTCAATTTAGACCGTAGTCTTGTAACCAGTCAACATTTTCTCTCAAAAAAATTAAAAACTGATAAAGGATCACCTAGGTACCTTAGGAAAAGGCTAGTCGGCACTCGGAGAACCTTCATAGTCCAAATTGCCAACTTGTCCGGAGGGAGGCGGCTGATGCTGTTGAGAAGGGAGGGAAGGCGGTGATGGTGGTAGTAGTCGCGATGGTCGAGGGTGGAGGCTGTTGTAGTGGAGGCGCTGCTGTGCAGTGGGTGGCGCGGCGTTGGCAGCGGCGGCGGGTGCTGAAGATGGCAGCGGTGGCGGGTGGCCGGAGTTGGCTACGTGGAGGTGGTGAAGAATAAGAAGGAGGAGTGAAGAAGTAGTAAAGAAGAAGAAGAAGAAGAAGAAGTGGGAAGGAGAAATAATCACTATTCGACTGTGAAGTAGGGAAGAGGGAGGAGAGAGAGAGGGGGGATTTTCTAAGGCTTCTAGGGATTAGGGCCTGCTCATTGGGAAAGGTCTGAGGATAAGTAATTTTATAGGAGATTGTGTGGTGGGGATGATGTGCAATTTTGAACCAAGGGCCTAGATTCCTCATGAGATAATTGTTTCAAACAAAAGGGGAGAGAGAAAATGATTTGACCGGTCCATGAGAGGGGGGGGTTCATTGGCCTTGACCAATAGGGTGGTAAACCTAGCACCCTATTTGCAAATAAGCCCCTTAACTTTTGGGTATTTGCTCATGAAGGAAAAGTGATGGGGATTTGGTGTGGGAAGTGGTATTTGGTGTTATGCAGGGTGAGGGGGTATTGTGTGTTTTGCATGGGCTTCATGAATAGGGTATTGGATTAAATTGGGGTTAAGTTAGGATTAGTCAAAGTTGGTATCCCCAATTTAATTAAATAAAGTGTCATGTGCTCTTAAATTAAATGGGGGCACATGGGGTCTCAATTAGGAGTGACACGAAGGTCATGAACGATGTAGGCTTGGTGTCAGTCTTGTTCCCTTTAATTGGTTCGACAAAACGGGTTAAGTTTGTGTCCCAAATTGATGGCAACGACATAGGTACGCGACATAGGATTAAAGAATTAATTTCAGAACGAGAAAGTTGTGCAATTAAATTAGAGCACAAGGGATTGTGTTTGTGAAGTGACAGAAAAGTCCAGCGTCTAGGTTGGCTTGTCAGGTCAATAGTGCAATAATTTGTTGGAAATTAAGGGCTATTGTTGGGCTCCAAATATTGTAGCAACGGTAGGGTGCACCTAGGGTTTAGTTAAAGAACCAGTCAAATGCAACATAATTTCTAAACCTCAAACACCCTGATGCTAAACCAAAATTTCTAACCCTATCTAGTCTACCTAAAAATAATATTAATAATAAATAAAAAAATTGAAGGGGTTCACATCCTTCCCAACTTAGAAGAATTTTGTCCCCGAAATTAAAAGTAAAGCACGAATGAGAGTCACGAGAATTTAAAAAAGTAAACAAGTAATCAAATGTAGTACATAAATTCGTACCTAGGTCCTCAAATAAACGCAGAAAACGATGTCGAGTGGAATCCTCATACTCCCAGGTAGACTCGCTGGCAAATGATGCTTCTATGTAACCCTGACCAGTTGAATAGTCCGACCCCTTAAAATCTTCTCACTGCGATCGAGTATCCCCACTGGCTGCTCCGTATAAGATAAACTGGGCCCGACTGTAATCTCTGAATGATCTAGCACATGGCTAGGGTCTGCCACGTATCTCCTCAGCTGCGATACGTGAAATACGTTGTGCACTCCTTCTAATGATGGAGGCAATACAAGACGATAAGCTACTTCGCCAACTCGCTCCAAGATGTCAAAAGGTCCGATGTACCTCAGACTCAACTTGCTTCTACCCCCAAATCTGATGGTGCCACGAGTAGGCGATATCTTCAAAAATATATGGTCACCTTCCTTGAACTCCAAAGGTTTGCGGTGCGCATCTGTCCAATGCTTCTGTCTGTCCTATGCTGCGCGCAGGTGGCCCTGAATCTGCTTTACTTTCTCTACTGTCTGTGTCACCAACTCTGGACCAAGTATCTGACGTTCTCCCACGTCACTCCAACATACCGATGACCTACACTTTCTGCCGTACATTGCCTCATAAGGTGCCATTTGTATGCTGGCTTGGTAGCTGTTGTTGTAGGAGAATTCCACCAAGTATAGATGGTCCTCTTAAGATCCTCCAAAGTCGATAATGCACGCTCTTAACATATCCTCTAGTATCTGAATCGTACGCTCTAAATGGCCATCAGTCTGTGAATGATATATAGTGCTGAACTTAAGACGAGTTTCTAGACTCTCCTACATACTCCGCCAAAAATGTGACATGAATCTGGAATCACGATCTGATACAATGCTGATAGGCACTCCATGTAGTTATACTATCTGCCTCATATACAAGTCATCTAATATCTCTGTGGACTGCCCAACTCTGAAGGGCAAGAAATATGCAGACTTGGTGAGTCGGTCCACGACAACCCAGACTGCATCCTTCCTGTTATGACTTCTCGAAAATCCCATGACGAAGTCCATGGTAATGTGCTCCCCCTTTCACTCAGAATGGAAAGCAGCTGCAATAGTCCTGCAGTCCTCTGATGTTCGGTTTGACTTGCTGACAGACCAAATATCTCGCCACGAATCTCGCAATCTCCCTCTTCATCCCATGCTACTAGTAGTGTTGTCTCAAATCTCGGTACATCTTCCTACCCCCGGAATGAATAGAATAAATCGAGCTATGTGCCTCGGTCATCAACTCCTGGCGTAGCTCGCCACTCGGAACGTATAGGCGATCTCCACACCTTAATGTTTCGTCTTCAGGAATCCGGATTCCCATCTGCATGCCGGCCTCTGTCCTCTCTCACAGTCGTCGGAATCTCGCATCTGTAGGCAGGGCTACCTTGATCCTCTCAACCAATGTAGACTGAACCTCTAGACTGGCCAATTGTCTATCCATGCCTGGTAATATAACCTCTATCCCGAGCTCCTGAAGATCCTCTAACAAATACCGCTGAGTCATCAAAAAGTATGCCATGGGCTTCCTGCTTAAGTCATCTGCTACTACATTTGCCTTGCCAGGGTGGTACTACAACTCGATATCATAGCCTGTCATCAACTCTAGCCATCGCCTATGTCTCATTTTGAGCTCCTTCTGAGTGTAGACACACTTCAGAATTTTATGATCTGTGTAAATCTTAACCCGCTCTCCATAAAGGTATTGCCGCCATAGCTTTAGTGCAAATATCACTGCAGCTAGCTCTAGATCATGCATCGGATAGTTTTTCTCATGAACTCTCATTTGTCTCGATGCGTAGGCTATCACCTTGTCGTGCTACATCAGTATACATCCTAATCCGCTCCCAGGCGCATCGCTATATACCATAAATTCTCCCAATCCCGAAGGAAGTGTCAAAATTGGTGCTGATGTCAGACGCTTTTCAGCACCTCGAAATCCGTTTGACACTCCTCAGTCCAGATAAACTCCTCGCCTTTATGCGTCAGCCGAGTCATAGGCGCAGCGATCCTCGAAAAGTTTTTCACAAACCTCCGATAATATCCGGCAAGTCCGAAAAAACTCCTAATCTTCGTAACTGATGTAGGGGTAGGCCATGTCCCTACTGCAACATCTTCTCCGGGTAAACGATAGTCCATCTCCAGTGATTATGTGTCCCAGGAATGGTACTCTATCCAAATAGAACTCATATTTGTTGAGCTTGGCATAAGGTCTCTCCTCCAACACGATCCTGAGATGCCCCTATTGCTCCTCCTGACTCTTGGAATATACCAAGATGTCGTCGATAAATACCACCACGAACTTATCTAAGTACTGGTGGAAAACCTTGTTCATCAGGCTCATAAATACTGCTGGCACGTTGGTTAAACCAAACAACATGACTAAAAACTCATAGTGCCCGTACTTTGTCCGAAAAGCTGTTTTTGGAATGTCCTCCCTTCGTACCTTGATCTGATGATAGCCGGATCTGAGATCGATCTTCGAGAATACACATGCGCCACTTAGTTGATCGAATAAATCATCTTTGCACGGCAAATGGTATTTGTTCTTTATCGTTACAACATTTAACGTCCTGAAATCGATACACAACTGTACCATCCTGTCACCACCCCATTTCCAGAGCCGGGTATTTTTTTTTATTTTTAATTTAGTTAATTGTGGATTATTTATATTTAATTGTATTTATATTTAATTATTGATTGTATTATATTTTTATTGTTTGTTTTAGGATTTTGGCTAGCCTGGACCCATGTCAGACCCTAGTGGACCCATGTCCGACCCAGACCACACTCTTGTGAGAATTATTTTGGGGCTTAGAATATTTATTTTATTTTTAGGAGGTTAGTGGGAGAGATTTGGAGTTAGTTTGAGTGCTTTTGGAACCCCGAAACCCAAAAACCCAAGTTTGGAGGACATGTTGGTCATTTGGACTTTGTGGAACCCTTATATTTCACTTGGCCGGATTCCCACAGCCCCCCTCACCCGACCAAACAGCAAACCAGCAGCCCCAGCCCCTTTCCTTCCTTCCTTCTTCACTTCTTCTTCTTCTCCACTCATTTTTCTTCTTCCTTTCTCCTTCCTACTTCAAGTAAGTCATTTTTCTTCCTTCTTTCTTCCATTCATTCTTCTTTAAGTAACCCTAACCCTACATTCTTCCCTAACCTAGGTGGGTAGAGTCTAGATTTTGAGTTGGAGCTTGGATTGGGAGCTTGGAAGCTTGGTTTGGTGGATTTGGAGCATTTTGGAGATTTTGGCTTGGGATTCCAACTCCCAAGAGGTAAACCCTAATTTTACCCTTGTAATTACTCTTTTATAGTGTAATTAATATTTTAGAACCTTCCTAGACCCTTAGGCTACCCGTGGGAGGAAGTTGGAACTAGTTGGGTAGTGTTTAGAGACTTTAACATTAGGTTTTGTGTCAATTTTGGGTGGAATCCGAATTTGACCCAATTTTGGGTGATGCCCTAGGTTATATGGACCTAGATAGACGTTGTCGGGTGTCTTGAGGGTGAGTGCGTGTCTCCGTTCGGACACGGGAAGCCGTGTCGCGGAGAAACGGGCGTTTCGGACGAATTTGGGGCTTTTCATCGTCGCCGATTCTAAGTGCATGTGCGTTTCCGCCACGGGCCTAGAATTGACGTGGGAGTACATTTTCTAGGATCTAGACATCGTTTAGGACGCGTGGGTAAATTTTGGGCCGATTCCGAGTTCGTTTGGTGTACGTTTCAGGAGGTTTTCCGAGCCGCGCACTACGTGTTCGTCGAAATGACCGAACGGCCATTTCGACTTGGGTTCCTCGTTTTGGGCTTGTGCGCGCATTGGGTTAGTATCGGAGAGTGTGTGCTAGAGTTTTCGAGTTATATTTTATATATTTATAGGTGTTTGGGCGTGTCGGGGCCGTTGGGCGTGCGTTGGTGAGCGTTGTGGGTGTTGTGTGCGTTGTGCGTTGTGTGTTGTGTATATGTGTCTATATATATATATGTATATACTTATATGTATGTGTGTATATGTATATATATTTATATATACATGTGTGTATTTATATCTATGTGCTAGTGTATGTGTGTAGGTGAGTGTGTGTGAGTGTGTAGGTGAGTGTGTGTGTGAGTGTGAGTGAGTATTTATAGGTATATGTATATATGTATATATATTTATATATATGTATGAGTGTTTATGTGTGTGGTTGTGTGTTTGTGAGAGTGTGTGCTAGTGTGTGTGAGAGTGTGTGTGTGTGAGGGTGTGTGAGTGTGAGTGTGTGTGAGGATATATAGATATATATATATATGTTTAAGTGTGTGAGTGTGTGTGTATATATATATATATTAGTGTATATGTATATATATATATATAGATATATGTGTGCATGTATATATAGAGATGTGTTTGTATAATTATGTGTGTGTGTGTTGATTTGTGTTTGAGTGTGTGTGTGTTAGAATGTATATAAGTTAGTGTGTATATATCGCTATAGAGTTATATATATATGTATATATATGTATGTATATATATATATAGATATATATATATATATGTATATGGGTATGTGGTCGTGTGTTTGTGTGTGTGAGATGAGAGGGGGGGGGGACTGGAACCAGCAGGTAGCAGCAAATAGAATAGGGAGCAGCAGCAGCAATGTGCAGCTGCAGCAGTAGCTTTGCTGCACTGTGCTGCAGCTGCAGCAGCAAATCATCAGCAGGAACAGCAGTAGCAGCAAGCAGTTGGGCAGCAGCAGCAGCGCAGTTTATGTAGCAGCAACAGCAGCAAGGTTAAGGAGCAAGAGCAGCAGCAATGCGAGGGAGGAAGAGGTATATATATATAAATAGATAGATTGATAGATTCATAGATAGGTAGATAATTAGATAGATATTAGATAGAGGGATAAATAGTTGGATAGGTAAGTGGATAACTAGTTAGATAGACAACTAGGTAGATAGATAGTTGACGGATAGGTAAATAGGTATAAATATATAGATATATCAATAGATAGATAGCTAGATCTATTGATAAATAAATAGATGTATGGATAGATAGATACATGGATAGCTAGATTGATAGATAGATATATAAGTAGATAGGTAGGTAAATAGATAGATAGATAATTACCTAGATATGTTAGATAGATAGATAGATAGATATTAGATAGTTAGATAGATAGATTGATAGATAGCTAAATATTAGATAGATAGTTAGATATCTATATCTATATGCATAGATATATATATAGATATATACATAGCTAGATAGATAGTTAGATATCTAGGTATAGATATATATATATGTGTAAGGTATGTGTAAGGTAAGGTAAGGTAAGGTAAGGTGTGTAGATACCTAGGTATATGCCTATATATATTAGAAATATATATTTTAGCCTAGATTATAGCTAGACATATATGTTTATGCCTAGTTAGTTAGCTAGAGGGGTAGTCGGGTTGAGTTTAGAGCGAAACCTCAATACCTTGAGATACCGAGGTATCTCAATACCTTGAGATAACCAAGGTATTGGGTTTCGAGCGGGGTTTTTGAGCAATGGCCTAGGAATAGTATTGGAGTGATTTTTATATGTATATGTGTATATATTTACGTGTGCTAGCATAGGTTTTAGCGGGTTTAGGCAGGGTGCGTGGCCTAGGGCGAGGTATCGGATACCGAGGGTATCCCGGTATCTCGATTAGGCGAGTTTGTGAGTTTAGTAGCTTAATGACCTCGGTTTGACCTAGAATTTCAGGAGCACCCTAGTTTGACCCAGACTTGACCATAGTTGACTCAGTTGACCGCCAAAGTCAACTTTTGACCTAGTTTTGACCCAGAGTTGACTTTTTGGACCTAGAGTTGACTTTTTGACCCAGATTTTATCGGTTTGACCCGTTTGACCTAGAACGACCCTAGAAGCCTATTTTTAGTTATTTTATATCTTTTTAACTCATTAGAACCCTATTTAATCTTGCTTTTTGCATTAGGTCCTTGCGACACCGGTTCGGATCGCCAGTTGCTCAGAACGTCAGGCGAGTACATTCTCTGATAGTTTTCATTATTTGATGATTATTATGATTCAGCTTCTAGTATAGTATCATCTGATTATTCTGGCACAACACGGGACACTGATTGATATTTCTGGATTCATTTACTTGCGACACGTATATTTCATGTTTCTGGCCTCTATTCTGGAATCACTACTGGCATCACCTACAGGCATCACTACAGGCATCATTCATGTTCAGGCTGGACTCATCTTGATTTGCGTGTCGGGTCTTGGATCCACTTGTATTAGTCGGGGCGGGGAAATACTCGAGTAGACATGTAAATATTCCTATCTGGCATCATCAGGCATCACTCCCTCTGGTCTAATCTGGAATGATAGCAGCCGCGCACCCAGTGCGCGGTGAGCCGTACTTACCCCTAGCCGTTTACATGTCGAAACAAGTATTTCAAAGACACCGAGTTCATTCTTTATAGTCTGGACTCTCATGCATTTCTTGACTTGTCTCACTTACATGTTTCTGGACTTGACTCACTACATGTTTATCATGCTGGACTCACTACACGTTCATGTGCACAGACTTACTCTTAGTGTAGATTTCTTGTATCTTACAGTTATTACTATCTTGCTCTGATATCCATGCATCTTTACCTTTATGCACCAGTTATACATATTTCCTTGTTTCATACTTGCTTCATTTTTCTTGCTACTTGCTATAACTGTTTTATAGTTTTTATCATTTAAATGGAACTGCTGTTAGAGATGTACTTGCTCCAGTCCTGACTGGACATATTTTTCAGAGTATCCGGAGGATTGGTGTCCGACGTTTTATGGACCTGAGCCTGTCGACGGTGCAGACAGGGACCCTCTAGTTTAGGAGTGATTTCCGGGTTGGTAGCCGGGATCACTAGGACCTTGTTGTTTTATTAGCTTTAGCACCGGATTTGTCTCCGATTTTGGATTGAGACCTTGTATTGTATATTATTTTGGATATTGGTGTATTATTATTATGGATGTTGTGGTTGTTGTAGTAGTTATTGTTGGTTAGACTTTATAGCTGTTAGTCTTCTTGTTATCTTATCGTGCTTAGATTCGTGATTGAGTACTTGATTATCATTGTGATTTTGCTCCTCCGTTTGGAGTTAAGATCTTGACAGGTTTATATTGTTTGTGTGGTTGCCCTCCTTTTGGAGAGGTCATGGCCGATTTTTGTGTGAGATTATTATTTAGTTAGTTGACCTAGACAGCGTTCTACCGCCGATGCTGCGGCGTAGGCTGGACGTACCCACGACTCATGCCCGATTTTTCGGGGGCGGGTCGTGACACATCCCGTCCTTCTTCGGCACAAATAAGATGGGTGCTCCCTATGAAGAAACACTAGTCCGAATGAAACCCTTATCTAAGAGATCATCTACTTGGACCTTCAACTCAACCAACTCCTTCGGTGCTAGTCTGTAGACGGGGAAAGTAACTGGCTCGGCTCCGGGAGTCAACTCTATAGTGAACTCTATCTCCCTGTCAGGTGGCAGGCCTGGAAGATCCTCTGAAAATACATCCTTAAACTCTGATATAAAGTGAGGGTACACCGGTTCACCTTCTGCAATGTGTGTCGCTAAGGTAGGTTGGACACCATGCTCTCGGTCTCCCCGAAGAAACTCAAACTCAGGGTGATCTGGTGGTCTAAATATAATGCAACCACTGGCAATCTAGTATCGCGTGGTATTGGCTCAACCAATCCATGCCTAGGACAAAGTCATAGTCTAAATTTAACCTCATAATAAATTCTTCCGTTCTATTTACAACACTAATCCTAAAAAAATTTCTTCCTTCCCAAGTGTATAATTACTCTTCTCCTCAAATTTCTCCCTAAAATTTGTATTCCTCAAATTTTTTCTTTCGTTTATTTACTGCTCTGAGTCACATAGTAAAATTATAATAATTGCATCACCCAAGCACATGCTAGAATTCCTGGTATCAGATTTTTACCTTCCAGGTGAGAGCCTAAAATTTTATCTTCTCCAGTTCATAATAGCATTCCTGGTATCGCTATCATATGCTACAACTAATTTCTAGCATCTGGCTATGCATTTCCATAAATTATTCTAGAGGGTTAGGATCAACGATTTTTCTAGCTCCCAGTTACTTCCCAAATCACTGCTACCTCACGTACGGGTATGGTTTTATCAGTTCTAGGAACGTACTACTAGGTCCAATTCTCTTGCTATCAATCTACGCTAGTTCTAGAATCTAAAAGATCCTATCAAGTTATCCTACTAAGGGTAACGATCTTCTCAGAGAATATTACACAAATCATGTCTTCTGTCGTCTGGACTATAATCTTCTTATGGAAGGAACCATCAAGCACAAGCATTCATCTTTCCGAAATAAAGGAGATGAGAAACAATGATAACGATATTGATAAAAAAAAAGGAACGAATACAATTGGGAAGTTCAAGGGCGATAATCAAATACAAAAGGAGCTTTAAAAATCGATTATGGATTGAGATCATATTCAACATAAATCCTAAATTACATGCTCATTCGGTACAGTAACGTAACCGAAACAATTTAATTCGGACCTGCATAGGTCACCACAAAAATATGTCACGCCCCAGTCCCAAAATACGTAGGACTAGGAATACGTAACATGCCAGCTACGCATTGAACCAGACTCTTATCTGACTCGAATACGTATAAGCTTTATTATAATGGTCACTATCTAAATAATCAAGTAAATATAAATATTTATGTCTCAATCCACAATGAACAGAATACACAAGAATGAGCTACATGTGCTAAAGTCGGCCGCCCAATAACACATAAATTCGAATAGACTCGAAAAAAAATATGAGTCTATAAAAACTAGGCTACAATAGCAGATGAATAAACAATATGAATAAAATGACCATAACTTCGGTAGAAATGATATAAGTAGATGGTATCAATGCCTGCAAGACAAGCAACTCCATCAGCAACTCCAAAGGCTCCATAATTATCTATACTGCAAAAACTGGCAGGAGACCAGGTCCTCAGAGGGACGTAACAAGGTGCAAAAATAGTATGCTATAGTAAAACAGAAAGAAACAAGTGCAACGTCGATGTAATCTATCATAACCATCTAAGTGAGACACAAATTTGAAGACAATGTTCGACGCGTGGGCTATCCAAATATAAAACCGTAGCTCCGAACACAGAGACACACGGGGCAAACCGTAGCTCCGAGCACATAGTCACACTAGTGATACTACGACTCTGGATACAAGAATACTACATAAATAGGACAGATACATATATATAGCGCTTACAGAGTAGCCCAAACGTCTAGTAACTGTCTTTCCCTCCCAAAGGGTCAACGAGTGCTCGCTGAACCTGAACCTCTATCTAACAGTCTCGTCATACTGAAGTAACTATCAACAATCATGACCCTAAAGTCTTCCCAGATTCCGGTCATGCTGACAGTATTAGGATACAGGAAATTCGGCACGATGACGGTATCTGAATGTGTCTTAGGGTTCTAATGTAACAAAGTAGGCACATCAAGGTATCACGAACATCTATCAATCGATACCAGACGTAACCAATGAACGTCTGCACCCAGTTATAACCCGGACGTTAAGTAACGATTTTGATCAAAAATGCGCACAATGCATAGAATTCGCCAAGGAAGTAGCAGCTTAAGATGAAAACTGGAGCAGATGTCTTCGGATGCTGTCACAAATATCACCAACAGTTTCAAAATGAGTGATATACTAAGAAAAGCATATACATACGTCCAATTTGGACACAATGGCAAAAATGTAGTTTCTGGTCAATATGGGGGTCCACAAGTAGGCCGTCTTGCACCGAAAAATGTGCTTGAGACAAGGTTCTCCAAATTCATCAAACTTAGTGTCTACGAGTCCAGAACGATGATACAAACCCAACAAAATATCCAGAACTGGATTCTGATGAGCCAATCACAAAAACGCTCGTCTTGTGGAACCGTAGGGCCCACTAAACGACGTTTCGTCAATGTTCTCAGAATCGAACCAAATTTGGGTGACAGGACCAACGTAACGCTACGAATCTAATGGCGTAAGTTTTGTTGTGAAATGACAGACACACACGAAATTAGGATGAGTGTCAGAACACGTCGATACGGTACTTTTTGACGGATATGCGTTGATTCCGGTGTGCACGAACATCCAAATCAAGTTTCACGAAAGCCCACACGTCCATGTTGACGATACGCATCTTTTGGTACAATCGTTACACGATGAGGTTGCCCGGATTGATGGGACCAACTCTGTATCAAAAAGTATCATGGTTTTATAAAATAATTTTTTCTCAAGAATTGGAACTCTAATTACTAACAATAGAATGCAAACTAAAATATTCTAATTGAACACACTGCAACAGGGTTAAGTAGGGTTCATACCCGAAGAGTCGGTTCAAGGATCGGTTACGCGAGGAGGGAGATATCACTTCTTGAATCGGGGAGGTTGAACTCAGTTTTTGAATACGGGTTCGAGCCGCGGTTCCTCGCGGCTGCGGGGAGGGGCCATGACGGCGGTGGCTCGTGGTGGCAGGTCGATGGCAGCAGTGGCGGAGGAGGTGATGGCTCCGGCAAGGTTTCGGTGAGGGCGTCGGGAAGGTCCTCCAGGCACGACGAGGCTTTCGACGTGGTAGCGAGGGCGTCGTGAATGTTGCTGCAGGTGGTGGTGCTGCTGCGTTGGGTGCTCCGGTGGGTGGACGTGGTGAGGGAGGCGGCTGCTGCGGTTGAGAAGGGCAGGAAGGCGGTGATGGTGGTGGTAGTCGCGGTGGTCGAGGGTGGAGGCTGCTGCTGGTGGAAGTGCTGCTGTGCAGTGGATAGCGTGGCGTTGGCAGCGGCGGCGGGTGCTGAAGATGGCAGCGGCGGCGGGTGGCTGGAATTGGCTACGTGGAGGTGGTGAAGAAGAAGAAGGAGGAGTGAAGAAGTAGTGAAGAAGTAGTGAAGAAGAAGAAGAAGAAGAAGAAGTGGAAAGGAGAAATAATAGTATTCGGCTGTGAAGTAGATAAGAGGGAGGAGAGAGAGAGGGGGGGTTTTCCAAGGCTTCTAGGGATTAGGGCCTGCTCATTGGAAAATGTGTGAGGATGAGTGATTTTATAGGAGATTGTGTGCTGGGGATGATATGCAATTTTGAACTAAGGGTCTAGATTCCTCATGAGACAATTATTTCAAACAAAAGGGGAGAGAGAAAGTGATTTGATCGGTCCATAAGAGGGAGGGATTTTTTATTGGCCTTGACCAATAGGGTGGTGACACCTAGCACCCTATTTGTAAATAAGCCCCTTAACTTTTGGATATTTTCTTATGAAGGAAAAATAATGGAAATTTGGTGTGGGAAGTGGTATTTGGTGTTATGTAGGGTGAGGGGGTGTTGTGTGTTTTGCGTGGGCTTCATGAATGGTGTATTGGATTAAATTGGGGTTAAGATAAGATTAGTCAAAGTTGGTATCCCCAATTTAATTAAATAAAGTATCATGTGCTCTTAAATTAAATGGGGGCACATGGGATCTCAATTAGGAGTGACACAAAGGTCATGAACGGTGTAGGCTTGGTGTCAGTCTTATCCCCTTTAATTGGTTCGGCGAAACGGATTAAGTTTGTGTCCCAAAATTGATGACAACGGCATAGGTACGCGACATAGGATTAAAGAATTGATTTTGGAACGGGAAAGTTATGTAATTAAATTAGAGCACAAGGTATTATGTTTATGAGTGACGGAAAAGTGCAGCGCCTATGTTGACTTGTCAGGTCAAGAGTGTAACAATTTGTTGGAAATTAAGGGCTATTGTTGGGCTCCAAATATTGTATCAACGGTAGGGTGCACGTATGGTTTTAATTAAAGAACCAGTCAAATGCAACATAATTTCTAAACCTCAAACACCCTGATGCTAAACCAAAATTTATAACCCTATCTAGTCTACCTAAAAATAATATTAATAATAAATAAAAAAAATTGATGGGGTTCACATTCTATCCAAGCTTGTTTCACTCAAATTTCTAAACATCGACCTCATATCATCCTATAGACATCAACACCTTCGTTTGCATAGGGTCCGAGTCCGTTTAGCATAGCTATTCCTAAGACACGTTCGCTTAATCGAATCTATGATATTTCTAAGTCGCATGTCAAACCTAACGATTCACATACTCTATCACCTCAAACACCTGATAGGATCCACATATCGAATCTCTCCTTAGTCTAAACTACCAAGTCACGATTCAATTTCTAACTCTTCGATCTCAATCACAAATTCAAATTCGTTCAACATAATTCATGTATCCGTTCACTAAACCATCGAACATCTTGCTTCATTTCTAAACTAACTCATCCCCGAAATACTTTTGATTCACTTGTATCCAAAAACTTGTCTTATCGTGTCGAACCACAAGTTAAGACGATCCTTCGAATTCTCACGCTTCGATCTCCCGCAAGTTCCATCATCCATGCTGGACGTGAAATCACCACGCCAACGCTCCCGCTGGATAATCATCCTAATCCGGGAGTGACACATGTGCGAGCAAGAAACTGCGCTCGCATAAGATAAGATGTCAAATGTTATGGTTATCTTCGAAACAACCAAGACACCTTATTTTTACTCTTCCTTTCCTCCAAGTTATATATTAATCTACTAAGTCATGTTTATCTAATAACCATTAATGTCGGGATCATAATTCGTCTAGCCAAATCGTCCAACTTCAATGTTACTATTCGATCAATCCATAGTCTACTTCTAGCATTCCTAGCTCAAACAAGTTTAAATTTTCAAGCCAAAGTCTATTCACTTTCGATACGTTCTATTTCATCGAGGTCATTTGTATAATCTTCAAACATGTTTTCGCAAGTTCGATCAACCCCGCTGGACACAAAATTATCACGCCAGCTCTCTCGCGGGACAATTATTCTTAGTCAGACTTGATGTCGAGTGCTATCCTTTGAACTTGGTTCAACATCGTTTGTTTAAATTCAAGATTAAGTCCATTATCGCCTTTCTCAATCATCAAATCATAAATTTGCTAACTTGCATCAATCTATGCTATCTTTCAACTATCGATATTATATAAAGTCTTCCAAATTCGAAATCATAAAATTCCTACTCAAGCTAAATTCTATCGAGCGATATCCTACTCGATTTTGATTTTTCATGCGCTATCTTTCATCATGCTACCGATCGCATCCTCGATTATTCTACCTCAAACTCAATTTTTAATCCATTTGACACAATTTGAAATCGCTCATATAATCCATTAAATTTCCCACGATTAAGATATTAATTTCAATACTCTAAATTTCTATCCGATGTAAGCCTTATCACTTGTTCATGCATTCTAGCTCATTCGAATAAAATCTCGGATGATTCCTTCAAAATCACATACTTGCTAGGTATTTCTTATACTAAGGCTTTACACAATCACGTCGTTTGCTGCTAGACTCGTTTATTATCCCAAAATCCATGATTTGTTCGAATATTTCTAAGATAACCAATACACTACTCAGGGTTCGAGCTATACTCTATGAATCCTCAAATCGATTATATTATTCCTGAGTTATCGTATACACCACTCAGGAATCGAGTCATCCTATTGAATAATTGAATCGTGTACGCATCGTTCACTCGTATATCCAATTCGTTCCTTAGAAATCCAATATGGTATCTATGCGTCACCTCGATAAATCTGAGTCTCGTATATACCTCTATAAATAGTCATCCACGCAATCTATGTTTTGAGTCCGAACTTATCGACCCGAATAACTGCCCAAAATATATCTTAAAATCCTAACACGATCCACATTATTCTTCTTAGCGATAACCCGATAACGTCTCTATCGATTTTCATTTTAAGTCTAACTTTATCCTTATCCGAACGATACCTAAATCTCGCTCGTAACTTTCTCGCACCAAGGGTTCATGTGCGCAATACTTATCATAACTTAGCCGGATGGCTGTGTGCATAAATGTCCCATGTGAACAATATTCTAAGCTTCATACACCAACTTTCTAAGATCAACAGAAAGCTAATCTAGTTCTCATATAACTTGCTAACTCTAGCACGAGTCGGCTTGCATAAGGTCTGACTCAACTAAGCACAAAGGCCATTGCATAACTATCCCGTCCAATAATCCTTCGTACAAAATTTTGAAATATTTAGACTCATTGTACGGAACATTCATCGAAGCATCGAGAGAGAGAATATATCGCATCATCAATGCACAAGTTCAAAACTGAGAGAATCGATACGAATGCCAAGGACATAAAGCTGTGCTCTAATACCAATATGTCACATTTTGATCTCCCACGAAATCGACTGCCCCCGTTAAACGCAAATTACCTCGTCAATGCTCCCGCGGGATGATCTTTTCTATCTGAATGTGATACCGCAAGAGCCTGGAGTTGCGCCCACACAAGGCAAATACCAAAACGGCCGTTGATAACTAGTTCATAAAGTTGTCTTAGCGAAAAGATAGAATAAACACAAGTATTAAATCCAAAACAAGCTCTTTATTGATATGAGGTAAAGATTACAAGCGGTGCTAGGCCAAGATTACAAGTCGCTCTATGCTCTCTCTCTCTCTTTCTCTCTCTTTCTCTCTCTTAGGTTACAACTGAATCAAACACTCTAGATGATGATGTTCACATACATTACGTCTCATATATGTGAGCTCCAGGTCCGTGGCCATACTCCAAGACGTTAAGTGCGGTCCGATGCTTCAATACGCCAAGCGATCTTCGAATCCATACGAGTACTCCATGTACCCTGTATAAAATCTGGTTGGATATCAGTATATTGAATGCACTGGTGGGAAGGCCTCTCGCACAAGCCACAAAATAAATACGTTCATTAGTTATATGCACCGACTAATTATGTTGTCTTTCTAGTCTTTGTCTTAGGATCATTTTTATGTCATTGTAAAAGTAAAGCATATATCCGTGTCTAAAACAAAAGTGCAATATGGTAAAAATAACTTGAGTTCGTCTTACCCTTTTTTACCATTCAGCCTTCACTATCATTCGGAGTAATATAATCAAGTATTTACTATGTATTAAAGAACATCTATGTAACTCAAAGTATCTCTCGAACGGTGTCTTCAGAAATAGACATGATTTACTTAAACTAAAAGGTGAACCGTACATCCCTTCTGTCAATGTGCGATGTGTCGTGCATCAAAATCTATTATTTTTACCCTTCTTCTTGTATGCAGATAGTCGCTATGCATGCATGACTTATCTATATGATGGTCACTGGCTCTATTAGCCATATTGGATATAATCTGGGATGGAATGTCACGCCCCGATCTTCCGCAGGCAATCGGCCGTTCCCGCTAGGCGGGAATCACCCGCGCCAGCGCTCCCGCGGAACGATCGCTTAACCCATCCGGGCGTGATGCCGCACGAGCGTGAGCCACGCCCGTGCAAGACCATGGTTCATTGGCTGGCGACAAGAGTTCTAAGCCACAGAGTCGCACAGATTGTCCGAGTGCAGCGGAGTCATGAACGCATAGGCGGTCGGTAACAGGTTCACTGAGTCGACAAATATAGCGAAAGCATCGAAACAAGTAAAGTAATCTCTTTATTGATATGAAACATGTATTACAGGCGGCGTATAGCCGAGATTACAAGTCGCTCGAGCCTCTCTCTGAAACAGTAAAAGCGTGCCAAGTGGCTACAACTATGGAATGATTTGTACAGGCGATGGTCAGGCGATGTTCACAACTTATGTCTTGTATAAGAGCTTCAGTCCCGGACGCACCGTTGCAAGGCTTCAGAGGGAACTCCTGGCCTTAGCACGCACGAAGGAGGCGTCCGCACCGCACGAGGTTCTCCCGCACCCTGCATATCAAACTGGTGGATTATCAGTACATTGAATGCACTGGTGGGGAAGCTACTCGCCCGCTCGACAAATCCAAACACGTAATACAGGTTCCGTGCACAACTATTAAGTTGTCTTTCTAGTTGTCTTAGGATCAGTTTTATGCAAACATTGAATAGCTTATCGTGTCGGGCAGTGCGCCGTACGATGTTAGAGGAAACACAGCGAGACTTACCAACTTACCATCTCCTTCCCTGTCCAAGGCAAACATTGAAGCAAACATCATTAATTCAAGCGCGGAAAAGTATAAGCATTCAGGAGGCAAGCATATGCAAACAGGAGGGTCGTTTTAACATGATCGTTCAGGTGTTCAGTCGATGCGATGCAGTGACTCGCACGCGGATAGCCGCTAAGCGAGGATGACTTATCTATATGAACAGGAGTCGCTGACATAGCCATAGAGGACAATAGTCACTGGCGGTAATGGTATGCAGCAATAGTACAAGGGGCGCTACATGCCATTCCGTCCAGCACAATGGACTATACAATACGGTTCAGTCACTGGAGAGAATGTATGGAGCAAAAGAACAAGGGGCGCTACATGCCATCCCGTCTAGCACAATGGACTGTACAATAACGTGAGTTCCATCCGGATCGGATCGGTCCCAGTGCCCCGGTGACCGTTCGTGGAACTATACCTCGTTTCTAATTTGTCCGCGACATGCACTTCAGGGTTAACCAATCTCAGGCAACACGATTTAACCAATCTCAGGCAACACGATTTGACCAATCTCAGGCAACACGATTACACGAGATACACGAGAACACGCGTGCACTAGAACACGAGAACACGAGTGCACAGGAACATGAGTACACGAGTATACGGGATACTTGAATCTTGGTTCTGTACAATAACTTGTCTTGATGCATTCCCCTGGTTCGGGGCTGCCTTGGTGACCTAACGGTCCCGGATACTTGCAGGTTCGTTCAGGCACGGAACGACTACGTAGTAGTCTCCCGGGGTTTGGATGAAAACACGGTAACTATCAAGCAGACAAGCATGCGTTTCTAGGAACATAAGCAGGCACGTTGCTCGGGCCCGAAGGTAGTCCGAGAGATGAAACCGTTAAGGGACTTAGCATGCGAGGGTCTGAATATAAGCAGTATTTTATTTTCCATGTTCTAGCAAGCAATACAAGTTGGGATTATTCCCTTAGCTAGGTGCATTTGATTTATTAGCATGCAGGGGTGAATCACCTAGCGATTAGCATAAACATTCCAGATTTTATGTGTGCTGGCTAAGCAAAGACAAGTTCACCGTAGCCACCCACCTTAGCGATGATTCGCCTCGGTAGAGCGATACGTCTGAGCGAGCCTCTGAAAGTCCAAGCCGGATTTCTGTAGGGACAAGTCTGGATATCCTTTGCTTCTTGATCGAGGCAAAGCAGGTCGGGACAGTTGCACTATTGCCGATTGAGTCGGCAGTCCGCTTGAGCGGAACAGGGTGTTACATGGAACGGCTATCTTTCCAGCTCGGTTGTGATCCTTACTGTTCATCCCGAACCATTCGATGAGTCGGCTGTCTTTCCAGGCCTGTAGCAAGCATTGCTGGATGTCCCGCACTAGCCTAGTAGTACTTCAGCTAGCTATCGTATTAGAACTTTAGCTAGAGCAGTCCTCCCGGGCCAACACTTTTCTGATGCCTTGGAGATCGTTCGAGGACTCTTCCTGGTGCGCAACCAGTTATCCGTGACCATGCAACTACTTTACCACTTTCAATCCTAGCCAAGAACTACATGCTCAATTTATTCTTATCCAAGACTTCAGCTTGGTTGATTCTTCTCTACGCAGCTCCCTGATCGAATACTGCCTCGATGATTTATATATCCCGAGTACTTTCTCTTATTTTCTTCTCCTGACTCGGAATAACTACTTAATAGTCTTTCTCATCTATGTATACAATATTATTATACTCTAACTCCGTATTACATTTCGTACGATGCAGTACAACCATATTATAAACGAGATCTACTTGTGGCATAACATATGAACTTACTCCATTTAGATTAATACTCTAAGTTACGCACTAGCAGGACAGAGTTTCAATATTCTATACACAATGATAAAGCAGGATTATTCTCTTAGCTATGTGCGTTCATCTCTTTTATTAGCATGCAAAGGTTATCACTTAGAAACTAGCATGTATAATTCATTTTCGTAAGTGTGCAGCTAAATAGAGACAGGTTCCTCGGAGCCACCTATCTTAGCGATGAATCGCATCGGCCGAGCGAAACTTTGAGCGCCCCTCTGAAAATTCTATTCAAAAATCTATTTGAAGATCCAAGTCTGAATGCCTTTGCATCGAACGAGTCATCTCGTTGAGTAAGGCAGAATGGTTCGTTACACTTATGCCGTTTGGATCGACACTCCGAGTTGAGCGGAATGGATTATTATACCATGGACCTAAGTTACAACACAGAACATATATTATTATATAATTATTACTTTGGGTATTGTTTCTTTATTTCGTATTTTCTTTGTGGTACTTGCTATTTGGGGTCTAACCCCACTAGTTTTGCATGGCTAGGTTTCGAGCCAGCACCCGAGAATCCAGCGTTCTTTCCCCCGATTCATGGCGCGTACCAGGAATATGGCCGCCTAGGATAACAAGTGGGTTTTCTTTCTTTTTTTGTGCATCGTTGTGCATTTTACTCTTTTGGACATTTAGCCACCGACACTTGTTAGCCGGCATGTCTGGACATTTAGTTTCCTTTTTATTACTGTATATAAATCAGACTGCAGTTGTAATACTGTCATATACTTCTGTTACTCTACCATCTTCTCATCTTGTACAGCTGGTCTCCAGAACACTTTGATGGAGTATTTGGGATGCATTATTGCTTTATTATATATGCTCTATGATTACTGTTTCTTGTTTGATTGGTTGAGACATAGATGTTCGTGTGACCCTAAGTGATTTGATTGTAGCATGCACCCCTTTGTTTAGTAAAAGCCGTGATCATCGTACGACGTATAGTACCTTGTACGGGATTGTTGTACATGTTCGTCTCTGTATTCTGGTACTAGGGCGTGACAAGTTCTTTGACAGAAAATTCTTCTGACTGTTGTATATAAATCTCTTCGGTCAAATCTCCATTCATGAATATTGTTTTAACATCCATCTGATAAATAACTAGCTTATGAATTGCACTCAGAGCAATCAATATCCTGATGGTCATCATCCGCGCTACTGGAGCATATGTGTCAAAGTAGTCGATCATTGCTTCTCAAAAAATCCTTTGGCAACCAATATGGCCATGAACTTGTCAACAGTTCCATCGACCTTCATCTTCTTCTTGAAGATCCAGTTGCATCTGATTGGTTTAGCTCCTTCAGACAGATCGACCAACACCCAAGTGTTGTTGGAGGTTATTGAGTCACACTCATCATTGATAGCCTCCCTCCAGAAGATAGCATCTCTGGTCTTCATCACCTCATCATAAGTAAGCGAATCTGCTTCCACATAATAGGTGACAAAATAATCTCTGAAGTCCTTCTGTCTCCTCACTCACTTAGACATTGGTTCTGTGAGTTATGGTTCGAACGTTATCTTTGGAATGACAACTTCTTCTTGGACCACATCTTTATTGGAAGCGTTGGCCTCCTGTGCACCTACACTATTCTCTGAAATATCTATGATAACAATGTTCTTGTGCCTTACAAATTTATCTTCAAAGAATTCTCGTCGCGAGATTCGATGATATAATTTGATTCAATATCAAGAAACCTCCAAGCATCACTCTTCTCAGCATAACCCAGGAAGATTATCGTTGTAGTCCTCATACACAACTTCTGAATCTTCAAGTCCGAAAGCTTCATATACGCCAGACATCCCCACACTCGAATGATATTCAAGTTTGGTCTAAATTTAAACCAGAGTTCATGAGAAGTGGCATCGGAAGTTGCGTACGGCACTCTGTTTAGAATGAACGTAGCCGTTAGTGCAGCTTCTCTCCATGAGCAGTTTGGAAGACCCGCAGTCAACAGCATTGAGTTCATCATCTCTATTAACGTCATGTTCTTCCTTTTAGCTACTCTATTTGATTGAGAAAAATATGTAGCAGTTGTCTCATTGACAATTCCATATTCTTTGTAGAATGATGCGAATTCAATAGACCTATATTCTCTGCCTCGATCACTTCTGAGTCTCTTGAATTGTTGCCCTGTTTGACGTTCATCCTCAGCTCTGAACTCCTTGAACTTTTTTAATGCTTCATCTTTTGACTTGCGTATATAGACGAACGCATACTTTGATTCATCGTCGACGAATGTAATAAAATACTGTATTCTGTTTGAAGTCATAGATATCTGAGTGCACCAACTACAGAAGATCTGTACTTTTGTTTACCCGTTTGAACTATTTTCTTGTAATCTTTGTCTGTACACAAACTTCACACTTCTCCACCTCCTTACCCCCATATTTGGAGATAATCCCTAGACTAGACATTTTGTTTATTCTTTTACAATAAACATGTCCTAGTCTATTATGCCACAACTCAAAAGAATAACCAAAAGAAGAGATTGCATTTATCATCTTAGCAGAAGTTACAAGTTAAAGTTTGAACATCCCTTTGGTACAAAATACTTTTTCGAAGTATGTTCCTTTGTAAGACATCACCATTTGTCCAGCATTGATGTCTATCCTCAAGCCTGCGTAGCAGATCAAACTTCCTGAGACCAGGTTCTTGGCAATCACCGGTACATGGTTCACATCCTGAAATGTAAGCGACTTTTCCGAAGTCAGATTCAGTATCACCATCCTGATCCCTTGTACTTCAGCTTGTTCCTGGTTTACCACCATAACCTTCTCAGGTGTAGGCTTGTATGTGGTGAACAACTTCCTCTTTGAGCAAACATCGCAGGATACGCCAGTGTCAACCCACCAGTCAGTGCCAACACCAGCCGTGACAACCTGCACAATCATAGAAACCTTGTTAGGCTCACCTTACTCTGTCTGTTTGGGCTTGGATCTATAGTCTTTTCGGTAGTGGTCCTTCTTGCCACAGTTAAATCAAGTTACATCTGACTTGGGCTTGGACTTCAGCTTGAACGAAGCCAAATTCACCTTCAGATGGTTGAAGTTCTTCTTCTTGTTGTGAGAAGCCTTCTGCTTTCCCTTGGAGTTACCATAATGCACCAAGTTGGCCTTGGCCAACTATTTAGGCAATGTGTCCACCTTGTTCCGAGCCCTCAACTCATTTTTAACGTAGATATTATACAATAGTTGATCAAGACCGACTTCCATCTTCTTCCGGTGCATGTCCGAGATAAAGTTGCTCCATACCGGCGAGAGTTTGGTAATAATACCTCCTACAACGAAAGCGTCGGCCATGGCCATGCCATAATCCTCAAGTTTTTGACGAAGCTTGAGAAATTCCTTGACTTGAGACAACATCGTCTTGTCGTCCTCAAATCATATCTTCCAGACCTTTTCGGTCACATGGATCTTGTTGCGGTTTTTATCCGCCTTTTAATGCTTTTCCAGTGACTCCCAAACGACCTTAGTATGGTCCGTATTGATGTATGACCCCGTCGGAGTATATTCCATGAAGTTCAGAATCAACATCTTGCAGAGACAATTTTCTCTCCTCCACTTGTTCTATTTAGCAGTTGCATAGCAATCGCACGTATAGTAGCATCATCACCCTCCGAAATAACAGGCTCATGATCTGTCAACACATAGTCCACGTTTACGAGTTGAAGATTAAGGCTGACATTTCTCTTCCAGACGTTGTAATGCTCCCCGTCAAACTTCTCAAGTTTGTTAAAACTTGTGTCGAGAAGGTTTCCACGGGTTTTCTCTATCTTTTCTTCAGATCTTGCTTTGAGATTTTTAGTCTCGGGGCTTAATCAAAAGATAGAAGAACGGGCCGGGAACAGAGCTTCAAGCAAACTTTACAGTCTACCATATGTTTGACCCTGAAGTTATAGTCGAGACACAGAGGCTTCAGCAAACAAGTTTGTCCTCTATAGAACTTGATTCCAACAAATCACAATAATCCGGTTAGCTTTGATTACAACTTCCTAAAGACTGATCTTACTTGTAATCGCAGTTTCACACAGACTAAACCGACCACAATGAGAGAGAGAAAAAAGAGATGGATCTCTTCTTGCCGGGGTGATGAAGTTCACCATTGCTCAAAGCAATATTCGTCCCACACGATCTGCTCCCAGGAACCAGCAAGTTCTCGAAAAACTTCTGGAACGCTCGTGTCACCTCCTTTTCGTACGAACTCCTGGACTCCAATGGCGGCAGCAGCAGAACCTCTCTTCGTCTCCCTCCTTTAATTTCGAAGTAAGTTCTCAAAGGGGCTATGAAGAGAGTATTTATAGAGGAACCTGGCTGCCTACTGCTATAGGAAACATAGGAACAAATTTAATTCAAATTTCACAAAAACGGATCTGAATTAATCATTTTTTCTCCTAGAAAAATATCTCCTGGACTCCAATGGCGGCAGCGCAGCAGTTTGCGCCCTTGTGCTTCGAGTCCGAGTCTTTGGGGCTTAGCTCCTAAGAATTTTTTTCCAAGAGAGTAACAAAAAGCATAAATATTTTCTTTGAGGAGTTAATCATTTTTTCTTCTAGAAAAATATCTCAAATGACACCCTTGTACCCAACACACCCCATGTGCACACCTGAACACAAGCAAAGCATTATATTGAGATACTCACTTGGTGGTATAGTCCATGTGGGACTATTTTTACTAGTCCAAAGATAATAACACCAACACATCTCTCATTTGCAGAGTACGCCAACTCTATTGACGCTTTATATTTTTTTTTTTTTTTAAATTACAGTACTAATTTTTAAACCTGTTTTAAACTTTTTTATGTTACAACCATAAGTTGTAAGCTGTGTTGTGGTCAGGAGAGTCCTCTTTTTTTTTCTTTTTCTTTTTTACTTTGAGTTTGAGACACTGTCAACTAGCCAGCTAGCTAGCATCAAACTAGTCTCACCGTGGGTTGATCGAGATCTCGGTCGATGTCAGTGGTGGTCTATGTCACACGTCTCGCTCGGGAGACCAGATTTTAAGGAAAGGATTCTGGTGAGGAACATGCATGCATGTATGTTGATACATGTAATTTTCCAACTCAATTGCTCACATTGACTGACATTGATCATGGAGAGGTTCAAAAAATTAAGAATAAGCCTGAAGAGAAGATAGGGACAACTGTCGGCTTTTGATAAAGAGCCAAAAGCCAATATTAGCCAAACTCCAAGATGGTGTAGCCTTTCTTGTTGTGATGTAAATTAAACACCGAAAACGCTATTTTGCCTGCCGGTGGGCTTGACCACTGCTGGCCCGATCCCACACGACGGGCTCCGGTCTGTCCATGGACAGACCAAATAGCAATGTCCATTAAATATTCATGTAAAAGGAATAATTAAAGATTAAAGGAGCAATCATGTATTATTCAACAAAAGGAGGAGCAACTATTATAGTAAACATATTCAAGAATCAAAATTACCACATAATTAAAGGTGGTCAAAACAATTAATCCAATAAAAATTTAGTAGAATACTTGGCTTATTTATTATTAGAGTGGAGCTACATATATATAGGAGAGGCTAACCACTCTTTCTATTATTCTACTCAATATGGGACTAAAAGTCCATTAATACTCTCAACACTCCCCCTCAAGATGGGCGATAGATATCAATCATCCCTATATTGTTACATAGTTTAGAAAGACACGATGAATTAAGTCCCTTAGTAAGACAATCTGCGACTTGTTCTTCTGAGCGAACATGATCGAGCTTTAATATCCCTTTCTCTAACTTCTCTTTGATGAAGAACCGATCAATCTCGATGTGCTTCATTCTGCCATGCTGAACTGGATTGTTAGCTATACTTATTGCAGCTTAACTGTCACTCAGAAGGCGTAATGGTGTTTCCTGGTCTAGCTTCAACTCTGTCAACAGTACTTTCACCCACAACAACTCTGACACTCCCAGAGCCATAGCTGTATATTCTGCTTCAGCGGTCGATCGCGCTACCATAGACTATTTTTTACTTCTCCAAGAGACTAGGTTTCCCCCATCCCCACAAAGACACAGTATCCTGAAGTAGACCTTATGTCGTCCATGCAGCTTGCCCAATCTGCATCGCAGTATCCCTCAATACCCAGGTGTCCATTGTTCTTGAACCATATTCATTTTCCAGGGGCCCCCTTCAGATATCTCAGAATATGAAAAGCTGCATCTATGTGGCCTTTCCTTGGATCATGCATGTAACGACTTACTACACTTACAACAAATGAGATATCATGACGAGTGTGACCTAGATAAATCAATCTGCATATAAGTCTCTGATATCTCCCACGATCAACCGGCTCTCCTGCCTCTATCCCCAACTTATCTTTCTGATCGATTGGAGTGATTATTGATCGACATCCCAGTATACCAGTCTCTGTGAGCAGGTCTAGTACATACTTCCTCTGAGAGAGGACGAACCCATCTCTTCCAAGAGCCACCTCGATCCCGAGAAAATATCTCATCATTCCCAAGTCTTTTACTTCAAATTCCTTGACAAATTTTGACTTCAGTTGGGTAATCTCCTCCTCCTCATCACCTGTGATCACTATATCATCTACATATACTTCAAGTATGGTGACGCGGCCTCTCGCATGTCGGAAGAAGACCGTGTGATCTGTATTGGTCTAGTTGTACCCCATGCCTGTGACAGCTTTCCTGAATCTTTCAAACCAGGTCCGAGGAGATTGCATGAGTCCATACAGTAATTTTTTCAACTTGCAGACATTTCCTATCGACTGCTTCGTACAAAATTTTGGGGGCGTCTCCATGTATACTTCCTCTTGTAGATCTCCATAAAGAAAGCATCCAATTGATGAAGTTGTCACCCATGGTTTGCTGCAAGAGAAACCAGGGTTCTCACAGTGCTCATCTTTGCTACTTGTAAACACCCAAATTTTTAAAATTTAATTTTAGAATTTTAACTATTGGAATTATGAATTTTTGTGATTTTGGAAGATTTTTCTGTAAATTTGTAGCTAATTATAATAAATGTTCTTCATGGATTTATATTTTTGGGTACTAAATTATTTATTAAAATATTAAAAAAAATATTTTTGGTGCATAATTAATAATAGAATATTGTGTAATTTTTCTGGAATTTATTGGGCTCCAAAACTATTTTTAATGGCCATTTATGCATTTTTATAATTAAACCGAACCAACTCAACACAAACAAACCCAAACTGAACCAAACCGAATCAAACCAACCAAACCAAACGAATCAAATACATAATCCGAACCCAAAACCCATTAACCCACAACCCTTTCCCATTCCCATTTCCATTTCCATTCCAGTAACAGAAAACTCCCTCCCTTCTTATATCAAAAAGCCCTGAACCGCTCATTTTCGCTCCCTATAATCGCCCCACCTCCATCCTATATAATCCCCAGCCTAGCCGAACCTCACCACCATCATCTCCTCTTCCACCACGACCAACCTCAGCCTCCGACGACCGCCGGACCGCCGCCGACGATCGCCGCAAGACGGGTCGCCTAATTTCGAGCTAACATCAATAGTAAGGTATGCTACTTCCCACCCTTGTATCTCTTTGCACAGTTATTCAAATACCAATATGTCAAATTCTATGCAAAGACCACATGACCCTCTTAAACCCTGTGAAATTAGTTTGGTGTATCGTGTCCTGTGTCGGTCGCAATTTACGATGCAAAACAGAAAAAAAAGACCCAAATTGTAGTTCAGAAAACTGTCCCAAACCCCCATATTCATGGCCATTTTTCTTCCAACCTAGTTAATATTTTTAAATTTTACCTAAACATTAAATTAGACAACGTAACTAAGATTTAATTCCTTTAATTAGTTTATTTTAATTTGTTGTATGCTGTAATTTATTCATTGTTGAAGTTGACCAAAAACTTGGTTTTCTAAACCCAAAATTTTCTGAAATGGGATGCGTCCCACTAAACGAGGCAACTTCGTCATGTGCAAATTGTATCGAAAGGCGCATATTAGTCTTCGAGACCTGAAGAGGGTGGCAACTTCACTTCGTTAACACGGACTTGTGGGATTTTGCGAAAGTTTATTTGGATGTGCGTGCACACTGGAATTAACGCATATCCGTCGAAAAGCCTTGTATCGACCTGTTCTGACACTCGTCATAATTTTGTGTGTGCTTGTCATTTCGCAACGAAACTTATGCCATCGGATTCGTAGCATTACGTTGGTACTGTGACCCAAGTTTGGTTCGATTCTGAGAACATTGACGAAACACTATTTCGTGGGCCCCACAATTTTATTTGACGGGCGATTTCATGATCGACTCATCGAAATCTAATTCTGGATATTTTATTAGATTTGTATCATCGTTCTGGACTCGTAGATACTAAGTTTGATAAATTTGGTGAACTTTGTCTCTGTCATATTTTTTGGTGCGAAGTGGGCCACAGGTGGACCTCGATTTAACCAGAAACTGATAATTCTGCCCCTGTGTTCAAATTGGACTTATGGGTAGTCAATCCTAGCTATTTCATATATTCTAAGAGTGATGGTAATGTTTGTTTCAACATCCCGAGGCGTACTTGAAGATTCTACTTATATCGAAGCAACTGACGGAGCTCAGAACACAGGCAAGTGTACCTTGCCAACTTGCAGTAGTTCCTTTGATATTATTTGCTTGAGTTATTTTCTGTGATGTACCTGTTCAATTTAGGACCATGAGACGTTGCTTAACGTTCGAACAAGATTCAGGTGTCGACGCCGTACGTGGAGTCGTGTAACGTCACTTAGAGAGTTGATTCCATGATCCTATATTTTACGTGCTTGCTTTACCAAGTACATCATACCATAGGACACTTGATACTATTCATGTGACAGAATCTTTTCTGAGTTATTCATGGTGATTCTGTATAGGTTTATAGGATTCATGACATAAGACTTGCATACATAGATATCATTATGACTCGTTGTACTAGCTAGAGGTCATGATCTTACGTGTTGTGGATATGAGACGCGAGGTTACATTGGGTGGGTAAAGACACACAGGCTACAGGCTGATTATATATATATATTTATGTTACTGGAGAGTGTCTTAGTCTTTGTACCAGAGCTTTAGCACATGTACTGGCCCTTCGTGATATTACTGCTACCAGCTCCCCAACACAGAGCTTGTAGTGGTCTCAGCCTGAGTACTAGTGATGCTCTCATTTGCATTTCATATAGCTGGTTACATAGCTTTCCCTGAGGATCTATTTTTATATACTATATTTTATTTGTCTTGAGTTATCCTTGTATCTTGCTATGTCCCCTGAGGACCTGGATCCGGATTATATCCCCAGGTATAGCAGAGGAGGAATACCCCGAGATATATGGGACAGGAGCTGACGCTGGAGCAGTACTGGCACCAGAGGACGAGGTTGTGCTAGAGAATTTCTCCTGAGTATTCTATTACATACTCAGTTATTTATGTTTCCAATTATTTTATATCTTGACTCTTGGATTTATATATTAACTTATTTTATCGGGTTATTCCCCGAGACACTTTTTAGTTGGACTTTGATGGACTATATTTTTTTTATCTATTATCTTGACTGTCTATCATATTGACTTGTATTTACTTTCTATGGATGAGATTAGAATTATACTAAGATAGATGGTATAGACTTGCATTTATATTTATTACAGCTTAAGTGCACTCTAACGGGTCTATTAAATTGGGTTTGCCTATTGGAGTTGTGCTGCTGGCCATTGTAACGTGACTAGTCCCTCGATATTTTGGTACTGGGACGTGACACTACTGGAGCAAATGTCTCAACATAGTCGACGCCATAGGACTGAGTAAATACCCATGCAACCAATCTTGCCTTGTATCGCTCCATATTTTCTTCTGGCGTCTCCTTTACTATGAAGACCCATTTGCGTCCAAGTGCTCTCTTTCCTTTAGGTAATGGAACAAATTTACATGACCCATTTCTTTTGAGTGTCCCAAGTTCTTCCAACATTGCAGCTTTCCATCTCGGATCTTCCTTCGCTTTATGCCAACGCTTAGGCACAGAGGTGGTGTCTAATGATGCAATGAATGCTCCATAAGTAGGGGATATATTAGAGTATAATAAAAAATAGACAATATCATGTTCATAACCATAACGATTAGGGGATCTTCCCACATTACTACGAGAAGATCTCCTTAAGGGAATATGAGATAGTGGAGGAGAGATCATACCATCTGAATCAGAGGGATCTGCATCTGAATCAGAGGGATCCAGTATGAGAGGTGCATCTTCAGGAGTTGGGGCAGGGTTAGGCGAAGGACATGGCACAATAGGGGGCAATAGGCACAGTAGTGTATTATTGCTTTCTCCTTCTGTAGACTTGGAGCTCTGTAGATTTTTCTGTAGTCTGTTCCTCCCCTGAACTAGAGCATGCCTTTCTTCCTCCTGATTGTGTGCATCTTCATCACTTTTCTCACCCTCGCTATCCCCCCTTGTTCTTTTGGACCAACTTCCATTATTGGGCATAGAACTGACCCGAGAATCATGCTTGGGCACATCTCCCCCTCACTCCTAACACCTCATGTGATAGGTGTGTCACTAAATGCAGAACCTTTATCTGAACTATTATGGTAGTATGGTTCTCTCTCTGAATGTAACATACATGCTCAAAAAGTGCCTTCACTCCATAGAACTCCAGTAAAAAATCCCTTCTGAGTCCCTGAGTAGCCGACAAAGACGTACTTCACTGACCGAGGGTCCAACTTTCCCACTACAGACCCATTATCCTTCACGAAGCATACACATCTGTAAACCCTCTGACCCCAAAATCTAGGTTTAGGAATTTATTTAAAATTATTCTAGAATTATTATTGAAGTTATTTAAAACCTATTTATTTTTTATTCACTGGATGCACTTTTTTGTTGCTTCAATATTTAGAGCACTACACTAGCTTTTGTCTTCCAACAAAATTCACACCCTTGACCTAGACAAGCCAATCTTCAATCATGACATTTATGTCACTCATAATTACACTCTTTTGTGCCTTATTTTAATCGCACAATATTTGTCATAATTATCTGAATTCAATCCTAGAATTTGCACGTATGTTCTTTCCAATCAAAATTGGAGACACAACTTTTATATTTTTCTTGCAACCCAATATATGATGATAATCTATTCCGAGTCTACTACGTCCTTAATACTTTTGTCACTCCCAATTGAGACCTTCATGCACTTTCAATTTATTAAAGAACACTAAGGACATAATTTTTTATTTATTTTGGGGCAACCGACTCAACCTAACCCAAAACTAGACCAAAGAACAACCCAAACCCGCAATCACACCCTCGTGGCTCATACAAAATACCACACACCAATTTTTTCTACTACAACACATCAAACATGGATTCTACCCTCATCCAATCCAAAAATTTCCTTCTTGTACAAATCCTAAACTATTAGGGACTTATGTGTAAATAGTAGCTAGGTGTCCACCTCCAATTGGTTGGAACAAATAAGAAAACATATTTTGTGAGGCTTGACTGTGATGACCCGTTCCTCTCAAGCGGACAGCCAATTCGAACGACAAAAGTGCAACGACCCGACCTGCTTTGCTCAGCGAGAAGACTCGTTTGAGGCAAAGGATTTTCAGACTTGGCCTTTCAGAAGTTCAGACTTAGACTTTTAAAGGCTTGCTCGGAGTATCGCTCGACCGAGGCGAATCACCGCTAAGGTGGGTGGCTACGATGAACTTGTCTTTGCTAAGCCAGCACACTAAAAATACGAAAGATATATGCTAGTCGCTAGGTGAATCATCCCATGCATGCTAATAAAGAATACAACGCACCTAGCTAAGGGAATAATCCCAACTTGTATTGCTTGTGTTAGAACATAGAAATAAAACTTTGCTTATAAATGGACCCTCGCATGCTACCTTTGCCTTGTGCAACTAGACCCTGCTATGCCTCGAGTAGATCGATATATATACTCTTCGTAGTGCACTGTTCACTTGTTACACTGCACGCCCCTAGATCATGTTGCTCGGTATGTCCCTTTACATTTTTACCCCTCGCTTTACCCATAGACCGTGTCAACGTAAATGCTTATGTTTACACAAATACAATATTAGCCTGCTTATATATTAACTTGTATTCGTTGCCTCATTTCAATGCTTGTCACATAACTTATGCGATAATCAAGTAACACTATCCCGTATCGTGCATGCATCCAGTTAGCCAGAAGACTATATAAGAGTCCTTCTGTGCAATATGAATATGCAAATATTCGGGATCGTTAGGTCGCCAAGGCAGTCCCCAAACCAGGGGAATATATCAAGTCAAGTTTAACACTGAACGAGAACCATGTTAAGTAAATCAAGAATCATAACTCATGGAGCAATGCTCGTTCAGAACAAGAATCATCGATTATCATGTCATGTTGTGAATTTGGAAAGACCCAAGACTTGCATGTCGCGGAAAACTTGTTAACAAGTGAGATTTTCGGATCTCTGTTCCTGCGAACGGTCTCTGGGGCACTGGGGCCGATCGGACAGGATGGCATGTAGCGCCTGTGAACTATCCTTCATGCCATTCTCGCTCTCAGACTATATAGTCGTCTATTTTGGACGGAATGACCTACAACGCCCTCGTTCCTTGAGTTGCATGTTATTTCATTCATGTACTATAACTCGTCCTTTATGTCTATGCCAGTGACTCATGTTCATATAGATAACTCATCCTCGCTTAGCGGCAACCCGCGTGCGAGTCATTGCATTGCATACAGTAATCGAAAATACCTGAACGGATTATGAGTATAAGTCATCTATACATAAATCGAGCAACCCATCGGACACTTGAACATCGAGGGCAACACACCTGAGAAACCCTTATAACTCGCGCACTTGAAACAGTACCTCGCATATGACACTTTGTTTGCTTATGATATTGCCCCTGGATTTCATTATAAATGCTCGTGCTTGATTTAACTTGGTTTGACTTGGACAGGGAAGGACGAATGGTAAGTTGTTAAGTCTTGTCGTGTTCCTTTATATCGTACGGCGTACTGCCACACGAGTTAAACTTTATATCATTGCCATAAAACTGATCCTAAAGCAACACTAGAAAGATAACTTAATAGATGGTGCACGGAACCTATATAACGCGTTTGGATTTATCGAGCGGAAGAGAAGCCTCCCTAACAGTGCATTCATGTATTGATAACCCACCAGATTGCTTGCAGGATGCGGGAGAACCTCGTTCTGTGCGGATGTCTTCTTCGTGCGTGCTAAGGCGTGGAGTTTGCTCTGGAGCATTGGAGTATTGCGTCCGGAACTAAAGCACATATATAGGACATAATATTGGAACATCTTCTATGTATCATTGTGCAAATATAGCCACTTGGCATGCTTTTACTGTTTCAGAGAGAGAGGCTTGAGCGACTTATAATTCGACTTAGCGCCGCCTGTAACACTTGTTCAATATTAATAAAGAACTTGGTTTATTTCTATACTTGTGTTATTCAATGCTTCCAATATCGACGACTCTATAAACTTGTTACCAATCGCCTGTGTATTTATAATTCTGTTGCACTCGAATAATCTGTGTGAATCTGTGGCTTAGTCATCTTACTGCCTGTTCAGATCATGGCTTTGCACTGGCACGGCTTATGCTCGTACGGCATCACGTCCAGATGGGTCAAGCGATCGTCCCGCGGGAACGCTGGCACGGTGATTCTCGCCCAGCAGGGACGGCCAATTGCCTGTAGGAGATCGGAGCGTGACATATTGGTATCAGAGCATGGCTTTACGCCTTTAGACTTCTTATCGATTTTCTCAATTTCGAAAGCTCGTTCGTGGGTTATGTGCATACACTCCCTCGTTGATCCGATGGGATGTTCCAAATAATGAATCTAAATACTTTTAAAAGTGTATGTGAATGATGTGATTGCTTATACGAAATTATGATGCGAAGGCCATTGTGCCGACCTGTGTTAGACTCGTTGGAATAGACTCGTGCTAGAATTTGCAAGTTATGTGCGAACCCAAATACCTATACATGATTACCCAGCTGGTTAGTGTACGAAATAAAATATTATCTGAATGGTTAGCTATGTACACAGCCTTTCGGCTAAGTTGTATTGAGTATCGCGTACCAAGACCATTTTGGTGTAAGCTAGTTGCAGCGAGATTGGGATATCGTTCAGAATAAAGACAAGTCAGACTTAGAATGGCAACCGATAGAAACATTATCAGTTTATTGCTAAGACGAATATAGAGAATCTTGTTTGGATTTTTGGAAAATAGCTCGAACGGTATTTCGTGTCGGAAGATACAAATCGAATATTGTTTACTTTGATGACTACCAACAGGAACATATATATATATACGAGACTAAAATTTATCAGGCGATGCTTAGGTATCGTACAGGAATTCTAAGGAACGACTTGGTGAATATACTAGCGATTGATACGAACATCGATTAAGGATTTAATAGTTTGACTCAATTTCGAGTGGTGTATGGATCATTTAGAATATCCAAACGGATTCATAGGTCTCGTGCGATAGTTGGATTAAACGATTTGAGAATGTCTTGAATAAATGATAAAGCTTATATCGAATAGGGATTCATGAAAATGAAAATCGATATCTTGGTTAAGAAAACTCGTTAGAAACTTGAAGGATCGTGCAAGCAATTTCGGATCGAAATGAACAGATTAAACTTGAATACAATATCCTTCGAATAGAAGTTAGCCCGATAATGAATATTGTGGTTCGATGAAAGAGACAAGCGAAATAACGGATTCGACTTGGAGTTTGGAAGAACGATCTTGAATCAAGTTCGAAAAGATAACCTTCAAAATCAGTCCCAATGAGAACGATTATCCTGCGGGAGCGCAAGCATGGTAATTTTACGTACGGCAGAGATGATCGAACTCACGGGAACATGTTCGGTGATTATTCCAAACAAACTAGATGAATATAACGTATCAAAAGTAGATAAACTTGGGCTTGAATATTTGAAACTTAGTTGTTTGAGGATTGCTAGAAATAGACTATGGATTTATCGAACGGTAACATTGAAGTTTGATAATTTTGCTAGACGAATTATAATCACTGCATGAACGGACTTGACTTGGTGGATTATGTATATAACTTGGATGGAGAAAAATAAAATGATAAAGTATCTCAATCGTTTCGAAGATAACCATAACGTTCGACGTTCTTGTCTTATGTGAGCGTAACTCTATGCTCGTACATGCGTCACGGCCGGATTAGAACGATTATCCTGCGGGAGCGTTGGCATGGTGATCTCACGTCCAGCAAGGATGATCGAACTTTCAGAAGACCATAGCGTGACAACTGATAGATCGTCTTGACTTTTGGTTCGACACGATAAGACGAATTGGGAATGCAAGTGAATTAGAAATATTTTATGGATAAGTTAGCCTAGAACCTGGAGTAAATCACGCTTGATGGTTTCATAAACAGATACATAAATCTTGTTAAACGACTTGGAGTTATAAACAAAAGGTTTAGAATTGAATCTTGGCTTGGTGGTCTATACTTAGAATGGATATATGGATTCTATCAAACATCCTTAAGGAGATAGATTATGCGAATTGCTAGAGTTGTCCTGCAACTTGGATATACCATGGATTGCCTAAACGGAATTGAACCCTGTATAAACGAACATGTTAATATGCGTAGGATAATCTGTACTAGATGTTTAGATACTGAGTGAAATAAGCTTGGGTAGAATATCCCGTGCAAATGAATAATGGTTTGACCTTAGGAATTGGGGCGAGCATCATGCTACAAATTTGTACGATGAATCGTGTACTTGAACTTGTACCTATGACCTTGTGAGCTGACCTAGTAATTAGGCAGATGATCCTGTGCCGAGTGAAAGAACTTGTGTAACCGACCTTAGAACATTGCTTGAATAGACCATAGAACTGGGGAAGCAAGAATTAGAGTTAGACTGGGAACATTAAGTGTGTGCTATGTTTGACCCGAACGGAATAAAACGATAAGACATGGACGCTAGTCGGTAGACCGAATAGATCGTACTCAACGGTAGTGCAAAGCTTAGTTTGAGTTGGAATAGAAATGACTTGGAATTTCATTGAACCTATCAGAAATATCATTGTGATTCATAAAGACGAGAACCCTTGAGATTTTCGCAAGTAGCTTGTCCGAATTCACTATCGCTGGGTTTGGTTAAATGCATGTGTTTGAGGGACGCCTTGAACATGTGCATGACCAACTGTTCTGACCGCCACCACCACCATCATCCTCCCATTGAGCCGCTGCTACTGCCAGAAATGACTGCTACCGCTGCTCTTATATGATGCTAATGTTGCCGCTTATACTACTAATGTTGCTACTGATTCTGCTGTTGTTGTAGCTATTGTCGAACCCCCCCCCCCCCAGGCGGCCGACGACCTCCCATTGGGCACCCCGGACGACTGGTGACCCCACCTGCAGCATCCTCGACCGCCTCCAACCCCCGTCGGCCACCGCACGACCGCCACACAACCAACTCGAGCACCCCCACAATCCAGAACCGAGCACCAAACCCCCTCTCTTTGCAAGGCGATATTTTCCTACTCGCTAAACTGAATCCCAAATCGCTTTCTCTGGTATAATCTCTATCTAACCCTCTTTCAAGCCTTTAATTAGTTTATTTTAGTTTGTATTAGATTGGTAGTTATTTGGGTTCCAAAACCAAGAAAATATACAATTTTAGAACTTTAAAAAATTTCCCAAGTACCCTTATTTAGTGGTCTATAACTCCCAATCATGTGAATAAAACTAGGATTTTCTTCCTTTAGTTTAAAGCTTATATAACCAGGTTTAATTCCTTTTAATTATTTTATTTTATTTTGCATTAAAACCTAGTTTAATATAGTGTTAAAAATCAAGAAAAACTGTTTTCTAAAACTCAAAAAATTTTGATACGGAGTTGGTCCCGTCAAACCGGACAACCTCGTCGCCTACCGATTGTACCAAAAAGTGCGTACGGTATTTTTCGACGTGTAGGCTTTGACAGAATTCAATTCTGTCGGGTGTGAGCGACGAAACAAACCCGTATCCATCAAAAATCCCCTTATCATGACTTTTTATAATTGTCCAATTATTTGTGCACACTTGTCATATGGAGACAAAATTTTTGTCATTGGACTCACAAAGTTTGACTTATCCTGTGACCCAACTTTCATTTGATTCTAAGACAGGGACCAGATTACCGTTTTGAGGGCCCTACGATCCGTTCCAACGGGCGGTTTTGTGATCGGCATATCGAAGTTCAAATCTGGACATACAATTGAGTTCGTATCATTATTTATAACTTTTGTGAACTATAATATGATATATTTAGAGCCCTTTGTTCCTGACATATTTTTCAGTGCAAGGTGGGCCTACCTATGGACCCCGTGTTGACCAAAAACTGCCTTTTGCCCTTGTGTCCAAATTGGACATGAATAACTTATTTTTTAAGTATCTCACTCATTTCAGGACTGTTGGTGACATTTGTGACATCATCCGCAGACATCTGTTCCAGTTCCCTTCTTGTGCTGTTACTTTCTTGGCGAGTTCATGTTCGAATCTTCGCCTGACTTACGGGCAAGTATACATTGCCTTATTGTACTTTTTAAATTCAGTTATTACAGTTCAGATATTTATTCTTTAAATATTATGTAACTGTGCGCGTCTGAGAATGACTCGGGTGCAATCGATGAAGGCGTTGACGTTAGGACTTGTTTGACCTAGTGTATAATGGACGCACCTAAAGTTGTGGAGTTATCATTGCACATCACAGAGTGAGTTCATGTAGGGATGTGAGCTTACGCACTTGACTGGCCATCGGTATGAGTAGCACGTGTAACGGTATTTAGCATAGTTTTATAGCCTTTATTGACTTGCATTATAGTACGAGATGTCAACGTCGTATTCGCTACTTGTACATTGACATTGGGCGGGAAAGACAATTAGTAGGCTTATGGGACATACATTTGGCTATCGAAGTTTTAGAGTAAATTATGGGACCGTGGGCTTCAGTGTTACCCGATTATGGGATATGTGTTACCCGATTATGGGCTATGTGTTACCCGGTTATGGACGTATATGCTTGTCGGTACATCCGACAGAGGTTACTAGTTGCACGCTATCATGATCGATGATGTAGTCAGCATATACTTTCGGCATCCAGTTTACAGCTAATGCCAGATACTTAGACTCTAGCTCGACGCTACGTTTTATCCCTTTTTACCTACCCATACGTACCAAGGTTGTCTTCAAGTGTATTTTACTTAGCTAGTTAGTTCACCCTCGCGTTTACACAGTATTTACATTATGACATGTATTTTTTATATCTTATTACATCCCTCTGAGGACTTGGTTCCCTTCCAAGTTATTTGAGCTGGTTGGATAATGCTTGATCTAGTGGTGTGTTGGACACCTTTGCAGGTATCTTTATATCTTTCATTTATTACAGTTATGTTCTACTCCTCGTTATGATTCTGCTTTTATAGCCTAGTGCTTATAGGCCTATATTGTTCTCTTGGCCTACTCGAACGGATGTATTATTGGGCTGCAGACTAATTATGTGTACCGTTCCTTCTTGAGATTTATTTATCATGGATTGAGATTTAGTTTAGTTGTTGGATTTTAGAACTAGATATTTACCTTGATCACTTGACCGTGGACATCATAAGTGTACTTCATCGGTTCCATTAAATTGGAAAGCCCTACGGAGTCGTACCAGCTAGTCATTTTCATGTATCTGGTCCCACATATTTTGGGACTAGGGCATGACATGGTTTTAGTGGTGGCCCATGCAGGTCTCAGAGCATATCGTTCGGTTACGTTACTATACCGACGAGCCTGGAAGTTAGGATTAATGTTGAATAAGATCTCAATCAATAATTGATTTTAAAACTCCTCTTGTATTTGATTATCGTCCTTGGACTTCAAAATTATATTCTTTCATTTATTGTCGACATCATTATTATTGTTTCTCATCTCCCCCTATTTCGGAGAGATGAACGTTCGTGCGCAGTGATTCCCGCCAAAAATAGATCCTCGTCAAGACGAAGAAGGCATATCTGATAGGATGTTTTGAGTACATAGTTACGCATAGTAAAGGAGGTTGATAGGTTCTTCCTAGATGCTAGAGCTAGTGTAGACTAATAGCATGCATAGAACTGATAAAATCTTACCCTTACTTAAGGTAGCAGTAATTTGGAAGTATTATAAGCTAAAAAGATTGTTTGATTCTAATGCTCTAGAATACCTTATGGAATACATAGCTAGATGCTAGAGATTTGTTGTGGCCATGACAGTGATACAAAGAATGTTATTATGACCTTTATAAAATAGAACCTTACGTGGCAGTCATAGAAGTTAAATCTCTAGTTGCCTTATTACTTTTAGTATCAAACCTAGATGAGGATTCTATGACTGGGTTAAGATAGATAGATAGATAGATAGATAGATAGATAGATAGATAGATAGATAGATAGATAGATAGATAGATAGATAGATAGATAGATAGATAGATATGTTATTTGAATAATCTGGTAACTTGGGTATTAAGGGTGTAGCTTTTAGAATTAGAATAGATGCACTTGCTTACGGGATTGTCAATGTTAATTTGACTCGTGGTTTTCACCTTTGATAACTTGATTAGTTGAGCTAGTATCTGAAATAGAGCAATTGGATTGAAGGATGAGAGTATCGACATATGTTATAGTCTTGAGTTAGATATAATAAACTACCAATAATAGATGGAAAGTTATAACATGATGGTACTCGTGTAGTATGGATGGGGAGTGTAAATGGAAAATAGAAGTCTTATAGGAATGATAGCTGAATATTGTGGGCTACACATAAACTGCTTAGAGCCAGGGATTTAGATTTTGACTAAATAGGGTATGAGCTTGTTGGACCAAATCCTTAGTAGTATGTGATTATATGGGAACCTATTTTTAATTTACCCTAGCCGATAGATTTTTAGATTTTAGAAATAGTATTCTTATTATTATTGGTTATATTTTTTATCTAGGGTATTTAGAATATTGAATGATAATTATTACATATTTATTGCTATATATTTGAATATAGGCTTGTGTTCTACTTTATTACATGTAGTTCTTCTAGGAATTTAATTGAGTTGATCTTCTAGACTAGTTACGACTGACTGGCTAGATTAGACAAGTTGCTGCTAAGAGCAACTATAAGAAGTTATGTTGCAGAATTTTATTGTGGATATTATAGTTTGATGATATTGTACCTAGTAAAGAATGATGAGATAGTAACTATCTTAGCTACAGAACAAGGGATTTAGCTACTATATTGGTGGCTTTAAGAATTTGTGCTTGTTGGATTTTAGTGCCTAACCCATGTACCCCTTCAGGAGTGAATGTATGACATTATCTTCTTTATAGAGAGTGGAGTAGGACTAAGTACCAAGTTGTGCTTATATATATAGATATATGTTGAGTTCATTTTTGGGAAGATGAATTTTGAATTTCGATGACACAATTTTTTAAGGTGGATAGATTGTAAACCCTCTGACCCCAAAATCTAGGTTTAGGGATTTATTTAGAATTATTATGGAATTAATATTGAAGTTATTTAAAACCTATTTATTTTTTATTCACTGGATGCACATTTCCGTTACTTCAATATTTGGAGCACTACACTAGCTTTTGCCTTCCAACAAAATTCACACCCTTGACCTAGACAAGCCAATCTTTAATCCTGACTTTTATGTCACTCATAATTACTCTATTGTGCCTTATTTTAATCGTACAACTTTTGTCATAATTATCTGAATTCAATCATAGACTTTGCACGTATGTCCATTCCTATCGAAATTAAAGACAACTTCTACATGTTTTTTGTAACCCAATATATGGTATAATCTATTTCTTGTCTACTACGTCTGTGACACTTGTGTCACTCCTAATTGAGACCCCATGCACTTCCAATTTATTAAAGAACATTTAGGATATGATTTTTTATTTATTTTGGGGTAACCTACTCAACCTAACTCAAAACTAAATCAAACACCAACCCAAATCCACACTCACACTATCATGGCTCATACAAAATACCACACACCAATTTCTTTCACTACACCACATGAAACATGGATTCTACCATCATACAATCCAAATTTTCTTTTGTTGTGCAAATCCTAAACTATTAGGGGCTTATGTGTAAATAGTAGCTAGGTGTCCACCAACTATTGGTTGGAACGAATGAGAAAATCTATTTTGTGAGGCTTGACGGTCATATTCTTCTCCCCTCTCCTTTTTGCTTAGTAATATGCCTACTTTCAATCCTAACCCTCCATTCAACCTCCCATCCATCACCACCACTCATTCTATCATGACCAACCTACACACTCTCCTAGAAATACCAAGGGAGCCGGCTAAAATCCCTAGGCAACCCTCACACTCTCTCCTTCATTACCACACGACATACTCCTCCTCTCTCCCTAAAACTTTCGGTCACACCCCTCTTCCCCCTGTAACGCCCTAGTCCTAAAATATGTAGTACTAGGAATATGTAACATGCCATCTACACATTCGACCAGACTCTGGTCCGACTCGAATATATATAATTGTATTATAATGGTCACTATCTAGATAATACAGTACATATAAATAATTATGCCTTAATCTACAATGAATAGAATACAACAAGAATAAGCTACATGTGCTAAAGTCGGCTGTCTAGTAACACACAAGCTCGAATAGACTTGAGAAAGAAATATGAGTCTATAAAAACTAGGCTACATCAGTAAATAAATCAATAATATAAATGAATAGCATAACTCTGGTAGAAATGATATAAGTACCTGGTACCAATGCCCATATGACAAAGCAACCCAAATTAGCAACTCCAGTTAGGCTCCACAATGGTCCATGCTGCAAAACTGGCAAGGGACCAGGTCCTCAGAGGGACATAACAAGGTACAAGAAACAGCATACCAAATTAAAATAATATAATACCACATACTCAAGGGTAAACTACTGTAACCATCTAAGTGATATGCACATGAGAACATCACTCGTACTCAGGCTGAAACCACTACAGGCTCTGTGTCGGGGAGCCCATAGCAGCAAGTAATATCTCGTAGGACCAGTAAATGTGCCAAAGATCTGGAACAGAGTCTAAGGCACCTCTAGTAACATAGTATATATATATATATATATATATATATATATATATATATATATATATATATATATAAACATTATCAGCCTGTAGTATGGTGTGTCTCTCCCACCCAATACAATATCATGTCTCATGTCCACGATGTCTCATGTCCATAACACGCAAGATCAGGACCTCTAGCTAGTATAATAACTCAAATGATATATGTATATAATATGCAAGTCTCATATTACGAGTCATGTAATCCTACACAGAATCACCATGAATACCTCAATAAGGATTCTGTCACATAGTATCAAGTGTCCTATGGTCTGACGTGCAAGGATACAAACACGTGAAATAGGATTGTGGTATTAACTCTCTAAATGATGTTACTCAACTCCGTATACGGTGTTGACATTCGAATCTTGTTCGAACACTAAGCAACGTCTTACGGTCATAGGGTAAACACATACATCAACCATATCAAATAACTATAATAACTAAATAAGATAATTAAGGCAAGGAACTGTGATACATCATGGCAAGGTACACTTGCCTGCTGTCTGTGGCTGCGATATTGTTTGTCCAACGTCCTCTGCTGGAAGAGTAGAAGATCCAAGATGCCCTCTTAAATATATTCTAATCAATAACCATACACGCTAACTACTCTAGGAAAATACGAAAGATCGTTGCACAACCTTAACTTTTAGTTGACGTTATTGTCCAATAATTCAATAGTTGCGTAGCGTTGAACAATGTGCCAAGATATATGTGCCATGCCACCCTCAAATTACATTGTGAGGGTTTATTACATCGATATACCACACGTACTTATAGGAACTTACATGTGTTTGGCTACACGTAGTCCTATATGTACGTAGGAACGTATCGATGTCGCAAAACTTGTACCATTGCTATCATATTCATCTAACATACATGAAACCTATTAATCATGTATTTTAACATCATTTATTACTGAATTAGTCATAATTAATATTCTGAAATTATTTCTAAATAATAAAAAATAACCAAACATTGCATTGCATGCTATTATTTGCTTCGGACGACAACTAGTCATTCTAACCAACTTTGGCACGTAGTCTTGACATAAAACCTTCATGTTGACATCAAAATATGATTAAATAAGAAATTAATATATTAAATATTTTGGAATTAATATACATTAATTTTTGAAATTTATTTACTTCAGTAAAATATAACAACTATCAAAGAACTATAACTAGTCTTGATGCGACGAGTCCGTGTTAAGGTTGTTCATTGGTTTGGGATAGTTTTTATACGTAAAAATATAGATCTAATAAATGAAAATAATTTTAAACATCATAAATCATTAATATAAATTTAAAAAAGGTTTTATTCATGAAAAAATAGTGAAAGAAACAAAGTTGGAAAACTTACGCGATTGTAATTACGACGGGAACCTTTTTCGCGACTATGGCCAAACGGAGTACCAAAAGAACTCCAAATCTCATGAAACTTGACAAGGATCTTGGAGACTTCAATTATGAGGTAAATATAGGATTTTTAGAATTTTTTTCTGCTGTGGAGGGGTCTGAACTGCTGCTAAAACTAGCATCCAATATTTGGCCAAAAAAGGGTTCAGTTGAGGTTTTTGTGGAGTTGTGGCCTGTGGAGAAGGAGAGAGAAAGAGGAAAAGAAGTAGAAGAGGGAGAGAACATGAGGATGTAGTTTTTATTTCATGAGGAAGAGAAAAGGGGGGACCAAACCTAATAATTAGGTTTAAGTGTTGGGGAGTTGATAAATATATGTAGTTTAAATAGGTGGGTGGTTATGATTTGATTTAATATTTAAAAATATGTAGGTAGGATTTTATAGAGTATTAATATGGTAAGGTTCTGAAATTTAAATTAGAAGATTATCCCAAAATTATTTACTTAGGATTTGGTTTGATCCAAAGATAGAAATATGCAACAAACTTGGGGTTTCCTAATTTGGAAATGTGGGATTTAAATCTTCAATTGATTTGTTCAGAGTTTATGGATATATTTTATATGTGGGATGTGTTGTAGAATAGGAAAAAGGTGTGGGGTTTATCTATTAGGATTGAGATTTGGTTGGTTAGGATCTTGGGTAGTTAGGTAGTTAGGCCAACTATAATGATGCCGATGACACTTTCTATAAATAGAAACAAATTAATTTAAATTATATATATATATATATATATATATATATATATATATATATATATATATATATATATGCATGGGGGTATTTGGTTGCACTATATGTCTACATGTGTTTGGGTTTGGTTTGGGTCAAGTTCTAGTCAAAAGGAAGCAGTTTTACGATAACCGTGGTTCTAGATGTTTGTCAATATTTTTGAAGCATTGGGAAGATCAAACAAATGCAACTTCCATATTCCAAATATATTAGGTGCAATCAAGATTAGTAATATAAATTATTTTTGAAGGAAAAATGTTGTGCATTGCTCCAAATATCCAAGCCATGACAAAGTATCATATATAAAAAAAGAATTTTATAAATTAATACTTTAAAATATTAAATTAAATTAAATAAATAAATAAATTGTAAAGTACCAAATTATCCCTATTCCAAAATGAGGGGGCTTACACCCCCTCCAAAATTGAAACCATCACCACCACCACCACTTCTCCTCTTCACTTCACCACCTCCCTCATATAGCAGCCGAGCCTCCCCTACCACTACCTCCGGCCACCGAGCAACCACCACGACTACCACCATTATCACCATTACCTCCAAGACCCTAATCACCTTCAGACCACCATCATCACCTTCCCATCCTCTCCTCCCTCACCAACTTTCCCAACCGCCACCATCACTCCACGACCACCTCCACCCGACTCCAGACCTCATCCACCTCCACCACCATCATCCTCCCATTGAGCCACCGCTACTGCCATAATCGAATGCTCCTATATGCTGCTGCTACCGCTTATACTACTGTTGTTGCTACTGATTCCGTTGTTGTTGTAGTTGCTGCCGAGCCCCCCCCCCCCCAGGCGGTCGACGACCTCCCCTTGGGCACCCCCGACGGCCGGCGACCCTACCTACAGCATCCCCGACCACCACCAACCCCCGTAGGCTACCGTACGACCGCCACACAACCAACTCGAGCACACCCACAATCCAAAACTGAGCACCAAATCCCTTCTATTTGCGAGGCAAAATCTCCCTCGCTAAATCGAATCCCAAACCGCTTTCTCTGGTATAATCTCTATCTAACCCTCTTCCAGTGCCTTTAATTAGTTTATTTTAGTTTGTATTAGATTGGTAGTTATTTGGGTTCCAAAACCAAGAAAATATACAATTTTAGAACTTTGAAAACTGTCCCAAGTACCCTTATTTTGAGATCTATAGCTCCCAATCAAGTGGATAAAACTAGGATTTTCTTCCTTTAGTTTAAAGCCTATATAACCAGGTTTAATTCCCTTTAATTATTTTATTTTATTTTATTTCGCATTAAAACCTAGTTTAATATTGTGTTAAAAATCAAGAAAAACTATTTTCTAAAACTTAAAAATCTTTGATACGGAGTTGGTCCCGTCAAACCGAACAACCTCATCGCATACTGATTGCACCGAAAGATGCGTACGGTATTTTTTGACGTGTGGGCTTTGACGCAATTTAATTCGGTCGCGTATGCGCGATGAAACGAACCTGTATCCTTCAAAATCCCCGTATCACGAATTTTTGTAATTATACAATTACTTTATGCACTCTTGTCATATTACGACGAAACTTTTGCCATTGGACTCGCGACGTTCGAGTTGTTTTGTGACCCAAGTTTTGTCTGATTCTTTGGCAGTGATCGGATCGCCGTTTCGCGGGCCACACTATCCGTTCCAACGGGTATTTTTGTGATCGACTCATCAAAATCCAAATCTGGATATACCATTGAGTTCGTATTATTATTTAGAACTCGTTTGACCTATAATATGATATATTTATAGTCCTTTGTTTCTGACACATTTTTTGGTGCAAGGCGGGCCCACTTGTGGATCCCTTGTTGACAAGAAACTGCCATTTTATCCCTGTGTCCAAATTAGACGTATGGATATGTTTTCTGAGCATCTCACTCATTTCAGGACTATTGGTGACATTTGTGATAGCATCCGGAGACATCTATTCTAGTTCCCTTCTTGTACTGCTACTACTATGACGAGTTCGTATTCGAATCTTCGCCTGACTTCCAAGAAATTATACCTTACCTTGTTTACTATTTAAATTCAGTTATTACAGTTCACATATTTATTACTTTAAATATTATATAACTGTGTGCGTTTGAGAATGACTCGAGTATATTCGACGAATGCGTTGACGTTAGGACTTTTGTTTGACCTAATGTATAGTGGATACACCTAAAGTTTTAAACTTATTATTATGACTCCCTAGGCCTTGTCACGTATCATTGCACATCACAGAGTGAGTTCATGTAGGCCTATATTATTAGATAATGCTTAATCTAGTGGTGTGGTGGACATCTTTGCAGGTATCTTTATATCTTTCATGTATTACAGTTATGTTCTACTCCCCATTATGATTCTGCTTTTATAGTCTAGTGTTTATAGGCTTATATTATTCTCTTGGCCTACTGGAACGGATGTATTATTGGGCTGCAGACTAATTATGTGTATCGTTCTTTCTTAAGATTTATTTATCGTAGATTGAGATTTAGTTTAGTTGTTGGATGTTAGAACTATATATTTATCTTGATCAAATGATCGTGGACAATGTAAGTATACTTTGTCGGGTCCATTAAATTGGAAAGTCCTACGGAGTCATATCAAGTAGCCATTGTCGTGTGTCTGGTCCCACATATTTTAGGACTGGGGTGTGACAACATTCAAATACCTTTGGGGGAACAATGTAGTTATTCTCACCTGTAAGCATCTCAAATGGTGTCTTTCATCCTAACACCTGAGAGGGCATCCTGTTGATGAGATATGCAGCCGTCAATATGGTATATCCCCCCCAAGTATTTAGGAACATTCATTGTTATGCCCAGATTCTGTGAAATCGATAGTCATCCTCCGGACGTGATATCGTACGTGCCTAGGTTGTACAAAGCACAAGGCTAAGATATTTGATATAACGAGCACATATTCAGAGTACGCAAATAATTGAACACAATATTGTTTGCCATTTAAATCAAAGCAAGAACTGAAAGAACTGGATTTGATTAACAAACTAAGAGAGTATAAAGAAGAGTCCTAGAAGATAATCTAAGTACAAATTTATTTTCTTGGGGGTAAAAATGGAGGGTTAGGAGTGTAGCAACTCTCTTTACTCCGTGGATGATCCGATGCAGCAGCTCTTCTCTCTCCCTTGAGTGTTGATTCACAGATACCCAGCCTTTTGCATGGGGTAGATCCCTGTTATTTATAGTTGTTATGTGGCCGCATGTTATGGATGCCGCATGTGCCCATGTTTGATGACTGTATAGGGATCTCTCAACAGAATGCGGTTGCAACTATGGTCGCATGTCACGGTGAAGCTACCATGTGAGCTTGGTTAGGATTTACTGTTGATGAGATCTCAGGATTGTTTCAGCCCGTTGTATACGTGACTTTGTCATTTGGACGCGTAGCCCGCATCAACTGTACGAAGATCTCTTTAGTTGTAACGGAAGAAACTTGTTTGTTGGAATGCATTGGGCCAGAGACGCATGGACTACATGGATTCTGGGACGTATTGGGCCAGAGACACATAGAACGCCTGGAGTATGGAACTCATTGGGCCATAGACGCATGGAACGCATGGATTCTGGGACGTATTGAGCCAGAGACGCATAAAACATATAGAATCTGGAATACATTGGGCCAGAGATTCATGGAACGCATGGATCTAGAATACATGGAACACATGGATCTAGAACGCATTGGTCTAGAGATGCATGGATTTTTTTGTCTTCTGCATTCGTGGCGCATGAACAGCTGTATACTGCCAAAAGTAATTATGACGAAGCCGTCAGCCCGAATTCCTATCCTTGGTGGATTCGAGGTGGTAAGGATGACTGTCTATTTTGTCAGAGTCATAAATGCTCTGATGTGACTATAAGGACGATGCATCAAAGGGCGGCATGCGTCTCGGGATATCATGTATCCGAGGGTGTTATGCATCTACCCTTGTTATACATCTCTTGCTTATTTGTTGACTGTAAACTGGAGCGCATGGAGAGATTTTTTATGCTTCTACAAGACCCCCTTCAAAGTTTTCAGACTTGGCTAAGTCTTGAATACTTTGAATAAGAAGCATAAAATCAGTACGCATACACTGTCTGTCTACTTCTGCTAAGTTCGTCAGGTTGACGCATGTAGAAGTTGTCGTATGGAGGGCTCAACCACACTGTCAAATCTATATTAAATGGCAGGATTTGGTTCTACCTTTGAGCCGATCTGTTGGGATTCTGAACGATCTGATAACACAAAGCCCGAAGTGTTTATATTAAATGGCAAGATTTAGGTTGCGTAGGGATGAATTATCGCGTCACACGAAGTAGATCGTTACGATTCACCAGATGAGCCACCAATTTTTTTCCTATAAATAACGAATGATCTATATGGTGCTTGCATTAATTCATGTTTTTGGACGTGATGGCTTTTGGAAATGCTCTGAAGGAAACCAACATGTCTCTTTCCACGGCCCTGGTGGCCTCTGACTCCTACTCCGGCAAGCCCGAGCCTCTACCTGCAGGAGAAACGTCTGTCACTCGAGTGCAGAAGACGGATATCTTCAAGAACTCCTTGAGTCCCCTGCCAACTCAGAGGAGCAGGCTTTTGTAGACGCTTCTCGTCCATTGTTAGCATCCTCAAACTCTTGTTTCTTTCATTTTTTAGAAATATACATCAATAATTTGGAGGACTCTGACTCCTCTTCTGTTTGATGTTTATATTCTACCCTTCTTTTTAATGGAGGAAGAAATTACTTTATTGTTGTTGTGACATTTGCGGGGCTAGTACTAGAGGTGAGATGGTCGTAGTGCATCATTTGAAGCAAGCATGGACATCCCACTGGGGGATTTTGGTGGACCTACTACCCTTTTGCGCACTTGGGGTGCAAGTACTAGATTCAAAAATAAATCCTATCAGAGGTAATATGGACGTGATAGGTTTTATGGATTTTAAGGATATCCTGCTGGGGGATTTTGGTAGACCTATTACCCTTTTGTGCATTTATAGTGCGCATAATATATTCGAAAACAAACCCTGTCAGAGATAATATGGACGTGATAGGTTTTACGGCTTTTAAGGATATCTCGCTGGGGTATTTTGGTGGACCTATTACCCTTTTGAGCATTTGTGGTACGAGTAATAGATTCGAAAATAAATCCTATCAGAGGTAATATGGACGTGATAGGTTTTGTGGACCTACTACTTTTTGTGCACGTTAATGCAAGCAATAGGTTTGAGACAAGACATGCCAGAGGTAATATGGACGTGGCCATTTTTGTGGACTTAACACCGCGGGCATACTCCATATTGGGTACGGGTGATAAGTTGGAAGATAATCTATATTAGCGGTAATATAGACGTAATGATCGATGGTCAAGGCGGGAAAGTTTGCTCAGAGGTAATATGGACATGGCAGACTCCACCGGAGTAGTGTATTAGAGCGACAGTCCAGAGATAAGATGGACATGAACCAACGCCCAGGGAGATACTATGTAGTTTTGTAATAGAGGAGTACCAATCTAATTTAGACGTAGTAATTTTGAGGAACTTGCCGTTGATAGGCATCAGGAGCTAGTCGCCGTTGGGTTTTGCTAGCCGGTATGTGCCATTGGAAAATACACTTTCCACAATGAATGGGCCCTCCCATTTAGGTTAGAATTTATCGGCCGTCTTATGAGTCATAACCATCGGTCTTCTTACTGTTAAGACGATGTCACCTACTTGAAACATTTTTTGTTTTACCCGTTTGTTGAAGGCTCCAGAGAGACGCGCTTGATACAACTCTATGCGTTGTTGATCTAAGAGTCATTTCTCGTCAAGCGCTTCCAACTCTTGTAACCGTCGACGGTAGTTGCCGTCCGTGGTTAGTTGGTTGGAGAGAGCTACTCGTAGTGAAGCTATTTGGACCTCGAGAGGGAGTACTACCTCACTTTCGTACACCAAAAAGAATGGCGAGTTCCCGGTGGCTGTTTGGGATGTTGTTCGGTAAGCCTAGAGACATTTACCCAGCTTCTCGTTTCAGTCGCGTTTGTTGGAAGACACGAATTTCTTGAAGATCTTGATGATGGTTTTGTTAAACGCTTCTGCTAGACCATTTGTTGTGGGGTTATATGCCGTGGAGGCTATATTTTGGATTCGGTTCTTTTCATAAAACTGATAGAAGGTCTGACTTGCGAACTGTGGACCATTGTCGTGGATGATCCTACGTAGCAAGCTGAAGCAATATATGACGTGATGTTAGATAAAGTTAATCACGTTTTCTTTTTTGACTTTAGTGAGCGGAACGACTTCCGCCTATTTGAAGAAGTAGTAGGTGATCACCAGGATGAACCGATATCCTTTTGATGAAGACTGACTGATTGGCCCGATGATGTCTATTCCCCACGACCCAAATGGCCAAGATGCTACCATTGGGTGTAGGAACTCAGATGGTTGATGGATGATGTCCGCATGGATTTGGCATGCTTGGCCCTTCCTTGAGTAATCGACAATATCTGCTACCATCGTCGGCCAATAGTAGGCCATTCTTCGAAGACGGTCATGTAGCTTTGGACCGGGTTGATGAGTCCCACAGATGCCATCGTGAGCTTCGTGGAGGGCTTGTTTTTCCTCTGAGTTTGACAAGCATCAGAGCAGAAGGTCATCGTAGGACCGACGGTACAATATTTTGGTCTCCGTGTCGTAATAGAATCGGAGGAAGCGTCTTCTGATTAAATTAGCTTCCTTTGGGTTTTCAGGAAGAATTCCATAGACTGCGTAGTCGATGAATGGAAGCCTCCAATCTTAAGTATTGGTATCAACCTCTGTTATATAGCTGAGGAATAAGCATAGGTTACTTTTGGGAAAGACCAGCTCTTGATCGATTACCGTAATTAACTGATGGGTGTTATATGGGACTGCCAAGGAAGCAGCGAGGCCGGCTAAAGCGTTCGCCTCAATATTTTGCAACCGAGGGACATGCTCAATAAAGAACATCTCGAAAGTCACGATGATGTTGTTTGCAGCTTGGTGGTATGGGATTAAGTCTTCGTTTCGAACTTCATATACTCCCCGAACTTGATTGATGATAAGATGAGAATTGCCGAAGGCTTTCAAGTAATCTACTCCGACTTGTTTGGCAAGCTAGAGCCCGATGATTTGGGCATTATATTCTGCCACATTATTGGAGAATAAAAAGATCAACACTATACCGACCCCGGCGATAATAATGCCTTTGGGCCCTGATCTTGAAGCACCGTCAAAGAACATTCGCCAAACTGCTTCGCGTGAGGTGACATTGGCGTCTGCCACTTCGTCTGGAATCTCTTCATAGTGCTTTGAGATTTTTAACCCGGGGTGGGCTGCCAGAAAGTTGGCCAATGCCTGTGTAAACCCCCTCGACCAAATTTAGGTCTACCTGGCTTAGATAAAGAGACTAGGGTTAGTTTGTAGCCAATTAGAATTAGAACATAGTATTTTAGATTATTTGTGCAATATTCATATCACCTTCTGCACATTACCATTGCTTCGATATTTGGAGCGCTACACTAGTATTTACCTTCAAACAAACAAACTTTTTTTAGTCGTACCAGCCTTCTATTCTTACCCTTGTGTAACTCATATATACTCTCTCTTGTGCTTCATTTTAGTCGCACAATATTCGTTAAAAATGTCCATGTTTAAATCCAAATTAATCTAACTTTGCATCTTTGTCCGTTCCAATCAAAATTGGAGACAACCTCAAACCGTTTTGTCCAACCCAATGTATGACAATATTCTATTCTGAGTCTAGTACGTCCATGACACTTGTGTCCCACCCAATTTTAATTCCATGTACTTCCAATTAATTAAAGAGCACCGATTACACTAATTTTAATTAAATTGGTGTAAGAACCCAACCTCACCCAAAACTAGACCCAACTCCAACCCAAACCCCCACTCACAGCCTCAAGGTTCATAATAAACACCACACACTATTTTAGCTTACTATATCACACCAAACATGGTATTTTGCCTCATCCAATCCCAAATTCCATTAATTGTGCAATTTTCCAATTGTTAAGGGACTTTTATGCAAAAGTGCAGTGAGGTGTCCACCCATCATTGGACCCAACACATGAAGAAACTCATTCTATCCACTTTGACCGGTCCACCCACAATTCCCCCCCCCCCCCCATTTGTTGTACTTTATACAACTTTATCCCCTTACATCTCCACCCTCCAATTTAAACCCCCATCACCAAAGCCATCTCCACCTTCCATTCCTTCATGTAGAGGGTTCCCTCAACCCTAGAAAAATACCCAGTCGGCCCTAATCCGAAGGAGAGCCCCCTCCCTCTCTCTCCAACATATACAACTCTCTCTCCAAAAACCTAAAACCACAGCCCACTACATAACCCTAGCCGAAACCCTAACTTCATTCTCCTTCACCCGGCCACCCCCTTCAACCCGACATCTCCATCAGCAACCTGCCACCCTCAGCAGCCACCTTCCTCCACCGCCTGACCACCTCAACCTCGACCCCAACCTCGGCCAACCACCGCCACAGCGCCACAGCACCACCAGCCACCTCCTCCTCCATCACCGTTCACCTCATCACCATCACCATCCCCATCCCGACCTGCACCCGACTCCCCCTCCGCTCACCTCCGCCACCTTAGCCACTCTCGACTCCATTCATCTCCACCACTGTTATCCCCACCTCACCGTCTCCACCACCATCAACAACCATCATCGTCACCACCGTCGCCTCCACCACTCCCACCACCGTCACCAACATCACCAACACCATCATCACCATCACCATCACCCTCACCCATCCATCTCCACGGCCGACCTTCGTCGGAGACCACCGCCACCCTAGCCGCCGTCCTCCCACGGCCATCCCCCCACCGTCAGCGACCCGCCACCGCCAACCCAGCCGCCGCCGCTGTAAGCTGCTGTCTTGGCCGCAGCTGCTGCCAGTGCTACTGTTGCTGTGTGCTGTGACTGGTCGGAGCATCGTCTCCACCGTCGGAGGCAGGCCGCCGACGAACCGCGAACACCCCCCCCTCGGACATGATCGACTAGGTATATATTTACCTTCTTTCTATATATGTATTGGTGAACCCTAAGTGCTATGTGTGTGTGTATATTTTAGAATAAAAATTTGTGTATAGGTGTACATGTATTTTAGAATAAAATTAGTCTTAGAATTTACCTCATAGAAATTATGGTTATTTAATGTAAACACTTATGTTGACCTAGAGTTTAGACAACTGGCCTTGTGCACGTATTTTGATAATATGTTAGCTAGGACTTGTAATTTTGTATTATACGTTATTTAATTTCGTAACGTATTTTGTAAATTCGTTGTCTTGCTGTATATGGTAATTGAGGATATGACACGTGTATGTCTTAGCTGCGTGCACACGCGACCCTTCTAGTTGACCAGTCGTGACCCCCCTGTGTCAGTTCCTAACTACAGCGTAGTATTTCCTGTGCATACTATTGTAATGACTGATAATTATATTATATTATATGTATAGGGTCGCTGGACTGTTCAGGCGAGATTTCGGGAGCAGGTTATTGGCACTCGCAGCTTGAGGACCCAGGCAAGTATACCATGCCTGATTTACTGTTTAATTTAAATTATAAAAATATTGTATGATATCTTGTTGCAATATTACATAGAACTGTGCGCATCCGAGAATGACTCGGGTATAGTCGAAGAATGCGTCGATGTGTAGTGTATTGACTTAGTCACTAGCAGACCTACCTACCATTGTGAGAATATTTTGATATCTTCCTAGTCCTTGACACTTTTACACGCATCATGATGACAAACTCATATTGGGATGCGGGTTTGTGTACCCGACTAGCTATCGGTGCGTGTGACATGCATCACGGATTAGTACATAATCAGGGTTATCTAATTAGTTGAGACTTGGCATGTAGTTATGTGGTATGCACGTCGTGTATTCGACTTATATATCTGCATTGGGCGGGGAGGATAGCTGGTAGGCGTATGGGATACACACATTAGAATCCGTAGTATCCAGAGGAGCCACGGATCCAATGACTTCCTTTATTCAGATATCGCGTTCTTCGGAGCGATACGGACGTATATATTTGCAGATACCTCATTCTTCGAAATGATAGACGTTAGATGTACAGATACCACGCTCTTTAGAGTATGGACGTTATGCCTACACCTACCCATACGTACCAAGGTTGTCTTCACATTGCATTCACTTAGATGGTTAACACACCCCCTTTATTTTATTCAGTATTTATATTGGCATATATTTTTGTATCTTGTTACGTCCCTCTGAGGACCTGATTTCCTTCCAAATTTGGACGAGACATATTATCCTGTATGGGCCCGGACAGGAGACGAGGTACGCATCCGAGGAGGAGCTTGAGGTGCTACCATCAGAGTTCCCTTGATCACTGGTAGGCCTTCCACCAGGGCTGGAGCATCCTTATCTAGTTAGATAATGCTCTAGTCGCATTCTCTTATCTATTTTTTAGTACTCTTATTTCATCATTGTAGTGGGTTTGTTCCCATCAGACATATCTGGATTATACTATGATATTTTAGACTCCGCACTTATTTTTTAGTATTTATTTCAGTACTTCTTGTTTATATTGTGGATGAGATTATACATTTACCTGATGTATGTTAGTATTAGACTTGTTAGTATTTTAGGACAGCGTAGTATGCTTCGTCGGGTCCATTAAATTGGGTAATTCTACGGAGTCGTATTAGCTGGTCATTGCCACGTGGCCTGGTCCCGTGTATTTTAGGTCTGGGGCGTGACAGCATGACCCTTGACCGCCTTCTGTGGGACGAATACCATATCATATGGAGATAATAGTATTGCCCAGGTAGCCAAGCGGGAATTGAGTGCCCCAGGTTTGGTCATGAGGACCCTAAGGGGGTTGACTCACGAGATTACGTGAATGGTCTGTCCAGTCACATAGTGTCGAGTTTTCTGGATGGCAAATACCAGCGCAAGGCACTCCTTCTCGACGACGATATACCTATGCTCTGGGCCGACCATTATCCCACTAAGGTAGTATATCGCCTGCTCGTGGCCTGAATCATTATTCTGGGCTAACAATGCACCGAGAGAGTGATCCATCGCTCGTACATAGAGCAGGAATGGCTTTCCCGTGACCGGGACCACCAACACAAGAGGGTTTGATAGGTATTTTTTGATGTTGTCTAATGCTTGTTGGCACTCTTCATTCCAAACAAACGAGACACATTTCTTCATGAGATGTGTGAACGGACAGCAACGTCCAGAGAGATTTGATATGAACCTCCTGATGTATGCCAACCTCCCTTGGAGGCTGTAAAGTTCCTAGAGGTTCCTTGGCTGATTTATCTCCAGGATGGCCTTGGTCTTGTCGGGGTCTATGTGAATACCCCGGAAAGTGATGACGAAACCCTGGAATTTGCTGCTAGAGACTCCCAAGAAGGACTTGGTAGGGTTCATCTTGAGGAGATGTGCACGCATTAAGTCGAACACATTCCTCATGTCTTGGAGGTCATCATCTTTGTCACGCCTTAGTCCCAAAATACGTAGGACTAGGAAGACGTAACATGCCAACTACGCATTCGACCAGACTCTGGTTCGACTCGAATACATATAAGTTGTACCATAATGGTCACTATCTAAATAATCTAGTAAATATAAATATCTATGTCTCAATCCATAATGAACAGAATAAACAAGAATGAGCTACATGTGCTAAAGTCAGCCGCCCAGTAACACAAACTCGAATAGACTCGAGAAAAAATATGAGTCTATAAAAACTAGGCTAACACAGCAGATGAATAAATAATATGAATAAAATTATCATAACTTCGGTAGAAATGATATAAGTACATGGTACCAATGCCAGCAAGACAAGCAACTCCATCAGCAACTCCAAAGGCTCCGTAATCGTCTATGCTACAAAACTGGCAAGGGACCAGGTCCTCAGAGGGACGTAACAAGGTACAAAAACAGTATGCCATTGTATAACAAAAAGAAACAAGTGCAACGCTGGTGTAATCTAGCATAACCACCTAAGTGAGTCACAATTTTTGAAGACAACGTTCGATGCGTGGGCTGTCCAAAATAAAATCGTAGCTCCGAACACAGAGACACACGGGGCATACCGTAGCTCCTAGTACAGAGTCACACGGGTGATACTACGACTCCGGATACAGGATCACTACATAAATAGGACAGATACATATATATAGCGTGTGTAGAGTAGCCCAAACATCTAGTAACTGTCTTTCCCTCCCAAAGCGATCAACGAGTGTTCGCTGAACCTGAACCTCTATCTAACAATCTCGTCATACTGAAGTAACTATCAACAATAACGACCCTAAAGTCGTCCTAGATTATGGTCATGCTGACAGTGTCAGGATACAAAAAATCTGGCACGTGACGGTGTCTGAATGTTTCATAGAGTTATGATGTAACCAAGTATGGACATCAAGGTGTTACGAACATCTATCAATCGTTACCAGACGTTACCGATGAACGTCTGCACCCGGTTATGACCCGGACGCAAAGTAACAATTATGATCCAAAGCGCGCACAATGCATAGAATAAATAAATAAAAATCTGACAACTGAGATACAGGATGGCAAGGTACACTTGCCTGGAAGCTAGGTGAAGATTCGGACCCGAACTCGCCAAGGAAGTAGCAGCTCAAGATGGAAACTAGAGTAGATATCTTCGGATGCTGTCACAAAAATTACCAACAGTTTAAAAATGAGTAAAATACTCAGAAAATCATATACATACGTCCAATTTTGGACACAGTGGCAAAAATGCAGTTTCTGGTCAATACAGGGTCCACAAGTGGGCCCGTCTTGCACCGAAAAATATGCCAGAGATAAAGTTCTCCAAATTCATCAAACTTAGTGTCTACGAGTCCAAAACGACGATACAAACCCAACAGAACATCCAAAACTGGATTTCGATGAGGTGATCACAAAATTGCCTGTCATATGGAACCGTGGGGCCCACAAAATGATATTTCGTCAACGTTCTCAGAATCGAACCAAACTTGGGTCACAGGGCCAGCGTAACGCTGCGAATCCGATGGTACAAGTTTCATTATGAAATGACAGACACACACGAAAGTAGGACTAGTGTCAGAACGCGTCGATACGGTACTTTTTGACGGATACACGTTGATGCCTGTGTGCACGCACATCCAAATCAAGTTTTGCGAAAGCTCACACGTCCACGTTGATGATACGCACCTTTTGGTGTAATCGGTACACGACGAGGTTGCCCGGATTGATGGGACCAACTCCGTATCAGAAAGTATCATGGTTTTATAAAACTATTTTTCTCAAGAATTGGAATTCTAAATACTAACAATACAATGCAAACTAAAATATTATAACTAAACACACTACAACAGGGTTAAATAGGGTTCATACCCGAAGAATCGGTTCCAGGATCGGTTGCGCGAGGAGGGAGATATCACTTCGTGAATCGGGGAGGTTGAACTCAGTTTATGAACACAAGTTCGAGCCGCGGTTCCTCTCAGCCGCGGGGAGGGACCATGATGGCGGCGGCTCGTGGTGGCAGGTCGGTGGCAGCAATGGCGAAGGAGGTGATGGCTCCGGTGAGGCTTCGGTAAGGGCGTCGGGAAGGTCCTCTAGTTGCGGCAAGGGTCACCGACGTGGTGGCGAGGACATGGTGAATGCTACTGTGGTTGGTGGTGATGCTGCGTTGGGTGCTCCGGTGGGTAGCCGTGATGAGGGAAGCGGCTACTGCAGTTGAGAATGGCGAGAAGGCGATGATGGTGGTGGCAGCGGGTGACCATGGCGGAGTGGTTGGTCGTAGCTCCGGTGGTCATGGTGGCGGTTGATGATGGCGAAGTGGCTGGTGCTGAAAATGGCAGCGACGGCGGATGGAGGCATTGGTAGTGGTGGTTGCGGTAGAGCTGGCCAAGGGTGTTGGTGAAGCGGGTCGGGTTGCTCCGGTGGAGGCTGCTGTAGTCGCTTGGCCAGTGCAGCAGATCGAGTTATTCCGGTGGAGGCTGCAGTCGCTTAGACGGTGCAGCGGGTGGAGGCTACGGGAGGAGATGATACAGTGATGGTGGCCGAGGTGGAGGTATAGCAGCGGATGGAGGTCATGGTGGGGCTCAGTCGGAGAAGGAGAAGCAGGTAGCCGGAGTAGGTGCTGAAGATGAAAACGTGGGAAGGACAAGTATTGAAGAAGAAGGAGAAGAAGAAGAAGAAGAAGAAGAAGAAGAAGAAGAAGAAGAATGGGAGGCTCGGCTGTGAAGGAAAGAAGAAGAAGGAGAGAGAGGGGGGTTTCTAGGCTTCTAGGGATTAGGGCCTGCTCATTGGGAAAAAGGGTGAGGATGAGTGATTTTATAGGAGATTGCGTGGTGAGGATGGGGTTGCATTTTGAATCAAAGGCCTAGATTTCACATGAAACAAATATTCAAAACAAAAGGGGAGAGAGAGATTATTGGACCGGTCATGAGTGGGAGGGGGTTTCTTCATTGGCCTTGACCAATAGGGTGGTGACACCTAGCACCATATTTACAAATAAGCCCCTTAACTTTTGGATATTTGCACATGAATGAAAAGTGATGGGGATTCGGTTTGGGAAGTGGTATTTGGTGTTATGTAGGGTGATGGGGGTGTTGTGTGTTTTGCATGGGCTTCATGAAAGGGGTATCAGATTAAATTTGGGTTAAGTTGGGATTAGTCAAAGTTGGCATCTCCAATTTAATTAAATAAAGTGTCATGTGCTCTTAAATTAAATAGGGACACATGGATCTCAATTAGGAGTGACACAAAGTTCATGAACTGTGTAGGCTTGGTGTCAGTCTTGTCCCCTTTAATTGGTTCGACGAAACAGGTTGAGTTTGTGTCCCAAAATTGATGGCAATGACTTAGGTATGCGACATAGGTTTAAAGAGTTGATTTCGGGACAGGAAAGTTGTGCAATTAAATTAGAGCACAAGGGAGTGTGTTTGTGAGTGATGGAAAAGTCCAGCGCCTAGGTTGACTTGTCAAGTTAAGAGTGCAATAACTTATTGAAAATTAAGGGCTATTATTGGGCTCCAAATATTGTAGCAATTGTAGGGTGCACCAAGGATTTAAATAAAGAACCAGGCAACTGTAACATAATTTCAAAACCTCAAACATCCTGATGCTAAAAAAAAATTCTAACCCTATCTACTCAACCTAAAAATAATAAAACTTGAGGGGGTTTACAATCTTTGGAGCCACTTTGGACGGTAATGTCGTCGATGTAGTATTCCACCGTCTTGCACAGATTTTCATAAAAATGATTCTCATAGCTCGCTAGTATGAAGCACCTGCGTTCTTCAGACCAAAAGGCATGACCTTGTAGCATTATACACCTATCGGGGTCCAAAATGATGTATATTTTTTATCGTCGAGAAATATCTTGATTTTGTTGTAGCCTACGAAGCCATCCATGAAAGACATGCGCTCAAAGTCACATGTGTTGTCGATCATTACGTCAGTGTTTGGAAGAGAGAATTCGTCTTTCGGATATACCGTATTTAGATCACGAAAGTCGATGTAGATTTGGATCTTTCCATTCTTCTTAATGACAGGCACGATGTTGGCTGCCCAGTCAAGGTATTATTCCTCGCGGATGAAGCTACTAGCTATCAGCTTGTTGACTTTAGCATCAATAAAATCTATCACGTCTGGTCGGAACCCGTTTCTGTTACTTGACTGGTTTGGCATTTAGCCGAATATTGAGTTTATGGACTGCGATTTGGGGGTCCAGTCCTGGCATGTCTTTGTAACTCCAAGAAAAAATATCGATGTATTTCCTGACGAGGAATTCGGTCGGGTATTTGGGAAGGTATCGATGGTGAACTATATTTCTCGGTCGGATGGAATTCTAGGTAGTTCGTTCGAAAATACATCAGAAAAATTTGCCACAACGAAAGATGACTCGACATTTGCACAATTTTGTCGTAGGTTCGATCCGATGCTAAGTATCCCTCGCATCCAGAGTGTAGCATCCGTCGAGATGACATCGCAGAAATTATCATGCAGGTCTTCGACGCTTCTGATGCGAAACCACTCGAGTAGCAGAATTTGGCCTCTCCAGGTAGATGGAAGATGACTCGTTTCTTCGCAAATTCAATAGTGGTAGAGCAAGTGCCAAGCCAATCCATCCCCAAGATGATGTCGTAATCCCGAATATCTAGGACTAATACATTGAGTGACAGTTTCCTTCCTCCGATACATACATGACCTCCCTGACATACTGAACGAACAGGTATCTTTGTGCTCGATGGGGTACTAACACTAAGGTCTAGATATAACGGTATCATCACTAGCTTATTTTCTATGGCAAAATCCACAGATATAAAACTATACATAGCACCAGAGTCAAAAAGCACACGAACAGGTATGTTATTGAAAATCAATATACCTGATACAATGGTGTTCGAAGCGAGGGCTTCTTCCCGTGTTAAAGTGAACGCCTAGCCTTGAGCTTGACGACGATCCTTTTGTGGTACATCTCGATTTGCTTGAGTCGCTGCAGCAGGATTTTGTTGTTGAGGGCGGATCTTAGAGGGGTATGGAAAGTTCTTTGATATGTGTCATGGACCACCACAGTTGAAGCATAACCCGTTCTTGAGGTGACATTCGCTAACGTTGTGCCCTGACCTCTTACAGAAGAAACATGTTTGCCCTGAATTTGCTCACTGTTAACTGTCTTTATTTGGAAGCTTTGGAGCGTTGTTTTCTCCCGCTTTGTTAGGGCGCATGTGATTGGAAGTATGTACAGCACTGACAGTAACTGAAGGATACTACAGTTCGAGTAAAAGGGCATGGTTGAGAACTTCTCGTATTGTGTGATATTGGGGAACGACCAAGTGCACATGGATGGCAGGTCATAAACCACCTTCATATCGTCTAGCATGACTCACCGCATCATGTAGGTAGGAGCTTGCAAACTTGGTGAGCCGATTGAACTCGACAGAGTACTGCTTCACTATCATATTGCCTTATTGAAGCTGCACAAACTCGTTCTCCTTTTGCCAATGAACGGGAGAGGATATGAACTCCTCTTCAAACGTGCTACAGAAGGTAGCCCACGTAATCGTCTCATCTTCATCGTCTACGAAGAGAGATTTTTGATGCATGTTCTACCAATCGTGCGCGTTCAAACGGAGCTATAGTTGGGCACACACAACGCGATTCTCCTCAGGTACCTCAAGAAGTTTGAAGTAATCTTCAAGCTCTGCCAGCCAATCTAGAGCCACGAACGGATCTTCAGTCCCTTTGAAAGATGTGTTGTAGACCTTCTTAAAGTCGGCAAAGTCGAAGATAGTCACATCCTTCTTCCTTGGAGTTTGAGGCATTTTGACTTCAGGTATGGGTCGCTCCACCGGTGCCACTGTTGTCATTGCAAAATGGTTGGAGGCTAAGGTCTGAATGATCTGCTGTAGGGCATCTACCTGCTTCTGTTGGAATACAAATCGGTCTTCAATATTGCTTTCGAACTTGCTCTGACAATCTTTCGCCCGCTTCTCAGCTCGCTTATAACGAGCCTCATCCTGCTGTTGGCTCGACTCAAGCATCCGTATCATCCACTCAATTGGGTCGACGGGGGGGCATAGCTCCCTGGCTTTTGGAACTTTTTGAGGTATCGAAACTACTTTCATGTGCTTGTACCTCTCCTTGTGCTAGCACTGATGCCTGCGCTTGAGTCATTCCTTCAAAAGAAGTAACTTGCATCAGTCTCATAATGTATTATGGACTCATTGTATGGAACGCGTCTTATTTTGGCCGAATGAGTTCAAGAGTTCGCATAGGAAACAAATCGTTAAAGGAACTTTTTTGATACGAGGCGTAAAGAAACTTGAAGTCAGGCTCTGATACTAATATGTCATGTCCCGATATCGTAAAATCGATAGTCGTCCCCCGGGCGTGATATCGTATGTGCGTAGGTTGCACAACGCATAAGTCCAAGGTATTTGATATAACAAGCACATATTCAGAGTACGCAGATAATTGAACACAATATTGAAACAATAAAAAGTTTTCTTTATTGATATTGAACAATATTTACAAAATCTTGAACAAGTACTAAAGGTTTCCGCACGGGCTTACAAAAGGGGACGCAAAATGAGATAGTCGTCCGATATATTACATCATTTTATTAAAACTTCAAATAAAATATAGACACCTTCGGGCGAAGCTATCACCTTGCCTCGGAGCTGCATAAGATATGTGCACCAGCTCCTGAAACTTCAAACACGCTTCAAAGGGCACGAACAAGGTGCGCCGGTAGGTGGACTTGATTGGGAAGTCACATTAACTCCTTGCAGGGTCGTCTTGGCGCAGAGAACCTGTTGCAACGAGGGTCAGAACATCGAAATAAACTGGTGAAGGCAAGCTAACCCAACTATACCAATCAATACGTTATTTACGTGAAGCATGCAAGTTATTATGTGTTCTTTCTATCTTGCCTTATTCCAAGTTATAAGCAAGCAATGGATATGAAAAATTGACTGAAATAAATATGTCACCTTTCGGTGACTTTTACATGCCCTTCTGAACCACCTGCACAACACTTACCAAGACATTATCTGCCACGAAGACATAGTAAGCTTGTACAGCTTAAATATATGAGGGGTCACTGGCACGATGCCATAGTGGACGAGTTATAGTCTTGGAACACAAATGGTATGCAACGCAGATGGCGAGCCCCGCTACTCACCATTTTGTCCTCTAACAGAATACTATTCAGAACGTTTCATCCGGATCGGATCGGTCCAAGTGCCCCGACGATCGTCTGCAGGAACCAAAAATCTTGTGCACAAGTTGTCTATGACCAAACAACATCTAAAATACTAAGTTATCAGATGCAGCATTTCAAAACATCAGAATAAATGAACTACTTAGCACAGTGAAATGGTATAGTCTTCTTATTCAGTTGATCGCATAGTAAAGTGTTCTCTCTTGGCACAATAACAGAAGAATATGTTCTAACTAAAGTTGAAGCAAGATAAAAGCATATTCTAAGCGAACTAGCAAGCAATAAGGTAACCGTTCACAAGTTGATTGACAAGCATAAAGTAATCTAAGTCTATTTTATTTTATCTTGACATCTTTTAGTTATTATGGTATTGTTTGATCGGAACAATCAAGAGAGCAAGATTATTTTGTGTGAAGACTTGGAAAAAGTATCAACTAATTAAAGTATAGCCACTCACAAGTTGGTGGAGAGAGAAAGGGAAAGAGTTGCTTCAAGACTCCGCTCGCGCGACGCCTACTTCACGATCACCTACATTGCCACAAACAGATAATCAAAACCTCCACTCATCTTTTTAAGCTCAAAATGAAAGTGCAGTTCAATGAACGAAAGCAATAAAATCCATCAAAATCGTTCAAGAAAACGAAAACTCGAAAACCAACTCGAAAACACAAAAGCAATAATGCGGCAGCGAAAACTAGGCAAAAAAAACTTGCAGCGGAGAGGTCCCTCTTGACTCTGTCGCTTAGTCCATCCTTAGGACACGGTCTACTGAATATGAGAATCGATTCCGAAGAAGCCAATCCCTAATGAGGAAAATATCTGGATTCAATTTATCCTGATCGAACGATACCGAAAGTATTTCTTAGTTTCGCTCCCTGAATAGGGGGAACGGGGCACCACGTTCATAGCAAATATCATTGACCGTTCCACTTCCAACAGGTTCATATTCTTTCGCTCTGCCATGCTATTCTGTGCCAGTGTATAGGCACATGAATTTTGATGATGTATCATATAGGCTGATAAGTACTCTTCAACAGCCTTGTTGGTGTATTATGTCCTATTGTCAGACCTTAAAAATTTTACCTTAGCACCATAATGTGTTGTAATCCTGCTATAAAAATCTTGAAAGCGTGCAAAGATATTACTCTTACTCTTCAATAGGTATACCCAGGTGACACGAGTGTAGCAGTCAATAAAGGTGACAAACCACTTAAAATTATTAACATCAATTGTACGACAAGGTCCCCACACATCAGAGTGTATCAAATCAAAAGCAGGTAAACTTCTATTTCTTGAACTCACATAAGAGATTTTGGTATATTTTTTTAATTTCATAAGCATCACAAACCAACTTTTGCTTATTAGCCTTTTGATACATAGAGGGATACATCCAACTCAGTAGACTGAATAAAGACTGTCCCATGCGCGGATGTTGGAGTAATAATTCTGCTTCCACAGTCCTTCGTGGCTCCTCCGGTTATGCTTCATCCACCAGTGATGCCAGTGCTGCATCCAGCCCACCCATGTCCAAGTACCATAGCCCTTTATGTCAAGTGTCATTCCCCAACCGTCTCCCCTTCCCTTATCCTAAAAAATTGTCTTAGGAATGTCAAAAGAAACAACACAATTAAGTTGAAGAACAATGGCACTAATGGATAATAGATTAACAGAAAAAGATGAAGCATACAAGTCATCAGTAAGAGTCATAGAGGGGTACATTCAACTGTGCATTTACCCACAATGGGTCTAGCAGTACTATCAATAGTCTGAATGCTTTCAGGCATCGCCAGGTGATTATAATTTTGGAACTCATCATGGACACCCGTGACATGGCGGAATGCCCCAGAGTCAATTATCCAATTTAGACTTCCTGGTCTGTGGGTAAATGCAAGGGCATGAGCAGGTATACCTATACTTGTATGAACATAGTAGGTGATGTTACCTCCGGAGGTTGTTGGAGTTGATTCCCCAATGGTGTTGGCTCGACTGTCGCTGGTTCCAAGCTGCATGCTCCTCCATATTTCTAGCATTTTTCTCTCATTATGGGTCATATCGGATGACTGACTCTCATTTTTTCTTTCTATCAAGTTTGCCTTATGCCCTCCAGAATAATTATCCCTGCTACCGGCATAGCCTCCTCTGCCACCCCTACGTCCTCCATGGCTAGGTCTGCTGCCGCTGGACTGGCCTCTCAGAGGTTTCGTACATAATCTGATGAAGTGTTCAGGGTCTCCACAGTTGTAGCACCCTCCCCCTCTGGAAGGAATTTGGTTAAAAATTGTTATAGCTGATTTTTTTCCCGGAGAGCTAGTGGTGCTAGGCATCAGCTTCAGCCATGCCTCTTCTTGTGCTATAGCAGCTATGGCCTCCTCCAGTGATGGTAGCATGGGTTGTGCAAGTATGACATTTCTTCTCTGCTCGAATGCTGGATTGAGCCCCTTCATGAACTTCATCATCCTCTATCGCGAGACATACTCCATGAACTTCTGATAATGTTTCATAAATATAGGTTCCACTTGCTCATCCTCCACACCAATGGGATCAAAGTGGTCGAGATCTGACCAATACTTCTTCAACAGAGCCGCATACTTAGAGATGGTGTGATCTTCTTGGACCACATTATCAAGTTTAACCTACAGTTGGATGACCCTCATAGGGTTGTCCGACCCTGAGTACATGTCTCTCAGCGTCATCCAAATGTCACCAGCAGCCTCCATCGCTTCCATATTGCCCGACACTTGGTCGATCAATGAGGTTGTCAACCATCCAGCTACAACATTATTGGCGATTTTTTACATAGCAAACTCTCGTGAGGAGTGATCTTCATGTGCCTTGGTTTGGCCATTCACATAGCCCACCAAGCCCCTTGTCTTCAGAGTCTGCAATGTTTGATGTGCGAACATTCCATGCTCAATATGCTTTTTCCAATGTCCAACCGATTCCTAGAAAATATCCTCTAGAGCAAGAATCGCCTTCAGTGAGTAGGGATTTGACACAACCACTTCAAGTAGTTGAAAGTACCCTCCAACTTTACCTCCAGTTTCTCCAACTTTACTATTTTGTATGGTGAAAGATCTACATATGCGTGTGCAGCACTGGAGCTAGTCTCGGTCAGCCTCCTAGAGAAGAGATCATCCATCAAAGCCTTCATCTCTTTAGCCGTCAGCTTATCGTAGATCGTCTCCATCATCTTCTTCTTCTCCTCTTCCATCATTAAGGTGTTGGCAGATCTAAATCTTCTCCACCTTTGATCGATGTCCTCTCCACATCTATTGTTCCTCCTTCAGTGGCAGCGGCGTCCCCGAGAGCCGTTGTTCATGTCGCGTGCATGGATGCGACCCAAGGTCGCATGGCCTTACGAGAATGAAGAGGAAGTTGCGTTGGCAGCGACGAAGAGGGGCAGGGGCCGGTACGGAGGGAAATGGGGACGGCTGTGCTAGCGACGGGAAATTGGGGCTTTTGCCGATGGGGTGGCGGTTGTGCTGGCGGCGGAAGGGTGAGGGGGGCAGCGGAGAGAAGGAAAAGAAGGGGGGTTTGGCGGAGGCGGGGTTTGGAGGGGGTCGGCTGTGGAGTAGGGTTAGGGTTAGGGTTAGGGTTAGTGTTTGGTAAAGAATGGTGGCAGCTAAGGTTAGAGTTTGGATTTGGTGGCTCTGATACCAAATAGAAATTTAGTAGAATAATTAATTTGTTTATTATTGAGGTGGAGCTACATATATATAGGAAAGGCTAACCCTTCTTTCTATTATTCTACTCAATGTGGGACTAAAAGTCCATTAATACTCTCAAAAATCAATTTGAATAACATTTATGTATGTAATAATATGTAATCTACAGAAAAAATAATGGCATTAATTTTATATATCATTAAATTAATTCGTTAAGTGCGACTATTTAGAGTTTGAAATTAACCTAGAATCCTATCAGCATGTATGCAGTAGATTGCTAATTAGGAGTCTGATATATAATGGTCAATTAATCCTGAATATTAATAAATCTTTTTTCTTACGCGCATGCTTCTCCAACCGGCGGTTGTCGATCATTTATAAGATGGTACGATAGTGCAAGAGTTGGATAGCTGGTTTGGTTCGAAGAATAGGGAATTTAGGAAAAGAAAGTCATCATTACCTTATTTGGATGCAAAAAAAAAGTTAGAAAGAAAATGTATTCCAAAAAAAGAAAGGAGAAATGATACGCTCACCCCACGGATTCATTTTTCCACTTCTTCCAAATTTTGGATCTTTCAAAATATTGGAACCAGAAGCGTCGATACCGTGCTTCGATACTGCATCTGAAACTGACCGTAAAGGAAACTAGGCCAACCTACTTGAGATAACCAACCACTCGTCTAGTACAAGCACCAAGACAGATAAAACACAGTATATGTTCGGTGATTACGTTAGTTAGACAAATTTCAATCTATATATAACTTCAAATGGAATTAAAAGATTAAAAAGACTGTTGAATTATTTGTCAAAAGATTCAACCTTCTCACCAAACTCAAATAGAAAGAAAAAGATTACAACTTGAAATCACTCATCCTACATGTAGCGATCTTCCTGTATGAAGACGATGACTCCCTGTGCAGATCTTCTCTTCCAAATGTCTTGGATAGCGAGCCCTAAAAGCAAAGTACGAATTTTTTTTCTTAATTTTTCTTTGGACTTGCTCCTCGAATCTCCGTCTTGAGTCTCAACCTTGATAAACCTATTTTAGGTCATAGGAATTCATAAATATTGGAAACCTATTACTAAAATAAAAGATCCTATTTTATTTAATAGAAAATCCTAAAATAGTCCAATATTACTTATGGATTTCCAAATCTAATCAAATTAAATATTTTATACAGATTTGCAAATCAAATCAAATCAAATATTTGATGCAGATTTGGGCCCCCACAAATATGTTGTTCCTAAATCCAGACTGGACCCAACATCCCTTTTAAGGCATATGGGCTCAGTCCAATATTGCACCTCATAGGACAACTCCGGTTCGGGTCACACCACGTTTCCAACAAGTGGTGTCAGAGCCCAAGGTTACGGGGCTGGTTTGTGTGGCTCTAATTAGTTCAAGACAGATTGTGCTGAACGTTTATGCGTATAATCGGGTCGTATACCGATTATACAGGCTCTCATCTTAAGGTGGAGTATGAGCATTTAGTCTGAAGGCGGATCAGACATAAGGTTAGATGCAACTATACTAATTGACTTCAAAGGTGGGTCTGGCACATCCAAGGTGGATCAAGATGTTGTGGTTGACACGCAATGATGGTGTGGATGAACGCATCGTCGTATCGGCTTGGTTCTTTGGTTGAAAAGATAGAGATAACAATATGTTGGATCTTCTTGGTACTCGTCTAGCCAAAACGAGCAAAGGTAGTCGAAATGTACTTGGTTGCATGGTCAGCAAAAATGAGATAAAGGTTGGATTGTATCTCGTTTTCGGTTGAACCCTCAAAGGGTGGTGACAAAAAAGTTGATAGTTATTCCCATATCGAAAATGAAGTGGTATCATGAGGTGTAGATAATTGGAGTTGATTCAAGCCTTACATAAAAAAAAATTAATTTTAAGACATATGGCATATCGTACCTCATGGACCAACTTTGATTCGGATCATACCAAGTTCCAACACAAAACGCAAAAAAAAAAAAAAAATTGATTTTTTTTTAATTTTCTTTCTTTCACTTTACGAGAACCAAACGAGGCCTGAGTGTATACCGCTTCCTGTTGTTAGAACAAAAGCCTATTTTTCTTATTTATAGTACAACTACATATAAACGATGATAAAACTCGATCGTAACTAAAATAGTAATCGCATGTGCCCGTATTAAAATAAGAGAAATATTGACTTACCCTCCACTTTATTTATCCATATTCAGGGTTCACCCCACATTGTTTTCAAAATGTATAAGACACTCCACTTTTGACAGAAACTGTCTCTTCCTAACGATCAACTCGTTTGACTTATTTTTTTGGACGAAAATACCTCCGTCCGGACCTCCCTCCCTGCCACCCCCCCCCCCCCCGGGACAGCTGCCGTCTACCCCGCTCCCCCCTTCTCTCCCCCTCTTCACCGTACCAGCCCCCCTACGACCGTCGACTCCACTCCACTCCACCCTCCCCGCCACCGCCCCAGCCCCCTTCCCCGCTCTCGCTTCCCCCCCCCCTCTCCGCCATCGCCCCGCTCACCTTTCTCGCCGGGGGCTGCGGGGGCGGGGGTGGGGAGGGGGAGCGGTGGCGATGACGATGGCGATGGCAGGGAGGGGGGAGGGGGACGAGGGGCGGCGGTGGGCTAACCACGGGGGGGAGGAAGAGGGGGTGAGAGGGAAGAGGAAGAAGAAAATAAGGGAGGAATATTTTTGTCAAAAATTTTGGGTCAAAGTCGTTGACCTTCATGAGTGGACAAATTTCGTCAAAAATGGGTAGTCTTGTACATTATGAAAATAATGTGGGGTGCACCCTGAATATGGATAAATAAAGTGGGGGTAAGTCAAAATTTCTTTTAAAATAATAGCATGTTTGAACAATTTCTTTAAGAGCCTTTAGGTCAAAGTAAGTTAAAAAAAAATTGCTAAAGGTACTACACAATATACTCAGGACGGTCCAAATATTTTTTTCTATACACTTACCAATTGCCACCCAAAAAAATTACTTAGGGGTGCCTATTACATAGTATAAAAGCCAAAAAAAAAATTCTTTTTTATCTTCTTCCTCTTTCACTCCCAAATTTTAAATATTGTTCTAAATTAATGTTCATTCCTAAATTCCATCTTCTAATAACCAAAATCTGGTTTATGATTCATTTTGGATGGATTTCCAAAGTTTCTAACTCATTTTAGGGTTTCGAACTTCAAAAATTTGCCAAAAGTCGCAACGAGTACGATGATGGACTGTCAAAATATTTGGCAGTTCTTACAATTGGTTTGACAGTCCTAAATAAAACATATTGTTCATTAATTTTATGTTTCGTTTAGGATTGTCAAAAAATTTGACAGTCCTTCCAATTTGTAGGACTGTCAAAAATTTTGACAGTCCTTAATAAACATGCTAATGATAATGATGCATATGAGAGCAAAATTCGGTGCGAGAAATTAATTAATATTTGACAGCCTTCCAATTGGTAGGACTGCCAAAATTTTTAAAAGTTCTTATAAATAAACATGTTATTTTGAGGACTGTTAAAAAATTTCACAGTCCTTTCCAATTTGTAGGACTGTTAAAATTTTTGACCCGGCATAATTAATAAACATTATTTTTAGGATTTTAAAAAAATTTGACAGTCGTTCCAATTGATAGGACTGCCAAAAATATTTTGACAGTGCATAATTAATAAACTTTCGTTACTTTAAATTTTCTCAAAATATTTTCTTTTTAGTTAATTTATTTAAAATATTTTCTCTATAACAAATATTTTGAAGAAAATATGGGATGCAAATAAAGTTGGTGTATTCTGAAAAATCAAAGATGCACCCCCTCCTTATGTTAGGCTGTTGATAAGGGCACTACACAATTTACTTGGGGCTAGCCCATTAATGAATGAAGTTTACTCATACCAGTCCAAAAGTTTACTCATACTAGCCCAAACATAAAACTCTCTTCCCAAACCCTCCAAACCCCCACCGGAGCCCTCCCTCCTCCTCCCTTTCTTGTCGGAGCCCTCCTCCTCCACTTCTTCCTCCTCCTCCTTGTCGATGGCTCCCAAACTCTCGAAAGAATCAACGTACCATTCTTCCTTCTCCTTGTTCTATTGTATTTCGAAAAAAATTCAAAAATTGTAATAATTTCTATTGCATTTCAAAAATTTTCCAAAAATTATGTTTCTAATCTTAAAATTAGGGCATACAAGTCCTGAATATATTTTCGGATGTAGTTTTGACGTTTTTCTGGAGTCTCGTACTCGATTTTAGGGCATACAAGTTCGACATTCGTCGAACATATGTAACAGAACCATGCGGGACTATAAAAATTTTTACAGTCCTATATACACTGTGGACTGTAGAAATTTCTACAGTCCTATATGTATAAAGGACTGTAGAAATTTTAACAGTCCTGTATAAATTTAGGACTGTAGAAATTTCTGCAGTCCTGTATACATATTGGACTGTAGAAATTACTACAGTCCTGAATAAATTTCTATAGTCTGTTAAAATAATTTTTTTTTGTCTTATAGTCATGACCCTCGGAAGGGCACTGAGGATGAAGATATCATAAGAAGACGTCCTACTGCGTCGATGCGTAAGGAACGAAATATTCAGCGTACTTTTAAACCAACTCTCACTATCCGCGACCCTGAGGCACGCCCTGAAGTAAGGAAATATCGACTGACGAAGAAGACGGTCACTCGTTCGAAGAAACGTGCTCCTAGTACTCCTAGTACTTCTGGTTCTTCTTCCTCCTCCGATGAGGACATACCAAATATCCAAAATCGGCCAACTGATGGTTCAGGACCTTCTCAGCATGAAGATAGTCCTATCGTGACTCTCCCACAAATCCTCGAAAACCGGCCTACTGATGGTTCAGGACCTTCTCAGCAGCCAGATAGTCGAGTCGAGACTCGTCCAAACGGTTGCTCTATGTTGCCGTCGATCGAGAACCATATTGCATACCAAATATGGAACAATCCGGTAAGTACATTACGTTATGATAATTTTATATATAGTTGTAAGTTCTAAGTTCATCCAATTATTTATAGATAACTATATTTTATATATAGGTATAAGTTCATCCAATTGTTGACTTTTCAGGAGAGTTCTCGTATGTTAACGGTGATCAACCACGACAAAAAATGCAATATATGGAGGTTTGAATTATTGGAAGACGATGTGAAGGCTAAAATCATTCCCATCGGTTTATAATATTTGGGTAACTACTCATATACGACGGTGGATAATGCACTCATATGAGCATTTGTAGAACGATGGCATCCAGAAACCAACACTTTCCATCTACCAAACGGGGAGTTGACGATTATCCTTGATGACGTCCATCATATATTGGGACTTAGGGTTGATGGTCGAGTCATGATGAATCATACTTTTGACGAATCGAGCATCAACTTTTACGACCATATCGTGGATTATGTATCAGGGTGTCTGGGAGTTGATGCCACTAGTTTTACCACCCTTCGAGAATTCAAGAAGTCGTACGGACTTTCTTTAAAATATTTGGAGGAGACATTCGCTGATCCGGACCCCGAAGTAGATAATAGCGATAATGTGGCCCGTGGATATATGCAGTTCATCTTAGGGGTTATCGGCATTACGGAGAAGTCTGGAACGTCGATACATGCCAAATATCTCTTGAATTTGGACGACATAGATACGGTAGAAGAAATATCTTGGAGAAGCGGTATACTAGCATACCTTTACCGCAAGCTTGGTGAGGCATCCTGCGTCGGTTCCAAGACAATATCCGGATGCCAGCCTCTACTCCATGTATAGATATATCTTTGTCAACTTGTATACACATAAAAAATATTGTTGTTAATTTTTGGACTAAAGTTTTTTTAACTTGGTTACGTGAAGGCATGGATATACGAGCACTTTCCAACCCTGCAGCGGGCTAAACTTAACCGAGGGTATGACGAGCAGCTTTCTAGAATGTGCGGATAGAAGCCAACTAAGGAAGATGCCAAACGTCCACACACATTGGCCGCCCTACGGAATGCACTCGAATATATGACGATAGAAGAGGTGAATTGAGACCTAATTTTTTAATGTTTGGTAATAATTTACTAAATTATGTTATGCTAAATGATGTTATGCTAAATTTTATGCGTTGCAGATTATTTGGGATCCATATCGTGATTTGCGATAGACTAGCCGTCCATTGCAACCAGTCGCTTTATATCACGGTCTGATAAGTTGTCATGAAATCGAGGAGGCTTATATGCCTAATAGAGTACTCCGTCAGTTTGGCTACGTACAAACAGTCCCGAAGCGCACATTGAAAATGATAACTGCTCCGCGAGGTACAAAATCGCTAAACTATATTTCTGCGGCGTTCAACTGGGTCTCGGACTTCTTCACTGACTGAATCGTTCGTTTTCTGTTTCTTCCTCCTTAAAATAGTAAGCTTACTCTTTTTCTGTGAAAATACCATACTTTCGATAACCGACTTTGACTCAACTTTCTCTAAATTGCGTCCAATATGTTCAAATAAGGATGGATCTCTTTTAGTTGACTCTATCTCTTTTTATTTTTGCTCTACTCATTCTTGAGTGTGGTCTTCCCTTAGGAGTTCGAACAACAGATGGCTCTTGCAATCGAGTTGTTGGCGGGACTGCAATTTCTTAGATTTTAACCTTAATGGATCTTCTTTCCGGTTCCGATGCGACACACCACCTTGCGTGCAGGAGTTTCACTTGTGGCAAAAAAAATTATCGTGAACTTCCACCGTCGACATGATCGACAGCTGTCTCCAACGTTGATCAACAACATCTATTGAAATAGGTATAGATTGACGACAATATTCGTTAATCTCATGTACACAAGGAAGGTCGAGTGAATGTCGATATGAACAACCGCAAACCTCGGGATCATAACCAACCAACTTTGACCTACCAATCTCCTCAAACAATAAGCCCAAGGCCTTGTGAGATACTACATGGATTAAACCATCCAAGAGGTGTTCATGCTTGTATTCATGCTTTGCAATATTGAGGCTCATCTCAAATGATGCTACAATCTCGTTCACCGTGAAAATAATCATCAAATGAATCGATTGCCAAACGGAGACAAAAATTATCGACCGGTGACCGTAGATATCTTTTTAAACTTGAGTGTGATCCTTCGACCTGGTTCGTAGTGATTGTGCCATAATGCTTCACCATGTTCGTCCATGCTAAGACGAATTATTTTTTATGTGGTTCTAGCCAAGTATCTTTGATATAAGATATACATGTCGGATTACTCGTCTCCCACTTTTGTTTCAACATGTACCATGATGTGTCGTAGCTGTCTGTAGTACTTGCTCGCCATACAAGACTCCAATCACTGTAGAATTCTTCGAAGCGAAGCATGTCAATTTTACCGTCCACATTTTCAAATTTTCTCTTACATTGAGCTTGGATATTTTGATTTATATGCCAAGTGTATAGTAGTCTATGCAAATGAGGAAATACAATATCTATAGCATTTATCAGCGCATATTCTCTGTCGGTAACAAAAACAGAGGGCTCTTTGTATCCTGTGTAAAGGGATTGTAGTTTTCTCAATACCCAAGTGTAATCCTTTACTGTCTCACTCTTCATAAAACAAAAAGTGACTGAAAATATTTTTCCCGTAGACGTAAATCCAACAATGTGAAAAAGATGCATCTTGAACTTGTTGGTCTTATATGTACAATCAAGGGCCAACACGTCTGCGAAGGACCGAGCTAAGTGTGTGCAATCAGGATGAGCCCAAAACAATGAAAGAAGTTCATCATTTTTTGGATGTCTTCTATGGTACTCCACGTAGTGATGCTCCCCAAGCAACTTCAATACTTGCTGCATCGCCATTCTTTCTTTCATACTATTACGTTTCGCTCTCGCCAAACTATTATAGATCGTCCTCATGGTTGACCTGTTTCCATCTTCTTCTTTTTGCACGGCAGAATAAATTTGATTGGGTGCAACTCCGGAAAGGAACAGTTCTTCAACCAACTTTCTCTCATCCTCCTTCAACCGTGCCACATAGGCATGACCCGTAAGTGTCTCTGGAATAGGATGATTGTGTATTCCATTCTTAACTTCGATTATCCACTTCACATCTTCTACTTTTACAATCTACACCTTAAATGGACAACCATATTTTTTTGTCCCAACGTTTTTTTTGGAGATTTTTTTTCAACAACACCCTTTTTTTTACGATGCTGCCTGAACACACCTCCTCTTTCGCAGCCCATCTCTACATATTTTTGGCCCGGCAGAGATCTGATCGATCTTGCAATGACAATGACTATGTTATATCGTCTTCCAATTTCTCTGCACCAATCTAATGCTTCTTCCTGGGATGCAAATTGAATATCCGTTGAGAATACCTTCTCCACATCAACCCCAATAGCAGGATGTACCACAACATCTGTACGAGGTTGGTCCTATAACCAATATAAAATAATCTAAAAATTAATAACTTCAAATAATTGGCAGTTCAAATTAGGACTGTCATAATATTTACAGACTAATGTATTAAGTAGACTGTAAAAAAATTTACAGTCTTTAAGATTCAGAACTGTCACTATTTTGACAATCCACTTTGTATATAGGACTGTCAAAATTATGACAGTCCTATATTTATATAGGATTATCGAATTATTGATAGTCCTATAGTTATATAGGACTGTCGAATTTTATACAGTTCTTACACGATGACTGTCGAAATAGGGTTGTCATTTTACGTACCGCACGTACTTCGGAACTACCGACATGTTCTTCGGAAGGACCGGAGTGGATATTTAATGGATTGCATGATCCGACTTCTTCATCGAAGATAATTTCATGCATCGCTCCTACAATAGTCAAATAAAACTAAATATTTTTGTGACAATCGCAAAACTTATTCATCGTATGTTGTCGAATACATACCGGAAGAATATTCGTTGGACAATCACAAAATCAAAATTTTCTTCCACTTGGGACCACAACTATCAAATTCCAAAATTAGGTTTAGATTTTTGGACTTGAGAGAATGAGAGATTTCTTCATGTGAGGGTGAAAAACAAAGAAGAGAAATGATTTTTACTTATATAGGTTGGCGTGGGCTAGTCCTAAGTAACTTTGAGGAGTGACAAACTAGTAATTTTTGAAAAAAAATTAATGGACTAGTCTTTAGTAAATTGTGTAGTGCCCTTTTCAACAGCGTTATGTTATTTCATTGACAATTCGATTCCTGGATGTTCAATCTAAATGTACTTGGCTAGCTAGCTATAACATAATACAGAGTCTAAGGAAACAGACTCACTCACTCACTCACACTCATTAGTCTAGTCTAGTGTAGTTGAATTAATAACCTTTTTTTCTGACAGGCTTAGCCTATGGTGATGCATCCAGTCCAGTTCGTAATATGTTTTGGTCCATAAAGTAAGTGCTGCTCGGCCTGCTTCCTTTCGAACATGGGGCATTAGTATTTCGACTCGAGAGTCACTACACTAAGCAGGCTGGCAGCTGCTGAAGATCCGCCAAGCTAGGTTGTTGTTGGATAAGGAAGGAAGAACGGCGACATGACATCTCCCATTATTTTAGGTTTGTGATAAAGGCATTACAAAGTAGACTCAGGACTAGTCTAGTATTGATGCTAGTCCATTAATAAAAATATTTTACTCATACTAATTCAAAACTTACTCAGGGCTGTCCACCATCTCCTCCTCCGCTCCTCCCCTACCTCCTGCATTGTGATTTCCGGCACGGAAAAGATGTTCGAGGAAGAGGAGGAAGACGGCATGAGGAGAAGGAGGAGTAGGAAGACGACATGAGGAGGAGGAGGCCGTCGCTCTTGTCTCCTCCTCCTCCTCCTCCCCCTTATTCCTTGTCTCGCCTCGTGCAGACACCCTCCCCCTCCGGACTGTCAAAATTTTTACAGTCCTACCAATTTGAAAGACTGTTAAAATTTTGACAGTCCTAAAGAATCATCATATTTTCTTTAAAACTGTCAAAATTTTGAGAATTATTCCAATTTGTAGGACTGTCAAAATTTTGAGAATTTTTACTATAGTTAGGACTGTCAAAATTTTGACAGTTCTGGAAAAAAAATTGGACCCTGACCAAGTTTGAAGAATGATAAACTTATCATTATTTAAAAATAAATTTGGACTGTGCTGAGTGTATTTTGTAGTGGCTTTATCAACAGCCTTATTTTAACGAAAAATTTCACACGGAGCATTCTAGTTTACCTTAATTTTATACAGAGCATCAAATTTTTTAAAAATTCATTCAGAGCATCAAAACGCCTATCAGATGGACGTTTTTTTTTAATATTATTTTTTGATTTACTTTCTTTACATTATAATGCCGTTAACTAAAAAAATAATAGAAAAAGGAAAACACACCTTGGAATGGCGCTTTTTCCAGAGAAAACGCCTTTCGCAAGGGCGTTTTCATTTCCCTATTATTTTTAACTCTCTCACGTTCCCTCTCCCCCCCCCCCCCTAACACTCTCCCTCACATCTCTCACACTCTCAACTGTCCCTCTCTCTCTCTCTCTCTGTCTCTCTCAACTCTCTCTCTCTCTCTCTCTCTGTAACAACTCTCTCTATATATATGTCAACTCCCTCTCTCTCAACCCTCTCTCACTCTCATCCCTCTCTCCCTCTGTCACTCTCAACCCTCTCTCACTCTCCTCCCTCTCTCCCTCTCTGTCACTCTCATCCCTCTCTCCCTCTCTTTACTCTCTCTGTAAACACCCAGAATTTTTTAAAATTTAAAAATAAATTTTCGAAAATTTTCTGTGATTTTTAACTAATTAAAATCAATGATTTCTAGAATTAAATAAATTTTGTGATTTTATTAAATATTAAAATATTATAAAAATAATATTTTTGGGTGTAAAATAAATAATTAGACATAGTGTAATTTTTCTGGAATTTATTGGACCCCAGAACTATTTTTAAAGACCTAAAAACATAAGTTTTAAATAAACCGAATTAAACCCAGTTGAACCAAACTCAACTAAATAAACCGAACCCTAAACCTACCCTATTAGATCGGGTCGGATCCGGACCCGTTAACTAAAATCCGATCCGACCCATTTTACTGCTACAGTAACTGAGAGAGTCCCCCGACTCTCAGCCTTCCCCTCCGGCGGTTTCGATCCCGCCGTCGCGATGCCTCTCCGTCTTCCCGCCGACCGTTCATCCACTTCGCCTTCCCCGCCGCTGACCAACTGCCGCGTCTCTACCCCTTCTCCTCCACACCGACGTAAGCCGACCGTCCACCTCCCCGCTGCAACTCTATAAAACCCTAGATCCGGCCACCCCAACACCCAACGATTCACTACCACTACCACCGCCATCAGCCTCCGGCCATTGCCACCGCCTATCCATCGGCCATCTCGACTCCCCAGCCACCGACCTCTCGTCGAACCCTTAGCTCCTCTCCTCCATGACCCCCACCGCCTCCACCACATCTCCACTGCCTCCGCAGCCCCCGCTGTCTCCTCTACCCGCCGCCGAGCACAGCAGCTCCGCCGTGACCTCGACCTCCGGCGACGAGTCTCCCCAGCGACGCCAGCTCCGGCGACCTCACTGAGCAGCCCAGCAGCCACCGCAGCTCCGTCGCCGGCAAGCTCCATCACCCCGCAGTCGTCGTGCCTCGCCGCGTCGTCCTGTCACAAACAGCATATGTCATCGAGGTAATCGTCTTCCCACGCGCGTAACTCTCTGTACATCGATCCAATTTCCGTTCTATCGAATCCTACGCGTAGACCTCGTGACCCTCTCGAAACCCGTGCAACTCGTTCGGGATATCACGTCCTGTGTCGGTCGCAAACTGCGACACAAAATCAGAAAAATATTTCCAATTTCTAAAAATTTAAAATTTGGCCCGAACTCACAAGTTCATGGCCGATTTAATCCCAACCTGGTTAATGTTTTCAAAAATTTACCTGAACAATAATTTAGATAACATAACCAAGATTTAAACCTTGTAAATAGTTTATTTTATTGTGTTGTAGATTGTAATATATTCGAGGGTAAAATTGACCAAAATTTTGGTTATTTAAAATTCAATTCTTTCGTAACTGGGTGTGCCCCGCTAAACGAGATGACTTGGTCGTGTGCGGATTCACCGAAAGGTGCGCACTGCCAATACGGACGTGTGGGATTTTGTAAAAGTTGATTTGGATGTGCGTGCACACCAGAATCAACACGTATCCGTCGACAATGCCCCGTATCAGTCATGTTCTGAAACTCATTGTAACTTCGTGTACGCTCGTTGTTTCGAAACGAAACTTGCGCTATCGGACTCGTAGAAATACGCTGGTCCTGAGACCCAAGTTTGGTTCGATTCTGAGAACGTTGACAAAATCCCGTATCGTGGGCCCCACGGCTCCACTTGACGGATGATTTTGTGATCGGCTCATCAGAATCCAGTTCTGGATATTCCGTTGGGTTTGTATCGTCGTTCTGGACTTGTAGACACTAAGTTTGATAAATTTGGAGAATCTTATCTTTGGTACATTTTTCGGTGCGAAGTGGGTTACATGTGGACCCCCCATTGACCAGAAACTGTCAATTTTGCCCCTGTGTCCAAATTGAACTTATGTACAGACAATTCTAGCTATTTTATATCTTCTGAAAATGATGGTAATGTTTACATCAACCGGAGGAGTACCTGAAGATCTTGCTGTGACCGAAGCAATTGTTAGAAACCAAATCCCAGACAAGTGTACCTTGTCAATCTTGCAGTACTTGTTTTATATTATTCATTTGATTTATTTATATGAGATATCTGTTCAACCGAGGACCGTGTGATATTGCTTAGCGTCCGAATAATATTCGGGTGTCGACGCCGTACGCGGAGTCGTGTAACATCACTAGAGATTGATATCGCGACCCTATATATATCTTCGTGCTTGCATTATCAAGTACGTCATACCAGAGAACACCTGACACTATTCATATGACAGAATCTTCCTGAGTTATTTATGGTAATTCTGTATAGGCTACAGGATTATGACATAGATATTACATATGCATAGCTATCATTATGACTCACTGCATTAGCTTGATCTTGCGTGTCATGGACATGAGACCTCGTGGACATGAGACGTGTGATTACATTGGGTGGGGAGAGTCTTACCATACTAAAGGCTGAATATATATATATGTAATAAATTACTGGGAGTGCCTTAGACTCTGACACAGAGCTTTGGCACACGTACTGGCCCTTCGAGATAATAAATGCTGTTATGGGTTTCCCAGTGCCTTTAGTAGTTTTAGCCTGAGTATGATTAATGCTCTCACTTGCATATCACATAGCTGGTTACATAGTATGCCATATTGATTCATTTATATACTGCATTTATCTGGCTTGAGTTATTCTTGTACCTTGCTATGTCCCCTGAGGACCTGGATCCGGATTATGTCCCCAGGCTTAGCAGAGGAGATCTACCCCGAGGTGTACGGGACAAGAGCAGACATTGGAGCAGTACAAGTACCAGAGGACGAGGTGATCACCGAGGATTTCTTTTGAGTATCTGCTTTATATATACTCAGTTATTTCTCTTGTTTCCTGTTTATTGAATTGATGTATCAAACTCATTATCGGGTTGTTCCCCGAGATATGTTTTATTGAGACTTGTTGTTGCTTTATATTTCTGATATTGATCGTATTTATCTTCTGTGGATGAGATTATTATCATAGACCTTTACTGTTGTTTTACAGCTTAAGTACACCCCGATGGGTCCATTAAATTGGGTTGCCCATTGGTGTGTGCTGCTAGCCATTTCCACGTGTCTAGTCCCTCGGTATTTTGGGACTGGGGCGTGACACTCTCTCTCCCTGTCACTCTTTTCTCTATCACTCTTTCTCTCTCTTTTTCTGTACGCTATCTACACTAAAACTAATACGAGATAGAGAGAGAGGGAGAGAGAGAGAGGAGAGGAGAGGGCCAAAGAGATAGAGAGAGAAGAAAGAAATAGGCGAGAGAGAGAGGACAAAGAGACATAGAGAGAGACGGAGGACAGAGAGAAGAGGAGAGTGGGACGGAAGAGATGACAGTGAGAGAGATGATAGAGTAAGACAGAGTGTAACGCCCCAGTCTCAAAATACGTAGGACTAGGAATACGTAACATGCTAGCTACACATTCGACCAGACTCTGGTCCGATTCGAATACGTATAAACTGTATTATAATGGTCACTATCTAAATAACCAAGTAAATACAAATATCTATGCCTCAGTCCACAATGAACAGGATACAACAAGAATGCATCTATGAATAACTTACACACATTTGCTACTCCACGAGTCTGCGCGTCCTCCAAGGTCATCGCAAAAGCTTGTCCGCGTCCTTGCGGTGGATTCCTCTGATGCTGCTGAGCCTGCTGAAAGAGTAGTGCCTGGAATATCAAAGGTGGCCTCAGCTGATACCTTCCTGGAGGTGGTAAGGCTTCTTGATGAATCATCGGTGTTTCTCCTTGATGTGTTGTGCAATCTCTGGCTAAGTGTTGTCTGGATCCGCAAATCAAGCACAGTCCCAACTTGCGTCTGCACTCCCTCTCAATATGGCCTATCTTGCCACAGTAGTGACAAGTAGGAAGGAATAAGGCTCTTGGTGCTGCTCTCGGTGGTGGATTTATCTATTGACGCTTTGCAGACTCCTCTTGTGATGCTCTGGTTGGTGCTGATGTGGAAGGCCGCTTCAGGCTGGTCTCTCTCCTGGTGACGCGCTCCATGCGTTGGGCTGTAGCAAGGTCGTCCGAGTAAGAAGTAGGTACAACGGATCCGATCAGACTCTGTAGCTCAAAGTTTAGTCCGTCGAAGAACTTCTCAGCCTTTTCTTCTTCTGTCGGGATCAAGGTAGGGGCGAAGCGACTCAGATGAATGAACTCCGCGTTGTACTCTTCCACTGTCATATTATCTTGAGTGAGGCGATTGAACTTGTCCCGAAGTTCTGATCGAGCGATGGCTGGAATGTACATCTCCTGAAAGATTCTAGAGAACTCTTCCCAAGTGACTAGGTCTGGTCCGAGCCGTGTCTTCTCAGATAGCCACCAGTGATGTGCATTGCCCGTCAATTGTATTCTAACGGCAGTCATCCAACGTTCCCTTGGAAGCTCAATTGCTTCTAATTGATGTTGAGTGTTGGTGAGCCACTCATGAACTTCAGTGAGCTCCTCCTTGCCTGAAAAGGTACGAGACTTCAGCTGGCGGAAATTGGTGATAGAGCCCGTCGTTGGCCATCGTGCTAGTAGATTCGCTTGCTCCAGTGCGATTGCTAGGCTGTGACGCAGAGCCTCGTGTTGAATCTGTTGTTGAGCTTGCATCATTGCGTAGATCATTTAAAATATTTGTTGTCCGTCCATAGCCTGCCCTTGTGGGAATATGGGCATTGGTGGAATAAATTGCGTCGATGGTGGAATGTCATCTTGTTGGATTCTCGAGGCATGCCGATTTGCTTGACTGCGTTGTTGAGCTGATTGACCTTCACCTACTGGTGTCGCTTCTTCTTCATGGGTAACCACAACTCCTTGTGGTGTTCCTGCAGGAATCTCGTCGCTTGCTGGTGGATCCATTACTATGCATCCAAAATAAACGATAAAAGGCGTACAGAGGAATCAAGGCAGGATGCAAGTCAAAAAATTCGAATCCGATATAGTGATCAAGAACGATTCAAGCAAGTGGATGAGATCATATAACTTATCATATCCTTATTGCAGGATTGCTCGATTCCTAAGTTAAAACCGAAGCAATTTAGTCGTTGACCTGCATGGGCCACCACGAAAACCATGTCACGCCCCAGTCCCAAAATATCGAGGGACTAGACACGTGGCAATGGCCAGCAGCACACACCTATGGGCAAACCCAATTTAATGGACCCATCAGAGTGTACTTAAGCTGTAATACAACAATAAGGGCAATGGTACTAATCTCATCCACAGAAATAAATACAATAATATCAGAATATAAAGCAATATCAAATCTCAATAAAACATAACTCGGGGAACAACCCGATAATGAGTCTGATACAATAGTCAAGAGACAAGAATAAAGATAACAACAGCAACTACTGAGTATGGATAAAGCATATACTCAGGAGAAATCCTCGGCGATCACACGTCTTCTGGATCTGGTACTGCTCCAGTGCCTGCTCCTGTTCCTGCTTCTGCTCCTGCTAATGCTCCTGTCCCGTATACCTCGGGATAGATCTCCTCTGCTATTCTTGGGGACATAATCCGGATCCAGGTCCTCAGGGGACATAGCAAGGTACAAGAATAACTCAAGCCATAATAAATGCAGTGCAATAATAAATGAAACAATAGGGTAAACTATATAACCAGCTAAGTGATATGCAATATGAGAGCATCACTAGAACTCAGGTTGAGACCACTACAAGCTCGATGTCGGGGAGCCGGTAGCAGTGATATCACTAGTAGAGTGCCTAGCTCTGATGTAGAGTCTAACGCCTCACCATAATAAATATATATATAAATCAGCCTGTAGCCTGTGTGTCTCTCCCCACCCAATGTAATCACACGTCTCATGTCCATGACACGCAAGATCATATCTAATACAGCAAGTCATAATGATATCTAAGCATGTATAAAGTATATGTCACCAAACTTGTATCCTATACAGAATCACTGTCACGATCCGCACCCGGTTATTCGGGCACGAGTGCGTGGGCACGTCCAGCCTACGCCGCAGAGTCGGCGGTAGTACGCTGTCTAGGTCATTTTCTGGGATCAATAACTATCTATCTCATCCACAAAAATAAACAGGCAAAGATAATCACAGGAATAAGAATGCTTGGATTTCATAATATTTAATCTGTGACAATCAAATCCACAGTTAATACAAAGCCAGAAGATAAATCGGGGACAAACCCGAGTATTATGCTGAAAGGGAAAAGCTAGCTAACTGGTTGGCTACTCCTCAAAGGTAACCTCCTGAGTAGGAACCGGCTTCTCAACTGTGTCATCTGCTACCTCATAGGGGTCATAATAGGTGGGGGCAAGGTTCTCATCATCGCCTAAAACAACGGATCCAGTCAGGAAAGGAGCAAAGTACACAATGCACAACAAGATTAAACTAAATATTCATGACAATTAAAAGAACTGACAGGTATCATGTTGAAGATATGTATAAATAAATAGTAACAATAACTAAGAGTTAATTGCTGTAAGACAGGGACATGAGTAAAACAGAAACAAGGTGACAGGAAAATGAATTACAACCAGACAATAGGAACTGTAACAAGACAAGAAACTATATGTGTGAACTTGTGTATTTAGAATACCTAGTTGGCATGTTGGGGTCTATAAGGTTAAACCGGCCATCGTAGACGGCTATTAATCATGAATAATCGAGATCCGGCTGATGGACAGTCGTGTACCAACAGCTATTAAACATGGCAAGAGTCAGGGTAAGCTACATGCCTTTCAGTATTCTCCCACCCGACACGAAAAATAAGACATGAACTCCAATATTCAAGACATGAAATCCAGTGTTCTAGCACTACGTGTAATCATCAATGGTACATGTAAGGCAGGGAATTAACTATCACAATATAAAGATTAAACTTGAAGTGCAGGTACTTGCCTGTTGTTTGGATCCGATTAATAGTTCTTGGGGAAAATATCCAGAGATGAGTCCAAAAGCTGAAATAAACATTACCATCATGCTCAGAAGATGTCAAATAGCTAGAAATGCCTGTCCTTGGGTCCAATTTGGAGACAAGGGCAAAAACGACAGTTTCGGGTCAAAACGGGGTCCGCCGTTGGGCCCGCTTTGCACCGAAAAATGTGTCCGGGTCAAAGGTCTCCAAATTCACCAAACTTAGTGTCAACAGGTCAGGAACGCTAATACGAACCCAACGGAACTTCCAGATTTGGATTCCGATGAGCCGAACACAAAATCGCCCGTCGAGCGGGGCCTGTGGGGCCCACGACACGCGATTTCGTCAACGTTCTCAGAATCGAACCAAACTTGACCCACAGGACCAGCGTATCGCTACGAGTCCGATGGCGCAAGTTTCGTCTCGATCTGACGAGTGTACAAGAAGTTAGGGTGAATTACAGAAAAGGCGAATACGGGACGATGTCCGCGGATACGCGTTGATTCCGGTGTGCACGCACACCCGAATCAGCTTCCACGAAAACTCACACGTCCGTATCGACGATGCGTACGTATCTGTGAAGACCGCACGCGACCAAGTCATCCCGTTTGGCGGGGCGGACTCAGTTCCGGGGTGAAACAGGGTCTGGTTTTTCCTGTTTTTGGATCGCGGTGTGCGATCACCACAGGGCGCGATGTCCCGAACAGTTTGTCCGGACACCGAGAGGGTCATACAGGCTTCACAACGCAATTTACGAAATTGAAAACGGAGCTACGAGGCGAAAGTTACACGTACCTGAAGGGGACCCGAAAACCGGGGTCTGACACGTGTTCGACACGACACAGGACACTGCGTCCTGTGTCTCGTGTCCGACACAGGGAGGGGAAATAGGGCTAGGGTTTGGGTTTTTCGGCCGTAGACGGCGGGGGCCGTCCGGAGGTGCGCCGGGGAGGGCTGGGGACGGCTCGCCGGGGCGAGGCGGAGGCGCTGACGGGCGGGGCGGCGCCGGAAGCCGACGGGAGGCGGCTGCTAATGCGGCTGCTGCTGCTGTGTCGGGCGCCGGAGTCGGACGGCGAGCAGCTGCGGCGGCAGCGTGGTGGCGGTGAGCTGCAGCGGGCGGTGGAGCTAGGTGGCGGTGAGCTGCAGCGGGCGGTGGAGCTAGGTGGCGTCGAGGGGAACGGCGGGGAGAGGTCGACGGTGAGGGGGAATTTAAAGGGGCGGGGAGAGGAGAGAGGGAGCCGGGTGGTGGTGCTCCGGGGAGGTCGGGCGGCGCGCGGGCGGCGGAAACGGAGGTGGACGCGGGGTCGTGGCGCGGCGGCGGCGCCGGATGCGGAGGGGAGCGGGTCAGGCGGGGAGAGGGGCTGGGGAGCGGTTCCGGGTCCGGGCGGGTCGGGTTCAGGCGGACCCGACCCGACCCGCTAGCACTGGCGGGCTGGGCTCGGCCCAATGGGCCGGGCCGGAGTGGGTTTATTATTAGGATAATAATAATAATAATAATAATAATAATAATAATAATAATAATAATAATAATAATAATAAATTAATTAATTTAAATAAATAGTTTTTAGGCATTTAAAAATAGGTCCGGGGCCCGATAAATTCCAGAAAAATTGCCCTAAGTCCAGTTTTCCATTTTACACCCAAAATATTATTTTTCATAATATTTTAATATTATTTATTGCCAAATAAAAATCATTTATTAATTAAAAACCTTGATTTTAATTACAGAAAAATTCCCAGAAAATTCCAGAAAATTGGAAAAAATCCAAGATTTAATAATTTGAAAATTCAGGGGGTTTACAATCACCATGAATATCTCAGGAAGATTCTGTCTCATGAATAGTGTCAGGTGTCATGGGTATGACGTACTTGATAATGCAAGCATGAGAATATATAGGGTCTTGATATCCATGTCTAGGTGACGTTACACAACTCCGCGTACAGCGTTGACACCCGAATATTATTCGGATGCTAAGTAATGTCACACGGTCCTAGGTTGAACAGAGATATTACAGTAATAAATCAAGAGAATAGTATAAACAAATTGCTGCAAGTATGGCAAGGTACACTTGCCTGGGGTTCTGACTCCAACTGCTGCTCTGGTATCAGCGGAATTTACAGGTACTCCTTCGAATGCTGAAATAAACGTTACCATCAGGTTCAGAAGATATCAAATAGCTAGTCCATAAGTCCAATTTGGACACAGGAGCAAAAATGACAATTTCTGGTCAAAGCATGGTCCACATGTGGCCCACTTCGCACCGAGAAATGTGCCAGAGATAATATTCTCCAAATTCGTTAAACTTAGTGTCCACAAGTCCAGAACGACGATACAAACCCAACGAAATATCCATAACTGGATTTCGATGAGCCGATCACAAAATCGCCCGTCAAGTGGAGCCGTGGGGCCCACGATACGCGATTTTGTCAACGTTCTCAGAATCGAACCAAACTTGGGTCACAGGACCAGCGTATTGCTATGAGTCCAATGGCGTAAGTTTCATTTCGATACGACGTGCGTACACAAAGTTACAACGAATTCCAGAACATGGCCGATACGAGGTATTTTCGACGGATATGCGTTCATTCCGGTATGCACGCACATCCAAATCAACTTCTGCGAAATCCCACACGTCCGTATCGACGGCATGCACCTTTTGATGAGGTCCGCACATAATCAAGTCGTCCCGTTTAGCGGGGCGCACCCAGTTCTGGAAAAATAGGGTATCAATTTTCCTGATTTGGGGTCGCAGTTTGCGACCGACACAGGACGCGACACGTCGAACCAATGGCACGGGTATCAAGAGGGTCACACAATCTATGCGTCACAGCAGACGGAACGGAAAATGGGACAGCGAGGAGAGAGAAACAGTCACCTGAACAGGGCTCCGAAGATGACTGAAAATACGTTCTCGCGGGGCGGCGTGACGCTCGGCCGACGGGGCTGCTAGGGTTTCTGCTGCTGCGGGAGGCATCGCCGGAGCTGGAGGCGGCCGGAGGAGCTCGTCGTGGCGGCGCTGGTGGCGGCCGGGGAGCTCGAGTCACGCCGAGGGAGTGGCGGCCGGAGACAGCGGGGTTCGAGGCACAGCCGGTGGGGCTCGGGTCGAGCGGAGGGGGTTGGGTTCCTCGGGCGGAGGACGGAGGACGATGTGGTGGTGAGTGGTGGTGGCAGAGGAGGAAGGCAGTGGGGCTCGGGGAGAGTAGTGGCCGTGGCTGTGGTGGTGAAGGGTGGTGGAGCGAAGGGGAGGCCAGGGTACGGTGACGGCAGTGGGGATGATGGCAGTGGCAGCGGGGTTTTATAGGGGGCGGACGGGAGGTGGACGATCGGCGGTTGCGGGAGGTGATGCGGCAGAGGCTGAGGGGCGGGGAACGGTCGCGGGGAAGCCGGAGGGTCACGGCGGCGGGATTGAAACCGCCGGGGAAGACGATCGGGTGCGGCGGTCGGAATTCTTTCAGTTAGGGATTCACTGTAGATCCGGGTATGGTCGGGTTGCGGGTCAGCGGATTTGAATCCGACCCGACCCTCTAGGGTTTGGGTCCGGTTCAGGATTTGGGCCGATTTGGATTGGTTCGGTTCAATTAGGGCTTGGTTCAAACTGGTTTGTTTTGGTTTATTTAAAAACTTGGTTTTTAGGTCTTTAAAAATGGTTCTTGGGTCCAATAAATTCCAGAAAAATTATCCTATGTCTAATATTTTATTTTACACCCAAAAATATTATTTTTATAATATTTTAATAGTTAATAAAAATATTTAAAATTATTTAAAACCAGAATACCATGATTTTAATTAGATAAAAACCCCAGATAATTCCAAAATTTTATTTTTAAAATCCTGAAAAATCTGAGGGTTTACATTCCCCACCCAATGTAACCTCACATCTTATGTCCATGATATCTCATGTCTATAACACGCAAGATCATGACCTCTAAATTGTACAACGAGTCATAATAATATCTATATAATATGCAAGTCTCATATCACGAATCTTGTAAGCCTATACAGAATCACCATGAATAACTCAAGAAAGATTATGTCACTTAAAATAGTATCAAGTGTCCTACGGTATGACGTACTTTGTAAAACAAGCACGTAAAATTAGGATCGTTGTATCAACTCTCTAAGTGACGTTACTCGACTCTGCGTACGGCGTTGACACCCGAACCTTGTTCGGACACTAAGCAATATCTCATGGTCCTAGGTTGAGCAGGCACATCACAAAAATATATATATGGAAAGAAACACAAGAAGATAATATAACAGGATCTACTGCAAGTTTGGCAAGGTACACTTGCCTGAATTCTGGATATAGCGATGTCCAAGTAGCGAGCTTAATGCGTCAACTGCTCCCAAAAAGGTGGAATCCACACGAACGTCTCCGGATGCTGCAACAGACATCACCAAAGTTTATAAAATATAATAAATAACTAGGATTGACTACCCAAAAGTCCAATTTGGACACAGGTACAAAAACGACAATTTTGGGTCTAAGTGGTGTCCAATTGTGGCCCTCTTTGCACCGTAAAATATGCCAGAGATAAAGTTCTCCAAATTTAGCAAACTTAGTATCTACGAGTCTAGAACGATGAAACAAACTCAAAGGAGTATCTAAAATTGGATTTTGGTGAGCCGATTACGAAATCACCCGTCAAGTGGAACCGTGGGGCCCGCGAAATGGTGTTTCGTCAATGTTCTCAGAATCGAACCAAACTTGGGTCACATGACCAGCGTAACGCTGTGAATCCGATGGCACAAGTTTCATTACGAAATGACAAGTACACACGAAATTATGACAAGGCATCAGAATAGGTCGATATGGTATTTTTTGACGGATACGCATTGATCCTGACTTGCATACACCTCCAAATCAAGTTATGCGAAAACCCACACGTCCGTGTTTACGTTACGCACCATTCGGTGCAATACTCATGCGATGACATGGCCTAGTTTGGCGGGACGTACCTCGTATCGAGAAATTTTGGGTTTTGAAATTATATTTTTTGTCATTTTTGACGCTGATTTGACAGCAATATATGACGTATTAAAATAATCTATTTATAGGGTTTAAAACTTAGTTATATTGTCTAAAAAGATTATTCAATTATATTTTTTAAATGGTTAATATTTTGGGAGGAAATAGGCCATGAACATGGTGGTTTGGAACAATTTTGAATCTGTTCCGAAACAGATTTTTAGTCGACTTTGGATCGACTTTTCTCTCGATCTAGAGCACCAAAATTTGATCTACTTGAAGGGGGTGGAAGAGGTTTATGTTGTGAATGCAATGCAACTGGCTGTTCGAGAAATGATGTAACGTGGAGGAAGATAACGCACCTGAAACAAAGGGGTCGAGTCCTAGCTGTGCTGCGCGTGGATGACTGCGGGCGACGGTGCACGGTCGTCAGTGGCGGCAGGGGTGTCCACGAGTGGCACACGGGGTCGTTGGACCACTCACCGATGATCGGGGGTCACTTAGGTCAGCAGTGGTCGGGTCTGCAGCCACCGGCAACAACAGTATCAGCAGTAGCAACAACCGCGACATGGCAGCGGTAGGGTCGCGGCGGGGTAGTTGGCTGTCAGCGCTGGGGCTGGCGGCTTAGGTAATGGTGATGGTGATGGAGGAGGTAGTGATGGTGTATAAATATATGGAGAGAAGGGGTTACGGTTATAAACAGAGGGTAGGGGAAAGGGTAGCGGGTAGCGGGTTTAGGATTTGGGTTTCGGGTTTGGGTTCGGGTTTGTGTTTGGTTTTATTTTCATTTCTTTCTTTTTCTTTTCTTTTATTCTCTTATATATATAAATATATATTTATACAAAAATATGTGTGCACATGAAATAAATTGTAGGAAAAGTTTATAATACTTTAAAAAATTTTACATTCAAAAATTAGTTTTCTGACTTATTTTAATTACTAAAATTAAATAATAATTATACAAGTAATCAATAAATTATATATTTCTAATTCAGCTAAATTTATAACAAAAATTTCTATAATTAAATAAAATTAAAAAAATTAAAAGATTAAAATTGAGGGGGTTTACAATCTACCCAACTTATAAAAAAATTGTCCTCGAAATTAAAATGCACAGTAATAAGAATAAGAGATTTCATTTCGGAAGCAGGTTAAATACAACTCATTGTGTCAGTTTCTCGATATTAAAGATAAGGCACGATCCAAAGATAAGGAATACAACTGGTAAAAGAATCTAAGTACGCCAGATCGTACACTAATTTTCGAAAAGATGGAGGATATAGTTACCAATGGGATCCTATTTTGACATTGCAATCAAAGAATAATGGTACGCTTAATCAAGGCTCTACCCAACTTATAAGAATGAAGTTGGTCGTAAAAATTTTGGTCACCCTCCTATTTACAAGGGTTATATAAGTCTATCTTCAAGGAAGGTATGAGATGGTGAGAATTTTGTGACCGTTGTCATAACCTATCAAAGAAAATCTAGGTACTACCATGACGTTAATGAGTCAATAACACTATAAAGAAATTTTACCAGTTCTCCTTGCTCCTAATTAGGTCATGAGTCTACAAGATAATAGAAAATATTATAGCCAAATACAACTGTGTTTGATGATAAACAGAAAAAATAAAACTAGGTTTATACGAAACCCTTTCTTTGTTTACAAACAAGAAAAAGAAGTACAATTAATCCTATACGAGGATGTTAAGTACAAATTATGATTCTGGGAAAATATTGTTATAGGAGTCTGATCTGCGGTCGATCACTTTATCCCTTGAACCACACGATGACGAAGAAGTGCTGTAGAAGAAGAGGAAGAAGCTTCAAAGATTGCAGGATAGATTGAACTCTCGTGGCCAAAGTAATCAATCAACACTCTCTGTGTGTACTCTCTCTGGTCTCCTCTGATTCTGATCTCTCTTTTCTCTCTGATCTTTTCTTGACCCCTTTCTTCTGTGACCGGTATTCTCCATTTATATAGATCAATCACAGTAACTGATCAGTCGGTGTAAAAGCCGATTAGTGGAGAGAGTTACACCTTTTACGCGGCGGTTATAATAACTGCTACCCACTTCTGAATAATCTCATGAATCCGCGTGTGACACGTGTTCTATTATGAGGTATCGCATATAACTGATTCTTGAAGACCACGGCATACAAGCCATATAGGTAACTGCCCCTCGCGAAAAGATAGCTGGCATAAAAGCCGAATAACTGTCTCATTGGCGTAAAAGCCAAATAGTTATCTTGTTGGCGTAAAAACCAAATAGCTGTCATGTTGGCGTAAAAGCCAAATAGCTGTCCTGTTGGCGTAAAAGCCAAATAGCTGTCTTGTTAGCGTAAAAGCTAAATAGCTGTCTTATTGGCATAAAAGCCAAATTCTGCGTAAAGCTTGATGCTGCATAGGTAATAGGTAACCAGTGTAAACTAGCCAATTATCCTTCCTGACTGAGGTCTTGAGCGTATTCTGGGCCCAATAGCCTTACCATGTACCTTGCAAATATAGCCTGAGTTGGCGTATTTCGAGGAGATAGCATACGGCGTGCTCCTATAGTTGAAAATAGCCTGGTTGGAGTATTTCGAGGAGATAGCATACGGCGTGCTCCTATAGTTGAAAATAGCCTGGTTTGGCGTAATATGCAGGGATAGTGACGTGAGCATATTAGCCCTAATTTTAGCTCTCCCAGTCATTAGAAGTAGAACCAAATCTCGTGCATTAAATGCAGAGATCTGCCCCCATCTCGCGCATTAACTGCAGAGACGTGCCTCGAGTTCTGTACTAAGAACAGCTTTTGACATGGCGTTTGGTTTCATCTCATCTTGAACGTAAAGGCTTATTTCTGCCTGTATAAAATAGGCAACGTATCCCTTGAATGCGTAAAAATGACTTGTATCAAGGATATGCCACTAAACGACAGTCTGAGGCTCTGTGTAGAATCATCATTATAGTCGTCCTCTCGATCGTCATGCAGTACCCTTTGTCAGGAGTCAGGTTCACTGTTCTGACTGACAGGTTCATTCGAGGAATGCGAAGAGTTCCTCGTACAACTTCACGCTGCATTAAAAGCGGACATAGTTTATGCTGGAGGGAGGTGTAGCAACCTTTTACGCCAAAACAGTCTTGAAGTGCTGCTTTACGCGGGCAGCTCTGAAGTCATGTTTTACGCCACACAGCGCTGAAGCTTCTGTTTTGCGCGTGCTTCCTGTGTGTTGGGGGTTTTACGCGTATAATCCCCCAGCGTATTTTTTATGCTTCTACAACAACTAGGGTGAGATGGTACCGAGGAATACTTTATCACATATCATGGATGCCGATGAACGGTTCAGCAATAAGCGTCAAAAAGTGATATAATTTGTCATGGTGATTAATTTTGTGTTGAGAGTACAAGGGGTTCAATTTAATGCAACACAAGTGTCATGGACTTTTTTGGCTTGAGTAGGCTACGGGTATATCGGTGGTTAGGGTAATTGGGTTACCGATGTACAATTTAATTTAATTGCAACGAAATTGAATATTTAAGTATAGGTTTTTAGAATGATATATGTCACGAATGTTGTAGGGTCTGTAAGGAGCATAAGAGTGTATCTTTGGGAGCAACAGCTGGGTCATGAGTGAAGTAGGTCCAGTTAGGCTTATAAATCTTAAAGTTGTCGGAAAAATTGAGTCGATATTGCATATTAAAATTGCCCGCAACGAAAAATGATATATATGTGTCATTTGTGTGTATAAATGCGTCGCGAATATTGTGCGACTAAAATAAAGCATGAGAATATGAGTTTGTGAGTGATAGTCATATCGTGGGTGTAGTGTGGCTAGTCTAGGTCATAAGGGTGGAAGTTGTTGGAAAGAAAAGGATAGTATTTTGCTCCAATTATCCGAGCAACGACAAAGGGTATCAAAGGATATAAAATTAAGGAGGTCATTTAATCCGCTTGTAATTAATCCTAATTGATACCAAATAAATCCAAATTTATCCTGAAATTCTGAAATAATCCTACACTAAAACCAGGGGGCTACGATCTACCCAACTTATAAAAATTAAGTTGGTATCCAAAACTATAGTCAGGGTCCTGCTAACAAAATTTCTGGAAGGGCCTACTTCCTAAATAAAGATACAAAAAATCTAGAGTTTACTGACCGTAATTAAAAATTCTCTAAGGGAACCTAGATACTATCAGGGTGCTATTGGTCAACAACTCTATAATAAAAATTTGCTACTAAAATAATATTGCTCCTATATAGTTCATGTCTTCAAAAAAATATAAGAAAGGGTTTGGTCGGGTATAACTAGGGCAAGGTGGTAAAGAGACTTCGATCATCGCATGGCATTGATGACGTAGGGACGAATCGAGAGAATCACAATGGGAGGAATCTACCAACCAAGGAAAGAGAAGTTTATGATAAGTCTAGGGAGTATGGTCACAGGATTGAATAAGGTATAATTAGACAAGTATCTGGAGAATCATTTCATAGTGACTAGGTCAGAAAATTAGAGATATAACAGAACTGATACCTACGATGAGATAGATATTAACACCATGAAGAGGGTACTAACTAAAATATTGTTTAGCTACTAGAGCACGACTGGGAAGGGAAGAAGGATCTACTCATTTGGATAATTAGAAGGATCTTTGTTGAAAAAAACATGAGGCCATATATGCAAAACAATATAAGAATTTGATAGAAAGGATATGAATGCAGTCGAGTGAGTAATACAACTAATCCTTAAACTCAATACTATATTCATAACCTCTCTCATACTATTGGCATAAAGATTTCTTTTTCGATTCATCTCTGGAGTTGAATACCTCATTCAAGAATTTTTTTTGATCCAACCCGTAGGAATCAATAGAAAAGACAAATCCCCTATGATACACCAAATCTGGCTCGGTTATTGATAGAGTGAATAGATCTGCCATTTAAATTTCTATTTAGAAAAAAGAATGGAAAGATTAAAAAAAATATGGGACAAAAAATAAATTCACTTGGTTTCAGACTTGGTACAACCCAAAATCATCTGGGGGAACCCAAGTACTCTCTTGCGGATCCATGAAACAACTCTCAGAAATCTTTTTCCCTTTTGGAAGATACAGGAGCGAAACAATCAACCTAAGGGTCTAAACTAAGCATATACTTAGGTTTATCACTCATGGCATACTATTCACTAAGGACACTCTTCAATACTCGTCTAATCTTCAATTAAAATGCCTACCCGTTTTTGTACAACTTACTCTATTCTATTATCTATCTTTCTGTACTGTTGTTCGTCTAGTCTCTGCCATCTAAAACTATTTTTCTTACGAGAATCTTCCAGCTAGGCTACTACCCTATTACTCAAGCATGATGTCATGGTTATCTTCTTGAGTAAAAATTCTTCAAACTCAATGAGATGATAAGATTTCTAAAATTCAAAAATCCATCGGCTATGGTAAATTGGAAATAGGTTCTCATCACCTACTACTAAGGATAGGTCCAGCAAGCTCATACCATATTAGTCAAAAATCTAAATTCATGGCCATAATCAGTTTATGTGTAAACCTACAATATTCAGCTATCATTCCTGTCACGCCCAAGTCCCAAAATATCAAGGGACTGGATGCGCGACAATGGCCAGCAGCACACACCGATGGACAAACCCAATTTAATGGATCCATCGGGGCATACTTAAGCTATAAAACAATAGTCAGGGATCTAAATCTACTAATCTCATCCACAGAAAATGAATATATCAATATCTACGAAAGGAAATACATACATCATCATCAAGTCACAATTACATAAATCGGGGAACAAACCCAATATAAGTCTGATACAACTGTCAAGATACAAAACCAAAGATATCAACAAAAGTACTGAGTATGGAAACAGTATATACTCAGAAATACCATAGAAGTCACTCGACTGCTGGATCTGGTACTGCTCCAGTGCCTGCTACTGTTCCTGCTTTTGCTCCTGTTAATGCTCTTGTCCTGTAAACCTCAGAGTGGATCTTCTCCGCTAATCCTGGGGACATAATCCGGATCCAGGTCCTCAGGGGACATAGCAAGGTACAAGAAAGCTCATGCCAAAATAAATGCAGTACAGCAAATAAATAAAACCATAGGGTAAATATATAACCAGCTAAGTGATATGCAATATGAGAGCAGCACTAGAACTCAAGCTGAACTACTACAAGCTCTGTGTCGGGGAGCCGGTAGCAGTGATATCATGTGGTTGTCTAGCTCGTAGTGAGACTAAGACGCCGGCATAATATATAATCAACAAGTAGTTTGTGTGACTCTCCCCACCCAATATAATCATGCATCTCATATCCACGACGTCTCATGTCCATGCCATACAGGATTATAACTAATGCATCCAGTCATATAATATCTAAGCAAAGGAATAAGTCATGAAAAACTGTATCCTATACAGAATCACCATGAAGATCTCAGGAAGATTCTGTTATATGTATGGTGTCAGGTGTCCTGGGTAAAACATACTTGATAAGGCAAGTACGAGAAGTATAGGGTCTCGGTATCCATCTCTAGATGACTTTACACAACACCGCGTACGGTGTTGGCACCCGACTGTAATCGGAAGCTAAGTAAGTCACACGGTCCTAGGTCAAGCATGTACAACAAGTATATATGTCAAGGAAATAAGTATCAAAACTGCAGAGATTGGCAAGGTACACTTGCCTGGGTTTCCGGCTCCAATTGTAGCTCTGACTTCAGCGGGATTTTCAGGCAGTACTCCGGTTGCTGAAATAAACATCACCATTAGATCCAGAAAATATTAATCAGCTAAAAATGCCTGTCCTTGAGTCCAATTTGGAGACAAGGGCAAAAATGACTATTTTGGGTCAAGGCGGGGTCCACATGTGGGCCGCTTTGCACCGAAAAATGCGTCAGGGTCAAAGGTCTCCAAATCAGTCCAACTTAGTGTCAACAGGTCAGGAACGATGATATGAACCCAACGGAACTTCCAGAATTGGATTTCGATGAGCCGATCACAAAATCGCCCGTCAAGTGGAGCCTGTGGGGCCCACGACACACGATTTTGTCAACGTTCTCAGAATCGAACCAAACTTGGCTCACAGGACCAGCGTATTGCTACGAGTCCGATGGCGTAAGTTTCGTCTCGATCCGACGTGTATACACTAAGTTACAGCGAGATTCAGAAAGGTCGGATACGGGGCGGTGTCAGCGGATACGCGTTGATTCCGGTGTGCACGCACATCCGAATCGAGTTCTGCAAAATTCCGCTCGTTCGTATCAACGACGCGCACGTATCGGTGAAGACCGCGTGCGACCAAGTCGTCCCGTTTGGCGGGCCGTACTCGGTTCCGGGGTAAAACAGGGCATTATTTTTCCTGTTTTTGGATCGCGGTTCGCGATCGCCACAGGACGCGATGCACCGAGCGGGTTGTACGGGCACCGAGAGGTTCACGCAGGGGTCGCGATGCAACAGACGGAATCAAAAATGGGGGTAGCGAGGAGAGAGAAATAGGTACCTGAACAGGGCTCGAGAAACTGTGTTTTCTTGAGTCCGACACGACACGTAGTGTCCGTGTCCGAGTCGCCTAGGGTTAGGGTTTGGGATGCTGGCCGGGGCTGCGGCGGGGGAGGCCGACCGGAGGGAGCTGGGGCGGCGCTGGCGACGCTGGCCGAAGACGGCGGTGCGTGGCAGGCGGCCGGAGGCGGCGTCGGACGACCGGAGGCGACTGGAGGAAGCTACTGTCGAGGTAGGGGGCCGCTGGGAAGGAGGCCAGGCTCGAAGGAGGCGATCGTGGGGAGTCGACTAGGGCTTATATAGGCGAAGAGGGGAGATGGACGGTGGCCGGTGAGGGGAGGGGAACCGGAGGGTCGGGGACGCGAGCGGGCGGCGGTTGCGGGAAGCCAAGCGGCGCGGCTGCCGGCGGTGGGGACGCGAGGAGTCTGAGCGGTTTGGGGGAGAAGAGAGGTCTAGCGGGTTCGCGGGTTCGGTCGGGCGGACCCGACCCGCTAGGGCGGTCGGTCCGGTTGGGTTCAGCTGGACCGGGTTCAGGCCGGTTCAGCCCGGTTTATTTTGGTTTTATTTAATTAATTATTTAAAAAATAGGTTTTTGGCTTTTAAAAATATTTTTGGGGTCCAATAAATTCCCAGAAAATTACCCTATGTCTAGTTTTTTATTTTACACCATAAAATATTATTTTCATAGTATTTTAATATTATTAAACATTATTTAAAAATTATTTAATAACTAAATAACCTTAGTTTAATTAGAGAAAAAATTTCAGAAAAATACAGAAAATTAAGGAAAATTCCAAATTAAAATTCATGAAAATCAGGGGCTTTACAATCTACCCCCCTTAAGAGGATTGCGTCCTCGCAATCAAAGAGTAACCGGTCAACTGAGATAATACGGTCGCAAATATTTTTTGAAGCACATCAAAATCAAAGAGAATCAAGGTTGAGAGTAACACTTAGGAAAAATTATTTTCCTAAGCATTAAAAGTTATGAAATTTTTCAATTGAAGGAAATCTAGAAAATTACAATTTTAAAAAAAAAACTTGTCAGTTTAACATTTATAAAATATTCTAAATTATTGGCAAGTTCAAAAATTACTTAGATTAATACTAGGTTATCAATTATTAACAATTTAAAACTGTTAGGTTAAGTCTAGGGTCACGAACCAGCAGGCACGAACTAAGGCGATACTAGAAACGAAAACTACAAAAACTTACGCGCATTAGCTACTCCATGCATCTGCGCGTTCTCCAAGGTCATCGTCAGGGCTTGTCCGCGTCCTTGCCGTCAATTCCTCTACTGCTGCTGAGCCTGCTGGAAGAGCAGTGCCTGGGGTATCAAAGGTGGCCTCGGCTGATACCCTCCTGGAGCTGGTGGTAGGACTTCTTGAACTTCCGTTTGTGGTGCTCCCAATGTTGGATAGGTTGGCCTCGGTACTGGTAACGCTTGTTGGTTTACCGTTGATGATCCTTCTCTACGCTCAGGACATTCCTTCACTAAATGCTGACTGGACCCGCAAGCTAAACATAATCTCCTTTTCCTTCTGCACTCGATCTCTATATGGCCTTGCTTGCGACAATATTGACAGATAGGTAGTGCCTGTGAAGATGCTCCAGATGGCTGGTGTATGTGAGGTCTTTTTGTAGCTTCTTCCTGTGGTGCTCCGGCTGGTGTTGATGTGGATGGCCGCTTCAGACTGGTCTCTCTCCTGATGACGCGCTCCATGCGTCGTGCTGCAGCAAGGACGTCCGAGTATGAAGTAGGTGCAACGGATCCAATTAGTTTCTGTAGCTCAATGTTTAGTCCGTCGAAGAACTTCTCAGCCTTCTCTTCTTCTGTCTGTATCAAAGTTGGGGCGAAGCGACTTAGACGAATGAATTCAGCGTTGTACTCCTCCACTGTCAGATTATCTTGAGTGAGGCGATTGAACTTGTCCCAAAGTTCTGATCGAGCGATAGCTGGAATGTACATCTCTTGAAAGAGTCTGGAGAACTCTTCCCAAGTAACTCGGTCTGGTCCGAGCTGTGTCTCCTCAGATAGCCACCAGTGATGAGCATTGTCCGTCAACTGCATTCTAACGGCGGTCATCCAACGTTCCCTTGGAATCTCAGCTGCTTCTAATTGATGTTGAGTGTTGGTGAGCCATTCATGAACTTCTGTGGGCTCTTCTTTGCCTGAGAAGGTACGGGGCTTCAGCTGGCGAAAGTCGGAAATAGAACCCGTCGTTGGCCGTCGTGCTGGTAAATCTGCCTGCTCTAGTGCGATTACTTTGTCGCTCCTCAAGTTCTCTGCCTCATGACGCAGAGCCTCTTGTTGAATTTGTTGTTGAGCTTGCATTATTGCGTAGATCATTTGTAATATCTGATGCCCATCCATAGCCTGCCCTGGTAGAATTACGGGCATTGGTGGAGTAAATTGCGTCGATGGTGGAATGTCATCTTGCTGGATTTTCGAGGCATGCTGATTCGCTTGACTACGTTGTTGAGCGGATTGACCTTCTTCTACTGGTGTTACTTCCTCTTCATTGGTTACCAAAGCATCCCGTGGTGATATTACAGGAGTCTCATCATTTGCTTGTGAATCCATAACTCTACAACCCAAAATAAATAAAAAGAGGCGTACAGGAATCAAGGCAGGATGCAATTCAAGAAATTGATTCGAATCCGATATAGATATCAAGAACGTTTCAAGCAAGTGGATGAGATTCTAAAACTTATCCTATTCTTATTGCATGCATGTTCGGTCCCTAAGTTGAAATTGAATAATTTAGTCGTTGACCTGCATGGGGCACCACAAAAACCATGTCACGCCCTAGTCCCAAAATATCGAGGGACTGGATGCGCGGCAATGGCCAGCAGCACACACCGATGGACAAACCCAATTTAATGGATCCATCGGGGCATACTTAAGCTGTAAAACAATAGTCAGAGGTCTAAATCTACTAATCTCATCCACAGAAAATGAATATATCAATATCTACAAAAGGAAATATATACATCATCATCAAGTCACAAGTACATAAATCGGAGAACAAACCCAATATAAGTCTGATACAACTGTCAAGATACTGTCACGCCCCAGTCCCAAAATACGTAGGACTAGGAATACGTAACACGCCAGCCGTATGTATACGAACTCCAATATATGGAAACCATATACACACGTACGCTGTACATGAATATCCAATCCACAGTGGTAATATATGTCACAACAAGTCACACGCAGTTCTATATCTCATCCACAGCACAAGTAATAGATAAATGGAAATCAATAACTGAATATCAAAGAAGCAGTCTCAAATAGTAATCTCAAAGTGTGATAGTCGGGTGGAAACAAATCCACTGTAAATCGACTATAATAAACTACTAAAGAGAGAAGAGAATAAACTCTAATATAAGAATAAGTGTCTAGAAAAGAATAGCAACTAAAATCTCTAAACAGCTGCAATGAATCACATATAATCAGAAGGTAAGATCGTCTAGACTGATAGGTAGAGTCAGGTCCAGGTCCATACTCCTGCGGGTACTCCTGCTCATCTATATCTGGAAAGGGACCAGGTCCTAAGAGGGACGTAACAAGATACAAAAAGCACATGCCAATAAAGTACTAAAAATAAACATCCATTGGGGTCGCCTAACCGTCTAAGTGAATGCAGTTAAGAACACATTTCCCCACAAGTGAGATATCTGGCTGAAAAACTGGGATTTGGCATGGTTCTCTATTAGAGATCCAGGGGCCTAAAAAGGCACGACGACTTTCAAACGACGGAGGTCCGCCTGATAATAATATAATATATAGTGGTCATCACCACCCGTATCTCCGGCGGAGAATCCGGGCGCACAATAGATAAAAGTGCAAAGGAGCTCAAATGCGGTACTTGTTGTTCTCCCCACCCAATGCTCTAAGCATGTCATGTCCATGACACAATAAACCTCTAATAACCGCCAGGTCTACTAGCATGCAAAGTTTCTATTGGCAGTTATCCCTATACGTAGCACGACCTATACGTACCAGTGGCCAGCCGAGTACGCAAGTCCGTGTCCTACATGTGACTCACACTCGTGTAAGAATAGTGTCATGGCCAATGAAACATAAATGCCTCATGAAAAATGGGGTAGTCTCATAAAGTAGGTCCAATGCATATACATAAATAAAAATATAGTACGACGACACCATCGTTGCACCCAAGTTTCCTTGGACGCGCAGTTTATATAGCAGTTAAAATAAATAAACTAAATAAACAGAAAATAAACATGCATGCCTCATATGAAATGTAAAAACAGTACAATGGCAAGGTATACTTGCCTGGCAAGAAAGCTGTAAAGTGTACGCGCCCAAATGTCAAGGACACAGAACCTGGAACTAAGGACTCCGAACAAACATCTCCGGATGCTGAAATAAATATTACCAACATTTCCGGAATGAGCAAAATAGCTAAAAAGCACATCCCTTTCGTCAAATTTGGACACAGGGACAAAACGGTAATTTCGGACAAAAGTGGGGTCCACGTGTGGCCCACTTTGCACCGAAAAGCGTGCCAAGGGTAACAGTCTCTAAATGGGATAAAATATAGGTCAAACAACTCTAGATGTCAATACGAACCCAATGGTATGTCCAAATGTGGATTCCGATGAGCCGAACAAAATTTTGTCCAAAAAGTCAACTATGGAGCCCGCCAATTGGCAATTTGGTCAACCGTCTCAGAATTGCGTAAAAATTGGGTCACAAGACCAGCACGTTACCACGAGTCCAGCGGCGCAAGTTTCGTCGTAATCTGACAAGCGTGCACAAAATACGCGCGAGTTCCACAAAAGTTGTGACACGGTGTGTGTCCGCGGATACGGCCTGATTCCGGCGCTCACACGCGTCCGAATTAGTCCCCACGAATTTTCACGTGTCCGGTTACGTTGCATGCACCATTCGGTACACTTGGTACACGGCGGGGCGGTCCCGTTTGGCGGGGCGCACTCCGTTTTCCAATTTTTGGAAATCTGGAAAAAGTGGGTGTGCGCAGTTTTGTGACGAATTTAACTATGTCCACAGCAACTAATAGCATAGGGTTATTTAACAGAAAATAATCTAGTTCAAGTGTTCTACATGTATCAAAAAGAATCACCAAATTCGGATCTCTGTGGTGGGAGATACGAACTCGGCAATATGGGTGGTCACCGCAGTTTTCTACGATTCAAGAATTGGTCTGCTCGCGTCCACTTTGGACGCTGTTTTTTACCTAGTGGCACACGTTTTCCGAGGTTGGCTATAATACAACTATGGAAGAGTGTTAAGGGGTGAGCGTACCGGTGAAGACGGAACGGAGTTTGGTCGAGCGAGTCGACGGAAAACAATTCCGGAGCGAAGGTGCCTCGTGTGGGAATCTGCAGGTACGAGGTCGGAATCGTCGGGATTGTTTGGATGGCTTGGCGGGGCTTCTCTGGCTGCGGTGACGGCTCTAGATGGGAAGAGGAGGTCTGGAAATTTAGGTTAGGGTTTTTGGAAGATAAATATGTATATATATATATATATATATATATATATATATATATATATATATATATATATATATATATATATATATATATAAGATAGGAAGAGAGAGGGTGTGAAGGTGGCCGCGGGGTGAAGGGGGTCGGGTCTCCTGGGCTAAGTCGCTGAAGGCTAATGCAATGAGCGGGTCCTAGCAACATGCTAAGTTGCTGAAGGGGTTTTTGGAGTTAGTGAATTGCTAAGGCTGAAGGCGGGTCTAAAGCAAATGTTAAGTTGCTGGATGGTTGCTAAAGTAGTATTGCTATTTATTATTATTATTATTATTATTATTATTAATTAATTCTCATTTAATAATTTCTTTTCTTAATCTTTTCTTTTTCTATTAATATATGCATATATATATATTTGTATATATATATAATATATATACTCATAGAAAAATTCTAGATTAGAATAATGCACACCATTAGGCTAGCAACTGCTTAAGGGGTCTCCTACATGGAATAAATTCCGAAAAATTCCTGATGGTCCCATAAATCCTCTAAGTGCCCGAACACCTAACATAAAAATTATTAAAAATCTGTTTCTCCTATTTAGACCTAATTACTAAAATTTAATTAATAATTAATAAATAAAAGGGTATATACGATTTTCTAGGAAGGGGGTTTTACATTCTACCCAACTTGTAAAAATTTTGTCCTCGAAATTAAAATTAAGCCACGATAGAATGCAAGAATGGTATAAGATATAAATTAACAATGTAAATTCATACCTTGGTCTGCGAATAGGTTCGGAAAACGCTTGCGCATGTCGTCCTCGCGCTCCCAAGTTGATTCTCCTGGCGCGCCATGCCTCCATGCTACGCGAACCAAGAGAATAGACTGGTTCCTCAACACTTTCTCTCGACGATCAAGGATTCCCATGGGTTTCTCTTGGTATGAAAAGCTCGGCCCAATGGTGATCTCCGAATGGTCGAGAACATGACTGCTGTCTGCCACATATCGCCTGAGCTGCGACACATGGAATACGTCATGTACTCCCTCCAGTGAAGGTGGTAGCGCAAGTCGATATGCCACCTCTCCAACTCTCTCGAGCACGTCAAATGGTCCAATATACCTTGGACTCAACTTGTCGCGTCCTCCGAATCGGATGGTGCCTCTGGTCGGTGATATCCTCAAGAAGACGTGATCGCCCTCTTTGAACTCCAAGGGGCGACGATGAAGGTCTGCCCATTGCTTCTGCCTGTCTTGTGCTGCTCGCAAGTGTCCCTGAATCTTCTTGACTGTCTCTACGGTGTTGACCACCAACTCGGTTCCCAGAATCTGACGTTCTCCCATGTCACTCCAACACACAGGAGACCTACATTTTCTTCCATACAATGCTTCAAACGGAGCCATCTGAATACTCGCTTGATAGTTATTGTTGTAAGAAAACTCTACAAGATGTAGGTGGTCCTCCCATGATCCTCCGAAGTCTAATATGCAAGCCCTCAACATGTCCTCCAAGGTCTGAATAGTACGCTCCGACTGCCCATCTGTCTGCGGGTGGTAAGATGTACTGAACTTCAGACGAGTACCAAAACTTTCTTGCATGCTCCTCCAAAAGTGCGATGTGAAGCGCGAATCTCTGTCCGATACAATGCTGACTGGTATGCCATGCAATCTCACAATCTGCCTCATATATAAGTCAGTTAAAGCTTCTGTCGGCTGGCCCACTCTAAAAGGTATAAAATAGGCTGACTTGGTGAGTCGGTCCACTATTACCCATACTGCATCTCTCCCACTTGGACTCTTGGGGAAACCCGTGACGAAGTCCATAGTGATGTGCTCCCACTTCCATTCTAGAATCGAAAGTAGTTGCAATAATCCTGCTGTCCTCTGGTGCTCCGCCTTCACTTGTTGACATACCAGACATTTAGCTACAAAGCGAGCTATCTCTCTCTTCATTCCATGCCACCAAAAGTGCTGTCGTAAGTCGCGATACATCTTGGTGCCTCCAGGATGAATAGAATAAATCGAACTATGAGCCTCTGCCATCAGCTCCTGTCGAATCTCTCCATTTGGAACATAAAGACGATCACCACATCATAATATCCCATCCTCATGAATGCGCAATCCGGTCTGCTCTCCAGCCTCTGTCCTTTCCTTTAGTCTCCTGAATCTGGCATCTGTAGGCAAAGCTGCCTTAATCCTCTCTACCAATGATGATTGTACTTGCAAGTTGGCTAGTGTCCCATCTGCTCCGGGTAGTATCACTTCAATGCCAAGCTCTTGCAAGTCCTCCAATAGTTCCCTCTGTGCTGTCAAGAAGTAGGCTGCTGGCTTCCGGCTTAACGCGTCTGCTACCACGTTAGCCTTGCCTGGATGATAATGTAGCTCTATCTCGAAATCTTTCATCAACTCGAGCCATCGACGTTGCCTCATATTTAACTCCTTCTGCGTGAAGACGTACTTGAGGCTTTTGTGGTCTGTATAGATTTCTACTTGTTCCCCATATAAGTAATGTCTCCATAGCTTCAGGGCAAATACAACGGCTGCAAGTTCCAAGTCATGAGTCGGATAATTCTTCGTATGTACTCGTAACTGTCTAGATGCATATGCAATCACCTTGCCATGCTGCATCAATACGCATCCTAAGCCTTTTCCCGATGCGTCACTGTAGATCACATAACCTCCTGATCCCGACGGAATTGTCAATACTGGTGCTGTAGTCAGTCGCTTCTTCAACTCTTCAAAGGCTGCTTGACACTCGTCAGTCCATATAAATTCTTGGTCCTTACAAGTCAAACGAGTCATAGGTGCCGCTATTCTTGAGAAGTTTTCCACGAACCGTCGGTAATATCCCGCAAGTCCAAGGAAACTCCTCACCTCTGCTGCTGATTTAGGAACAGGCCATGTCTCAACTGCTGAGATCTTCTCTGTATCAACAGAAATACCATCTCCTGTAACAATATATCCAAGAAATGAAACTCTGTCCAAGAAGAAATCATATTTGCTGAGCTTGGCATATAACTGCTCTCTCCTCAAAGTCTCTAGAATAATCCGCAGGTGCTCCTCGTGCTCCTTGTGGCTCTTCGAATAGACAAGTATATCATCTATGAAGACGACCACGAACTGGTCCAAGTACTGGTGGAAGACTCGATTCATCAAGTCCATGAAGATCGCTAGAGCATTGGTCAATCCAAATGGCATGACCAAAAACTCGTAGTGCCCTTATCTTGTTCTGAATGCGGTCTTCGGAATGTCCTGCTTCCGTACCTTCACTTGGTGATATCCCGATCTTAAATCTATCTTCGAGAATACCTTAGCTCCACTGAGTTGATCAAACAGGTCATCAATGCGTGGCAATGGATATTTGTTCTTCACTGTCACTGCATTCAAGGCTCTGTAGTCAATGCACATACGCACTGACCCATCCTTCTTGGGTACAAACAACACTGGTGCTCCCCAGGGTGATGCACTCGGTCGGATGAAACCTTTCTCCTCTAGCTCTTTTAACTGTGCCTTCAGCTCGTCCATCTCCTTCTTCGCCAGTCTGTAAACATGCGATGCTATAGGTGCTGCTCCGGGTGCTAGTTCAATTGAAAACTCTACATCTCTGTCTGGGGGTAGTCCTGGCAAATCCTCTGGAAAGACGTCTAGAAATTCTGAAATAATAGGGTGATAGACAACATCGTCCATTGCGAGCTGCATACCATCAAGGATTTCTGTGGATCCTCGAACAAACTCAAGTTCAGGCTGGCCTGGTACCTTAAAAAGAATGCTTCCTCCAAAGCAGTCGAAGAAAGCATGGTACTTGCTTAGCCAGTCCATTCCAGGCACAATATCAAAAGACGGCATAGAAAGGACTAAGAGTTGGGCATTCATCTCTCTGCCACGTATTACTATAGGGCCCGATCTACAAACTCGACTAACTGGTACAACTCCTCCTCCGGTAAGAATTCTAACACAACTAGATAATGGTGTAGAAGCAATGTTGTGTTTGGCAATAAAACTAGATGATATGAATGAGTGGGTGGCTCCCGTATCAAATAATATCACCGCAGGAAAAGTAAAAGCAAGGGTAATACCTGCTATGACATCCACCTCATGATCCATGTCATCTACCTCCAATGCAAAAGCTCGTCCGTTCCTCTGTGGCTGTCCATGTCCGGTCTTCATATACTGCTCCTCCTGAGTGGGTAGCGGTGGTCCTCTCTGAAATCCTCCTGCTGTTGGGGGTCGAGGTGCTCCCGGTCCAGTCATCTGCTGGGTTGGCTTCGGTGCTGGAAGCGCTAATCTCTGAGCTGGAGGTGGAAGTGTCTGCTGCATTGGGCAGTCTCTCGCCAGGTGATGTCCAGAGCCACATCTCATACACTGACCCAAGCGAGTCCGGCAATCTCTCGAAATATGTCCGTTCCTCCCACAATAACTGCAATAGGGCTTCCCCTGATTCTGGTACGGTGCTGCTCGGTGTTGCTGATGCTGTTGTGCCAAAGGACGTCTGATAGGTCCTCCCTGCTGTGTCCTTGTCGGTCCCTGTTGTATCCTTGCTGATCCTTGTTGTGTCCGCAGCTGACCTCTATTTCCTCTGCTAATGGTTTCCTAAAATCTGGCCTCTGTCAGTAGTTCAGCGTAAGAGACTCGGGACTGCGAGCTTGTATAATGTTGTAGCTCCTGGGTCAGTCCTCGATGAAATCTCTTAGCCTTAGCCAAGTCATTTGGTATCAAAGCAGTGCCATATTTGCTGAGTCGACTAAACTCGGCATCATACTCGTCCACGGTTCGGTTCCCTTGCTCTAAGTGAAGAAACTGATCATACAAGGTGTCCCTGACAGTGTCCGGGAAGTACTTTCCCTCAAAGTACTCCAAGAACTGCTCCCAAGTCTGGTAAGTACCCAACTGGCGCTCCATGGATTCCCACCAGTGATGAGCATTACCATCTAGAAGCGTCCGTACACCCGTCATCCATAGGTCCGTGGGTAACTGCGATGCCTCCAGTAGCTTCTGCGTGTGAGTGATCCAGTTGGTAGTCTCCTCCGGGCTCTCAGTGCCCTTGTACTGCCTTGCACCCATCTGAACAAAATCCTTTACTGAACCAACCCTAGCTCGAGGTACTGGAGCTAGTGCTTGGGCTGGTACAGTAGCCTGTACAGCCATCCTCTCCAGTGCGGCCAAAAATTCTTGTCTCTGCTCGACTGCCTGCTGCCTCTGTTCCTGTATCATCATCTGAAAGAATTGGAACATCTGCACTTGGCCATCTTGCGGTACTGGGACAGGTGGAAGGTTCCCAATAGGTGAAGCGGGAAGATCAGATGGAACTGGAGTGTGAGTCTGTCCATCTGGCCCCGGAAGCCTAGGAATCGTTGGGGTCCCGCCTTGAGTCTGACCATTGACTCCAGAAGTTGCGTCGCCATCGACGGCAGTACATCCATTTTGCATATCTATCTCTCTGCAGGTGATGTACGGAACGATTAGAAAAAGTATAGGAATCAAACAGGATGCAAGTATTAAATAGGAAGGATGAATTTCAATCAAGCGTGGATGAGATCCTTATACTCTATTCCTATACGCAGGCTTGTTCGGTACAGTTACGTAACCGAGACAATATATTCTTGACCTGCATGGCCCACCACAAAAATATGTCACGCCCCAGTCCCAAAATACGTAGGACTAGGAATACGTAACACGCCAGCCGTATGTATACGAACTCCAATATATGGAAACCATATACACACGTACGCTGTACATGAATATCCAATCCACAGTGGTAATATATGTCACAACAAGTCACACGTAGTTCTATATCTCATCCACAGCACAAGTAATAGATAAATGGAAATCAATAACTGAATATCAAAGAAGCAGTCTCAAATAGTAATCTCAAAGTGTGATAGTCGGATGGAAACAAATCCACTGCAAATCGACTATAATAAACTACTAAAGAGAGAAGAGAATAAACTCTAATATAAGAATAAGTGTCTAGAAAAGAATAGCAACTAAAATTTTTAAACAGCTGCAATGAATCACATATAATCAGAAGGTAAGATCGTCTCAGACTGATAGGTAGCGTCAGGTCCAGGTCCATAGTCCTGCGGGTACTCCTGCTCATCTATATCTGGAAAGGGACCAGGTCCTCAGAGGGACGTAACAAGATACAAAAAGCACATGCCAATAAAGTACTGAAAATAAACATCCATTGGGGTCGCCTAACCGTCTAAGTGAATGCAGTTAAGAACACCTTTCCCCACAAGTGAGCTATCTGGCTGAAAAACTGAGATTTGGCATGGTTCTCTATTGGAGATCCAGGGGCCTAAAAAGACACGACGACTTTCGAACGCCGGAGGCCCGCCTGATAATAATATAATATATAGTGGTCATCACCACCCGTATCTCCGGCGGAGAATCCGGGCACACAATAGATAAAAGTGCAAAGGAGCTCAAATACGGTACTTGTTGTTCTCCCCACCCAATGCTCTAAGCATGTCATGTCCATGACACGATAAACCTCTAATAACCGCCAGGTCTACTAGCATGCAAAGTTTCTATTGGCAGTTATCCCTATCCGTCGCACGACCTATACGTACCAGTGGCCAGCCGAGTACGCAAGTCCGTGTCCTATATGTGACTCACACTCGTGTAAGAATAGTGTCATGGCCAATGAAACATAAATGCCTCATGAAAAATGGGGTAGTCTCATAAAGTAGGTCCAATGCATATACATAAATAAAAATATAGTACGACGACACCGTCGTTGCACCCAAGTTTCCTTGGACGCGCAGTTTATATAGCAGTTAAAATAAATGAACTAAATAAACAGAAAATAAATATGCATGTCTCATATGGAATGTAAAAATAGTACAATGGCAAGGTATACTTGCCTGGCAAGAAAGCTGTAAAGTGTACGCGCCCAAATGTCAAGGACACAGAACCTGGAACTAAGGACTCCGAACAAACGTCTCCGGATGCTGAAATAAACATCACCAACGTTTCCGGAATGAGCAAAATAGCTAAAAAGTATATCCCTTTCGTCCAATTTGGATACAGGGGCAAAACGGTAATTTCGGGCAAAAGTGGAATCCACCTGTGGCCCACTTTGCACCGAAAAGCGTGCCAAGGGTAACAGTCTCTAAATAGGACAAAATATAGGTCAAACAACTCTAGATGTCAATACGAACCCAACGGTATGTCCAAATGTGAATTCCGATGAGCCGAACAAAATTTTGTCCAAAAAGTCAACTGTGGGGCCCGCCAATTGGCGATTTGGTCAACCGTCTCAGAATTGCGTAAAAATTGGGTCACAGGACCAGCGCGTTACCACGAGTCCAGCGGCGCAAGTTTTTTCACAATCTGACAAGCGTGCATAAAATACGCACGAGTTCCACAAAAGTTGCGACACGGTGTGTGTCCGCGGATACGGCCTGATTCTGGCGCGCACACGCGTCCGAATCAGTTCCCACGAATTTTTACGTGTCCGGTTATGCTGCATGCACCATTCGGTACACTTGGTACACGACGGGGCGGCCCCGTTTGGAGGAGCGCTCCATTTTCCAACTTTTAGAAATCTGGAAAAAGTGGGTGTGCGCAATTTTGTGACGAATTTAACTATGTCCACAGCAACTAATAGCATAGGGTTATTTAACAAAAAATAAACTAGGTCAAGTTTTCTACATGTATGAAAAAGAATCACCGAATTCGGATCTCTGTGGTGGGAGATACGAACTCGGCAATATGGGTGGTCACCGCAGTTTTCTACGATTCAAGAATTGGTCTGCTCGCGTCCACTTTGGACGCTGTTTTTCACCTAGGGCACACATTTTCCGAGGTTGGCTATAATACAACTATGGAAGAGGGTTAAGGGGTGAGCATACCGGTGAAGACGGAACGGAGTTTGGTCGAGCGAGTCGACGAGAAACAATTCCGGAGCGAAGGTGCCTCGTGTGAAAATCTGCAGCGCGAGGTCGAAATCGTCGGGATGGTTTGGATGGCTTGGCGGGGCTTCTCTGGCTGCGGTGACGGCTCTAGATGGGAAGAGGAGGTCTGGAAATTTAGGTTAGGGTTTTCGAAAGATAAATATGTATATATATATATATATATATATATATATATATATATATATAAGATAGGAAGAGAGAGGGTGTGAAGGTGGCCGCGGGGTGAAGGGGGTCGGGTCTCCTGGGCTAAGTCGCTGAAGGCTAATGCAATGAGCGGGTCCTAGCAACATGCTAAGTTGCTGAAGGGGTTTTTGGAGTTAGTGAATTGCTAAGGCTGAAGGCGGGTCTAAAGCAAATGCTAAGTTGCTGGATGGTTGCTAAAGTAGTATTGCTATTTATTATTATTATTATTATTATTATTATTAATTAATTAATTCTCATTTAATAATTTCTTTTCTTAATCTTTTCTTTTCCTATTAATATATGCATATATATATATTTTTATATATATATAATATATATACTCATAGAAAAATTCTAGATTAGAATAATGCACACCATTAGGCTAGCAACTGCTTAAGGGATCTCCTACATGGAATAAATTCCGAAAAATTCCTGATGGTCCCATAAATCCTCTAAGTGCCCGAACACCTAACATAAAAATTATTAAAAATCTATTTTTCCTATTTAGACCTAATTACTACAATTTAATTAATAATTAATAAATAAAAGGGTATATACGATTTTCTAGGAAGGGGGTTTTACAGATACAAAAACAAAGATATCAACAAAAGTACTGAGTATGGAAACAGTATATACTCAGAAATACCATAGAAGTCACTCGACTGCTGGATCTGGTACTGCTCCAGTGCCTGCTACTGTTCCTGCTTCTGCTCCTGCTAATGCTCTTGTCCTGTAAACCTCAGAGTGGATCTCCTCCGCTAATCCTGGGGACATAATCCGAATCCAGGTCCTCAGGGGACATAGCAAGGTACAAGAAAGCTCATGCCAAAATAAATACAGTGCAGCAAATAAATGAAACCATAGGGTAAATATATAACCAGCTAAGTGATATGCAATATGAGAGCAGCACTAGAACTCAAGCTGAACTACTACAAGCTCTGTGTCGGGGAGCCGGGTAGCACTGATATCATGTGGTTGTCTAGCTCGTAGTGAGACTAAGACGCCGGCATAATATATAATCAACATGTAGTTTGTGTGACTCTCCCCACCCAATGTAATCATGCATCTCATGTCCACGACGTCTCATGTCCATGCCATACAGGATTATAACTAATGCATCCAGTCATATAATATCTAAGCAAAGGAATAAGTCATGAAAAACTGTATCCTATACAGAATCACCATGAAGATCTCAGGAAGATTCTGTTATATGTATGGTGTCAGGTGTCCTGGGTAAAACGTACTTGATAAGGCAAGTACGAGAAGTATAAGGTCTCGGTATCCATCTCTAGATGACTTTACACAACACCGCGTACGGTGTTGGCACCCGACTGTAATCGGAAGCTAAGTAAGTCACACGGTCCTAGGTCAAGCATGTACAACAAGTATATATGTCAAGGAAATAAGTATCAAAACTGCAGAGATTGGCAAGGTACACTTGCCTGATTTCCGGCTCCAATTGTAGCTCTGACTTCAGTAGGATTTTCAGGCTGTACTCCGGTTGCTGAAATAAACATCACCATTAGATCCAGAAAATATTAATCAGCTAGAAACGCCTGTCCTTGAGTCCAATTTGGAGACAAGGGCAAAAATGACTATTTCGGGTCAAGGCGGGGTCCACATGTGGGCCGCTTTGCACCGAAAAATGTGTCAGGATCAAAGGTCTCCAAATCAGTCTAACTTAGTGTCAACAGGTCAGGAACGATGATACGAACCCAACGGAACTTCCAAAATTGGATTTCGATGAGCCGATCATAAAATCGCCCGTCAAGTGGAGCCTGTGGGGCCCACGACACACGATTTTGTCAACGTTCTCAGAATCGAACCAAACTTGGCTCACAAGACCAGCGTATTGCTACGAGTCCGATGGCGTAAGTTTCGTCTCGATCCGACGTGTATACACTAAGTTACAGCGAGATTTAGAAAGGTCGGATACGGGACGGTGTCAGCGGATACGCGTTGATTCCGGTGTGCACGCACATCCGAATCGACTTCTGTAAAATTTCGCACGTTTGTATCAACGACGCGCACGTATCGGTGAAGACCGCGTGCGACCAAGTCGTCCCGTTTGGCGGGGCGTACTCGGTTCCGGGGTAAAACAGGGCATTATTTTTCCTGTTTTTGGATCGCGGTTCGCGATCTCCACAGGACGCGATGCACCGAGCGGGTTGCACGGGCACCGAGAGGGTCACGCAGGGGTCGCGATGCAACAGACGGAATCAAAAATGGGGTAGCGAGGAGAGAGAAACAGGTACCTGAACAGGGCTCGAGAAACTACGTTTTCTCGAGTCCGACACGACACGAAGTGTCCGTGTCCGAGTCGCCAAGGGTTAGGGTTTGGGATGCTGGCCGGGGCTACGACGGGGGAGGCCGGCCGGAGGGAGATGGGGCGGCGCTGGCGACGCTGGCCGGAGGCGGCGGCGCGTGGCAGGCGGCCGGAGGCGGCGTCGGGCGACCGGAGGCGGCTGGAGGGAGCTGCTGTCGAGGTAGGGGGCCGCTGGGAAAGAGGCCGGGCTCGGAGGAGGCGGTCGTGGGAAGTCGACTAGGGCTTATATAGGCGAAGAGGGGAGATGGACGATGGCCGGTGAGGGGAGGGGAACCGGAGGGTCGGGGACGCGAGCGGGCGGCGGTTGCGGGAAGCCAAGCGGCGCGGCTGCCGGCGGCGGGGACGCGAGGAGTCGGAGCGGTTTGGGGGAGAAGAGAGGTCTAGCGGGTTCGCGGGTGCGGGTTCGGTCGGGCGGACCCAACCCGACCCGCTAGGGCGGTCGGTCCGGTTGGGTTCAGCTGGACCGGGTTCAGGCCGGTTCAGCCCGGTTTATTTTGGTTTTATTTATTTAATTATTAAAAAAATAGGTTTTTGGCTTTTAAAAATATTTTCGGTGTCCAATAAATTCCCAGAAAATTATCCTATGTCTAGTTTTTTATTTTACACCATAAAATATTATTTTCATAGTATTTTAATATTATTAAATATTATTTAAAAATCATTTAATAATTAAAGAACCTTAGTTTAATTAGAGAAAAAATTCCAGAAAAATACAGAAAATTTAGGAAAATTCCAAATTAAAATTCTTGAAAATCAGGGGGTTTACAATTCCTATAAGACTTCTATCTTCCATTTACACTTCCCTACCATGTGTAAATCTATACTCTAATGGTCTTGTGATAATCCTCTACAGAATAACAATCAAGTTAGTATATGATTCTGAACTTGTGTTTAATTTTTTGAAGTTCGTATCACTTCAAGACTGATCAACAATTTGTACTCACACTAAATTCTCAAAATTCTAAAAGTATTACAATTTATAAATACTAAAATTATTATCCCTCAAGTCCATATCAGAATCCCTTCTCCTTGGATTATGCGACCATAATATATTTTTCTTATCATTTGTTTCCTACTCACCTTCATATCCTTTTAGTATGTTAATCTTATTTTCAACTTTAAGCTTCACCAATCATGACCCAGTACTTTCTGCTTCGTAGTATAGATCTTCTAGGCAACTACCGAGTGATAAAATCTGCAGTCCTTCCTAGATCCTTCTCTTAATTTAAAATGCTCAAGGTCATGTACTCCTCGTGAATCACTTCTTGTTACCATTCTATCTTCTTCAACTTGAACCTGAGATTTCTCCTAGTTTATTCCATGTATATCCTTCATCCAAACTACCTTCATCCAAACTACATGGTTACCATCTTGTTATAGCTTGTCATCTATTATAGGCAATTCACTATATCTAACTCAAGACTATAACATCTATCAAAACTCTCATCCTTCAACATATTTGCTCTGTCACAGATACTAGCTTATCTACCCAAGTAATCACGGGTGAAACTCACTTGTTCAATTAACACTGACAACCCAAATAATTAAGTACATCTAATTTGATTTCGAAAGCTATACTTTAGTACTCGAGTTATTTAATTACTCAAACATTTGGTCTAGCAATCTACCTATCTATTTAGTCCAGACCTATAGTCATCAATAATTTAAGGGGTCATAAGATCTAGTTTTGATAATAAAAGTCACAAGACAACTAAAGATTTAACCACTATGGCCTGTTACGTAAGGTTTCAATTTCTTAAGGTTATAATATAATTTCTTGTATCACCATCATGGGCTACATCTAATCTCTATCATCTAGCTATGTATTTCATTAAGGATTCTAGTGCATTAGAATCAAACCATCTTTCTAACTTCTAATACTTTCAAATTACTGCTACCTTAATCAAGGGTAAGGTTTTATTAGTTCTAGGCCTCTAGTAATATATTCAATTTCTCATGCTAACAATCTACACTAGCTCTAACATATAAGAATAACCTATCTACCTACCCTACTAAGGGTAACCATCTTCTCAAAACTTTATATCCAACATGTCTTCTTCCGCCTTAACAAGGATCTGCTTCTGGAGGAAACACCGCGCACGAACGTCCATCTCTCTGAAATAGGGAGAGATGATAAACAATAATAAAGATGTCGAGGGGAATAAACGAGTACAATTATGAAGTCCAAGGACGATAATCAAATGCTAAGAAATTTTCAAATCAGTTGTGGATTGAGATACTAATACTGCTAATCCTGATTACAGGCCCGCTCGGTGCCGGAAAGTAACCGAAACGATTTAATCGTGGCCTGCATAGGCCACCACAAAAATATGTAACACCCCAGTCTCAAAATACGTAGGACTATGAATACGTAACATGCCAGCAACACATTCGACCAGACTCTGGTCCGATTCGAATACGTATAAGTTATATTATAATGGTCACTATCTAAATAATCAAGTAAATACAAATATTTATGCCTCAATCCATAATGAACATGATACAACAAGAATGAGCTAGATGTGCTATAGTCGGTCGTCCAGTAACACACAAACTCGAATAGACTTGAGAAACAAATATGAGTCTATAAAAACCAGGCTACATCAGCAGATGAAACAACAATATGAATAAATAAACATAACTCTGGTAGAAATGATATAAGTACCTGGTACCAATGTCCACATAACAAAGCAACACACATTAGCAACTCCAGGCAGGCTCCATAACGATCTATGCTGCAAAACTGGCAAGAGACAAGGTCCTCAAAGGGACGTAACAAGTGTCACGCCCCGATCTCCCGTAGGCAAATCGGCCGTTCCCACTAGGCGGGAATCACCCACGCCGGCGCTCCCGCGGAACGATCGCTTGACCCATCCGGGCGTGATGCCGCACGAGCGTGAGCCACGCCCGTGCAAGGCCATGGTTCATTGGCTGGCGGCAAGAGTTCTAAGCCACAGAGTCGCACAGATTGTCCGAGTGCAGCGGAGTCATGAACGCATAGGCGATCGGTAACAAGTTCTCTAAGTTGACAAATATAGCGCAAGCATTGAAACACAAGTTAAAGTAAGGCAAGCTCTTTTATTGATATGAACACGTGTTACAGGTGGCGTATAGCCGAGATTACAAGTCGCTCGAGCCTCTCTCTCTAAAACAGTAAAAACGTGCCAAGTGGCTACAATTGTGGAATAATTGTAGAGGCGATGTTCAGGCGATATTCACAACTTATGTCTTGTATATGTGCTTCTGTTCCGGACGTACCGTTGCTTCGGAGTGATGTCCATGCCTTAGCATGCACGTTGGAGGCATCCGCACCGAACGAGGTTCTCCCGCACCCTGCATACAAACTGGTGGATTATCAGTACATTGAATGCACTGGTGGGGAAGCTACTCGCCCGCTCGACAAATCCAAACACGTAATACAGGTTTCGTGCACAACTATTAAGTTGTCTTTCTATTTGCCTTAGGATCAGTTTCATGCAAATATTGAATAGCCTAACGTGTCGGGCAGTGCACCGTGCGATATGAGAGGAACACGACGAGACTTACCATTTGGCATTTCCTGTCCAAGGCAAACATTATTAATTCAAGCACGGGCAAGTATAAAACATTCGGGAGGCACACTTGATAAAAACCAAACCAATAGCATATGCAACATGAGAGTCATTTTATCATGATCGTTCAGGTGTTTAGTTGTTCATTGATGCGATACAGTGACTCGCATGCGGATAGCCGCTAAGCGAGGATGACTTATCTATATGAACGTTAGTCGCTGGCATAGCCATAAAGGACCGTTATAGTCTCTGGGCGGTTGGGTGCGAGAGGTCTTGCATCGCTACACGTCACCTCGCCCGGGACGGTATGGAGCGAGACGCGAGGCCATGGGGCGCTCACTCCATGCCGCCCACTTACGTACGACTATCAGAAAGTTTCGTCCGGATCGGATCGGCTCCGGTGCCCCGATAACCGTCCGCAGGAACTTGAACAATCAATACCTTGTGCACAGGTTGTCCGCGATATACAATTGTTGGGTCAGTCAATTATCACGAGATATACGGGAACAGGAGTGCACTGGAACTTGAGGACGCAAATGCACTTTGAACACGAGAACACGAGATACTTGAATCTTGTTTCTGTACAGTGATTGACTTGTCTTGATACATTCCCCTGGTTCGGGGCTGCCTTATGACCCAACGGTCTTAGATACTTGCAGGTAAAATCATGCACGGAACGACTGCTTGGTGGTCTTCCGAGGTTTGAATGAAAACAAGGCAACTTTAAAACAGACAAGCATGCGTTTCTAAGGAACATAAGCAGACACGTTGCTCGGACCCGAAGGTAAGCCGAGAGATGAAACCGTTAGGGGACTTAGCATGCGAGGGTCTGAACATATATAAGCAGTATTTCATTTTCCATGTTCTAGCAAGCAATATAAGTTGGGATTATTCCCTTAGCTAGGTGCGTTGGATTTATTAGCATGCAGGGGGTGAATCACCTAGCGACTAGCATAAATATTACAGATTTTATGTGTGCTGGCTAAGCAAAGACAAGTTCACCGTAGCCACCCACCTTAGCGATGATTCGCCTTGGTAGGGCGATACGTCAAGCGAGCCTCTGAAAGTCCAAGCCGGTTTCCCGTAGGGACAAGTCTGGATATCTTTTGCTTCTCTTTTGAGGCAAGGCGGGTCGGGACAGTTGCACTATTACCGATTGAGTCGGCAGTCCGCTTGAGCGGAATGGGGTGTTACATCCTACCCAACTTAGAAAAAGTCTCGTCCTCGAGACTTACTAAGGACAAGCAGTGATCTAGGGTTGAGGCAATCCTAGACAAGTCGTTATACTTGTTCATTTGGATATTCACTTGCACAAGCGTCGAAATCGGCATATCGCTTAGCCTGGATCGTGCGCACCTTCGACATGCATTTCTAGTGTGAACACGTCAACCAGCTTAGTAATAGCGAAGTCTCAGCACTCGAGTTTACCTTTTCTTAAGTCTTGGATGGTGCACTAGTTCAAGGCGTCCCTCGAATAGATGCATTCAACCAAACTTAGAGTTAGTGAAAATCGGACAAGCTACTAGCGATACTCTCAAGGGTTCGTACAGGTTGGCACAAAGGCCACTCGCAGCATACAACCAGACAAGCAATCATATCATTCAAAACGCATTTTGAAAGTATTTAGACTTATTGTTGGAACACCCCATCGAGGCATTGAGAGAGAGCGTGCACATAACCCACGAACGAGCTTTCAAAAAAGAGATATCGAATCGAAGTCCAAAGGCGTAGAAGCCAGGCTCTGATACCAACATGTCACGCCCCGATCTCCCGCAGGCAAATCGGCCGTTCCCGCTAGGCGGAAATCACCCACGCCAGCGCTGCCGCGGAACGATCGCTTGACCATCCGGGCGTGATGCCGCACGAGCTTGAGCCACGCCCGTGCAAGGCCATGGATCATTGGCTGGCGGCAAGAGTTCTAAGCCACAGAGTCGCACAGATTGTCCGAGTGCAGCGGAGTCATGAACGCATAGGCGATCGGTAACAAGTTCTCTGAGTTGACAAATATAGCGCAAGCATTGAAACACAAGTTAAAGTAAGGCAAGCTCTTTTATTGATATGAACACGTGTTACAAGCGGCGTATAGCCGAGATTACAAGTCGCTCGAGCCTCTCTCTCTGAAACAGTAAAAGCGTGCCAAGTGGCTACAATTATGGAATGATTGTAGAGGCGATGTTCAGGCGATGTTCACAACTTATGTCTTGTATATGTGCTTCTGTTCCGGACGCACCGTTGCTTCGGAGTGATGTCCACGCCTTAGCACGCACGTTGGAGGCATCCGCACAAAACGAGGTTCTCCCACACCCTGCATACAAACTGGTGGATTATCAGTACATTGAATGCACTGGTGGAGAAGCTACTCGCCCGCTCGACAAATCCAAACACGTAATACAGGTTTCGTGCACAACTATTAAGTTATCTTTCTATTTGCCTTAGGATCAGTTTTATGCAAATATTGAATAGCCTAACGTGTCGGGCAGTGCACCGTGCGATATGAGAGGAACACGGCAAGACTTACCATTTGGCCTTCCCTGTCCAAGGCAAACATTATTAATTCAAGCACGGGCAAGTATAAAACATTCGGGAGGCACACTTGATGAAAACCAAACCAATAGCATATGCAACATGAGAGTCGTTTTATCATGATCGTTCAGGTGTTTAGTTGTTCATTGATGCGATGAAGTGACTCGCATGCGGATAGCCGCTAAGCGAGGATGACTTATCTATATGAACGTTAGTCGCTGGCATAGCCATAAAGGACCGTTATAGTCTCTGGGCGGTTGGGTGCGAGAGGTCTTGCATCGCTACACGTCACCTCGCCCGGGACGGTATGGAGCGAGACGCGAGGCCATGGGGCGCTCACTCCATGCCGCCCACTTACGTACGACTATCAGAAAGTTCCGTCCGGATCGGATCGGCTCCGGTGCCCCGGTAACCGTCCGCAGGAACTTGAACAATCAATACCTTGTGCACAGGTTGTCCGCGACATACAATTGTTGGGTCAGTCAATTATCACGAGATACACGGGAACAGGAGTGCACTGGAACTTGAGGACGCAAATGCACTTTGAACACGAGAACACGAGATACTTGAATCTTGTTTCTGTACAGTGATTGACTTGTCTTGATGCATTCCCCTGGTTCGGGGCTGCCTTATGACCCAACGGTCTTAGATACTTGCAGGTAAAATCATGCACGGAACGACTGCTTGGTGGTCTTCCGAGGTTTGAATGAAAACAAGGCAACTTTAAAACAGACAAGCATGCATTTCTAAGGAATATAAGCAGGCACGTTGCTCGGACCCGAAGGTAAGCCGAGAGATGAAACCGTTAGGGGACTTAGCATGCGAGGGTCTGAACATATATAAGCAGTATTTCGTTTTCCATGTTCTAGCAAGCAATATAAGTTGGGATTATTCCCTTAGCTAGGTGCGTTGGATTTATTAGCATGCAGGGGGTGAATCACCTAGCGACTAGCATAAACATTCCAGATTTTATGTGTGCTGGCTAAGCAAAGACAAGTTCACCGTAGCCACCCACCTTAGCGATGATTCTCCTCGGTAGGGCGATACGTCAAGCGAGCCTCTGAAAGTCCAAGCCGGATTCCCGTAGGGACAAGTCTGGATATCTTTTGCTTCTCTTTTGAGGCAAGGTGGGTCGGGACAGTTGCACTATTGCCGATTGAGTCGGCAGTCCGCTTGAGCGGAACGGGGTGTTACAACAAGGTACAAGAAATAGCATGCCAAAATAAAATAGTATAATGACACATACTCAAGGGTAAACTACTGTAACCATCTAAGTGATATGCACGTGAGAACATCACTCTTACTCAGGCTGAAACCACTACAGGCTCTGTGTCGGGGAGACCATAGCAGCAAGTAATATCTCGTAGGGCCAATAAATGTGCCAAAGATCTGAGACATAGTCTAAGGCAACTCCAGTAATATAGTATATATATATAAACATAATCGGCATATAGTATGGTGTGTCTCTCCCCACCCAATGTAATCTCACGTCTTATATCCACGATGTCTCATGTCCATAACACGCAAGATCATGACCTCTACCTTGTACAACGAGTCATAATGATATCTATATAATATACAAGTCTCATATCACGAATCCTGTAAGCCTATACAGAATTACCATGAATAACTCAAGAAAGATTCAGTCACTTAAAATAGTATCAAGTGTCCTACGGTATGACGTACTTGGTAAAATAAACACGTAAAAATAGGATCGTTGTATCAACTCTCTAAGTGACGTTACTCGACTCCGCGTACGGCGTCGACACCCGAACCTTGTTCGAACGCTAAGCAATATCTCATGGTCCTAGGTTGAGCAGGCACATCACAAAAATATCTATATGGAAAGAAACACAAGAAGATAATATAACAGGATCTACTACAAGTTTGGCAAGATACACTTGCCTGAATTCTGGATATAGCGATGTTCAAGTAACGAGCTTAATGCGTCAACTGCTCCCGGAAAGGTGGAATCCACACGAACGTCTTCGGATGTTGCAACAGACATCACCAATATTTCCAAAACATAAGAAATAAACAGGATTGACTACCCATAAGTCCAATTTGAACACGGGGGCAAAAACGACAGTTTTGGGTCAAAATAGTGTCCAATTGTGGCCCTCTTTGCACCGTAAAATGTGCCAAAGATAAAGTTCTCTAAATTTAGCAAACTTAGTGAATACGAGTCCAGAACGATGACACAAACTCAATGGAGTATCCGAAATTGGATTCCGGTGAGCCGATTATGAAATCACCCGTCAAGTAAAACCGTAGGACCCGCGAAACTGTGTTTCGTCAACGTTCTCAGAATCGAACCAAACTTGGGTCACAGGACCAACATAATTCTGCGAATCCAATGGCACAAGTTTTGTTGCGAAACGATAAGCACACACGAAGTTATGACAATGTGTCAGAATAGGCCGATATGATATTTTTTGGCGGATACGCGTTGATCCCGACGTGCTCACACGCCCAAATCAAGTTCCGCGAAAGTCCACACGTCCGCGTTTATGTTATGCACCATTCGGTGCAATCTGCATGCGACGACGTGGTCTCGTTTGGTGGGACGCACCCCATATCGAAAAAATTTGGATTTTAAAAATATTTTTTTTTTCATCATTTTTGACGCTGATTTGACAGCAATATATGACGTATTAAAATAATCTATTTATAGGATTTAAAACTTGGTTATGTTGTCTAAGAAAATTGTTTAATTATATTTTAAAATGGTTAATATTTTGGGAGAAAATAGGCCATGGACATGATGGTTTGGGACAGTTTCGAATCTGTTCCAAAACAGATTTTTAGTCGACTTTGGATCGACTTTTCTCTCGATCCAGAGCACCAAAAATTGATCTACTTGAAGGGGGTGAAAGAGGTTTATGTTGTGAACGCAACGCTATTGGCCGTTCGAGAAACGATGTAACGTGGAGGAAGATAACGCACCTGAAACAAAGGGGGTCGAGTCCGCGTTGTGCGGCGGGTGTGTCCACGAGTGGCGCACGGGGTCGTCGGACCACTCGCCGGCGATCGGGGGTCACTTGGATCTGCGGTGGTCAGGTCTACAGCCACCGGCAGCAACAGTATCAGCAGTAGAAACAGCCGCAGCATGGCAGCGGTAGGGCCGCGGCGGGGCAGTCGGCTGTCAGTGCTGGGGCTGGCGGCTTAGGTGATGGTGATGGTGATGGAGGAGGTGGTGATTGTGTATAAATATATGGAGAGAAGGGGTTACGGTTATGAACAGAGGGTAGGGGAAAGGGTAGTGGGTAGCGGGTTTAGGATTTGGATTTCGGGTTTGGGTTCGGGTTTGGGTTTGGGTTTGGGTTTGGTTTTATTTTCATTTCTTTCTTTTTGTTTTCTTTTATTCTCTTATATATATATAGATATATATTTATACAAAAATAGGTTTGCACATGAAATAAATTGTAGGAAAATTTTATAATACTTTAAAAATAATTTTACATTCAAAAATTAGTTTTCTGACTTATTTTAATTACTAAAATTAAATAATTTATACAAGTTATCAATAAATTATATATTTCTAATTCAGCTAAAGTTATAACCAAAATTGCAATAATTAAATAAAATTAATAAAATTAAAAGATTAAAATTGAGGGAGGGTTTACACAGAGAGGAACAGTGTGAGAGACGAGACAGAGAGGGAGAGGGAGACAAGCGGGAATGAGAGAGAGAAAGAGAGCACAGAGAGTGAGTAAGAGAGAGAGCACAGAGATTGAGTGAGAGAGAGAGAGAGAGAGAGAGAGAGAGAGAGAGAGCAGAGAATGAGTGAGAGAGAGAGTGCAGAGAGATAGAGATAAGAGGAAGAGAGAGGGGTAGAGAGAGAGAGCAAAGAGTGAGTGGGAGAGAAAGCACAGTAAGTGAGAGAGAGAGAGAGAGAGAGAGAGAGAGCGCGCAGAGCGTGAGAGAGAACGCAGAGAGTGAGAGAGAGAGAGCAAAATATATATATATAATAATAGAAAACGTTCTTTGGAATGACGTTTTCTCTAGAGAAAATGTCTCGACGTTTTTTATTATTATATTTTTTTCCAGGTAACGGAAGGAGACGGTTCCAAACGAAAAAAAAAAAATTGGAACTTGTAAAACGTTCTTCAAATAGGCGTTATGATACTTTATTTATAAATTCTCAAATTTGTGTACTTTGAGTGAAATTTATTACGATTTTTTTTAAATAAAGTAATATATTTATATATAATTGCAAGAAAGGGGAGGAGTTTGATAAAATTACAGGGAAGGGGAGAACTCGCCAACTGAGTTGGCGAGTTGTTGGGGCCCGCCAACTCAGTTGGCGGGTGGGAGTTAGGACCGCCAACTCAGTTGGCGGTGGGAGTTGGATATATATATATATATATATATATATATATATAATTTCTTTCTAAATCAATTAAATTTTGTAAATGGATAATAACAAATTATCTATTATAATATTACAAAAAATTTATATTGATAATACCAAAACAAAAATATTTATTAAAAATTTTAAATCTAAAAATTTAAATACCAAAAAATATCAAATAAATAGTATTATGGGATATTTTAGCAAATGCCCCTACAAAAAATGTCAAAAGTAGTATATACCCTAGTAAAAAAAAAAAACTAACAAATCCTCCAAAAATAAAAAAAATCGGTTAAAAGAGTGCGGACATATCTTAAAATTTTATCTATATATATTTGTATAGATAAAATTTCACTTTTATAGATTTATATAGATATATATACAATTATCTATATATATTTAGAATTTCACTAATTATGTAGATATATATAGATAGATAATTGTATATAGATATTTGTATATATTTAGAATCTATATTATCTGTATACAATTATCTAATATTATCTGTTAAACAAAAAAGTGAAATTATCTGTTATCTAATATATATTATCTATATATATTAGATAATTGTATATTAGTGAAAATTATCTAATATATATTATCTAAATTATCTGTTAAACAAAAAATATCTAACAATTATCTAACATATTTTTTGTTAGATAATTATGTAGATATATACAAATATCTAACAAAAATATATGTTAACAAATATATATATATATATATATATATATATATATATATATAAGTGAAATTCTTGAGAAAGAAATAATATATACTACTTTTTGGAGGATTTGCTAGTTTTTTTTTTACTAGGGTATATACTACTTTTGATTTTTTTTGTAGGGGCATTTGCTAAAATATCCCATAATACTATTTATTTGATATTTTTTGGTATTATTTAAATTTTTAGATTTAAAATTTTTAATAAATATTTTTTTTTGATATTATCAATGTAAATTTTTTATAATATTATAATAGATAATTTGTTTTTATCCATTTACAAAATTTAATTGATTTAGAAAGAAATAATATATATATATATATATATATATATATATATATATATATATATATATATATACATACAACTTCCTCCGCCAACTGAGTTGGCGGTCCCATCTCCCACCCGCCAACTAAGTTGGCGGGCCCCAACAACTCGCCAACTCAGTTGGCGAGTTCTCCCCTTCCCTATAATTTTATCAAACTTCTCCCCTTTCTTGCAATTATATATAAATATATTACTTTATTTTAAAAAAACCGAATTTATTATATTTTCTATTTTCTGTATGAATTTTTTCGTTATTTTAATGATCACCAACCGCATTGTCTCTCTCTCTCTGTCTGTCGATTTTGACTTGTTCCATCGTATTGTTCTATCTTTTTTCTGGGCAAATTATAAGGGCACTATTATTATTACTTGGGGCTAGCCCAATGTAATTTTTCCCAAAATTACAAGTTTGTCACTCTTAAAGTTACTTGGGACTAGCCAAAATTTTTATCATTGATAATTACAAGTTTGCCACCAAAATTCACTCGGGACTGTTATAATCAGGACTGTCAAAATTTTGACAGTCCTACCACTTGTAAGGACTATCAAAATTTTGACAGTCCTACAAATTGTTAGGACTGTCATAATTTTGACAGTCCCACAAGCTATGTGGACTGTCAAAATTTTGACAGTCCTAATTTTAACCCACTGAAAATTTTATATAAAACTAGGACTGTCAGGATTTTGACAGTCCCACAAACAATGAGGACTGTCAAAATTTTGACAGTCCTCATTTTAATTGTCAGGATTTTTTATTTTTTATTTTTTTTCTATTTAGTTAGTTTTGGATTTTGATTTTTTTTATTTAGTTTAACATCCAAAATAAAATATGTTATCATTGAACCCCAAAAAAAAATCTACCGTACGACAATTACGTCTGCCGTCGATCAGACTTCGAACGGCCATAACTATTTGTTTTCAAATCGTTTTTCATCACACAATTGGTCGATTTGTATGTTTTCGACGAGAGTAACACAATTCGTGTAGAGAGAATTTTCATCCGAAGTAAGACGTACATATTACAGACAAAAATATAAAATATAAAACTTTAAAGTATCATAACTTTTGACTGGGGATCAAAACAAGGTCCAGTTTGTGCCAAAATGATCGTATAGAAAAGTACTTCGGGATAAACCGTTTCATCGTTTGACGGACTTCCCAAATTTTTAGAATCGCAAAAAAATGATGTTTCGACCTCCAAATTTTATTTTTGGTAATTTTTTTTTTTACAAAATATTTAATGTACCAATAATAAATTTACTATTTTAAATAACAGAATACTTTAACAAATTTTAAGGATAGAAATTTGGGATATTTTACTATTTTGAAATTGGCCCCCCACCAATTAACAAAAAAAAATTAACAGAAAAAAATTTTTAGGACTGTCAAAATTTTGACAGTCCTACCAATGGGAAGGACTGTCAAAATTTTGACAGTCCTAAAAATTCAACATATATTTAGAGGACTGTCAAACTTTTGACAGTCCTACCAATTGGAAGGACTGTCGAAAGTTTGACAGTCCTAAAAATATATGTTGAATTTTTAGGACTGTCAAAATTTGACAGTACTTCCAATTGGTAGGACTGTCAAAATTTTGACAGTCCTAAAAATCAACATATATGTCAAATTTTGACAGTAAAAATTTTTAGATCATGATTTTTAGACTGTCGACTGTCAATGTCAAAAAATTTAGGACTGTCAAAATTTTGAACTGTCAAAATTTTGACAGTACTTCCAATTGGTAGGCCTGTCAAAATTTTGACAGTCCTAAAAATTAACATATATGTCAAATTTTGACAGTTTTTCTATTTTTTCATTTTCTTTTTTGATTTCATGTGTACTGTTATTTTTCTTTGTCATTGTGTTATTATTTTTGTCTTCCGGCGGCGCAGTGGAGGACCAGGTGGTAGCGACGGAGGAAGGAGGGGAGGGAGGAGCGGCGGACGCCGAGGTAGTCGAGCACCGAAAGGGAGTACGAGACGGAGGAACGGGAGAGGAAGGAGGTGGCGGGAGGCGGGGGAGGAGGCAAAGACGGTGACGACGGGAGGCTGCGGTGGAGGATGGGGGAGGAGGCGGAGGAGGACGACGGGAGGGGGGAGGGCTCCGGTGGGGGAGAAGGATTTCAAAGTGGACTAGTATGAGTAAACTAATGGACTAGTGTGAGTAAATTTTGCTCATTAATGGACTACCCCAATCCTGGGCTACCCCCAGGTAATAATAGTAGTGCCCTTATAATTTGCGTTATTCTGACTGAACTTTTTCTTCTTCTTCTCAAAGTTCCTCTCCGCCTACCTAGCCCTAGCCCTAGCCCAAGGGAGAGAGAGAGAGAGAGAGAGAGAGAGAGGGGATGAGACCTGATCGGAGTGACGCTCATCTGCCGGCGGAGGAGCAGGCGAAGATAGAGGAGGCGGCGCGCAAATATTTCCAAAGTATCACCCCCATGCGCCACACGAAACCTTCCAGGAGCGAATACTCCTCTGACTACTTGGATCAGCTCGCTACTTCCTCCGATGATCAATATTCTTCTTCTATTCCAGAGTTCAATAAATTGCAAAACCTCCTGCAAGAAAATCCACAGGTCCATCACTCACTCCATCTTCAATTCCTCTGCTCTGCTCTGCTCTGCTCCGCTCCCTAATCCTTTCCCTCCTTCTTTGTCGATCTTCATTTATTTTTGTTACACAGAAACTGGTTTGTGACGGGAATGAAGTTGTAGAGGAATATGTGGAGACGGACTATTACAAAGATCTCAGCCGCATTGACAAGCAACACCATACGGTACGGTACTCTACTGTTTCAATCTCCTCCTCCTTAATTAATTAATTATTGCTTCATCTTCTTATTTACTTCTTCTTAAACACCTTTTTTTCTACATACGGGTCTGTTGAAAGTGAGAGTTACACGCATATGCATCTTATTTTGAGTTACCAATACTGTTTGGTGGTTAGACACCATTTCGTCCCATGCAACTGTCCAATTTCACAGTTTTCTTGTTTGGATAAAACCCTCAAGATCCACCGAACGTTGCAAGGATGTGGAAACTCCCAGCAACAAAACCATCCAGATCCACCCAGTTGCAACGAGTTCCTCCACAAATTGGTTGTAAGTGAAAATGGAAGAAGGGAGGGGGACAATCAACTGAGTTTTGTCAGAAACCTTTCACTTTCAACACAATTGAAACATTAACCAAACATTGAAAGTGGTTTTTGTTGGATATATATGCTGAGAAAGTGAGACTTTTATCTCACTTTCAACCCACCTCTGTCGTGCCAAACATGCAGTGCTAGCACTTTAAAGTGTTAATATAGTGCTAGCACTTTAAAGTACAAATGTTGTTTATTTTTCATAACTATATAGTGCACTTTAAATTGTTGTTGTTTTTTATCACTTTAAAGTACAATATAAATATATGAATTGACTATTTTGCCCTCAAATTTCCCAACTTTTTATGAGCAAAAATTAATCCAACTTTCAGAAAATAAAATAAAATTTTAATAAAAGATTAGAGTTGAATTAACATGTGACTTGTTGCAGCCAAAAATGCAGAATGAAAAATTATTTAGGTGAAGAGTTTCTCACATATGAAGGATTACAGTTGCTTTGACATATTTGTAATATTTAAGTTTATTGAAGGCTACCATTCTCCTTTTTTTCACTTATAAAATAAGTGGTAATTTGTAAGCTCAAGTTACCGCTTATAAAGGACATTACTACATAGTGATGACCACTTTAAAGTGCAAAAAACATACACCTTAAGTTGACGAGCCCCGCACTTGTTTGAGCACTTTAAAGTGCTTAGTACTATATAGTGCAAAAAACAATTACCTCCCAAGTCTGAAGTCATCTTTTATAAGTTTATATACTCATTGATCTACTCTATTTTATCAGTTAGAGCATCATTAGTAGTTGGAACTCTAGAATGCAACTTGAGGTCCAATTTTTTTAAAAAAAAGGTTAATGTTGAATAGGTTGGGTTTGTATGAGAATAGTAGAAAATGATAAAATGAGCTCCGCTCCCAAAGATTGTGTGGTCAAAATTTGATGTGGAAAAAAAATAATGTAAAATCTAGAATCTAGAAAATGGGACTCCAAATTAGGACTTTCTATTCTACAAAATGACTTCCTACAATCTAAAATCTAGAAATTGAGAAGCCCAAGCCTTAGGTCTATGGGTGGGATGGACCGAAAATTTAGAAATTGGAACTAGGGATGGAGCTTACTATTCAACCAAATGAACTTCAAAATTATGAATCTAGAAATTGGGACCGGAGATGAGCCTTACTAATGATGCTCTTACTAGCAAGGAATGCTCTAGCTTGTTGCTTAACCCCTAACCTCTGGCTATTAATTCTCCGTTATTTAAACATCTTGACCGCTGGCCAAAGGTAAATAATTGAGTGAAATGATTTAGTCATTTAGGCTACTATTTAATTATCGTGTATTAGAATGTAATGATTTTTTCCCGTTCATAGTATTTTTACTGATGGAGCCTCTCCCCATCTGGCTAGGAATTGCAGCTGCTCGGGGAGTTCCAGTCATGGTTGGTGAATAGAAATGGAAGTAGAAATAAATGAAAATTTGGGGAAGAAGATGATGTAATCTAGGGTTTTGTATTGATTGGAAATTGTAAGAACTATAGTTCAAGGAAAACTATTCAGGAAGTAATGAAAAGAACATTCATTTCAAACTACTACTCTCTTGCTGCTCTTCTCTATTTATAGGAAGAGTCGGTTTACAATGACCACTAACTAACTTATTACACTCATCAGTTACCAACTAATCTGTAACTGTCTTCCTTGCTCCCCAAGTTTCCTTCAAATGATTATACAGTATGTAGAGAGCTTGGTATTGTGCTGATACTGTGGCACTCCAGCTTACGGAGGCGAGGTTCCCTGTATGCTTATAGAAACCTGTAGTAGCCTAATTGCACTGCACTGCAGAGCCTCACTACTCTGCCTTGTATTCCTAATCACCTTGCCTACTGCACACAGTCACACAGTTCTTGCCCACAGTCAAGAGTCCTTTACACTGATACTCTATTACCGACTCCATAGCTTGGGTCTGCATCAATCCCCATCCCTTAAATTGACCTTGTCTCAAGGTCAAAATAAGGAAACTCTTTAAGAAATTGTTCTTATGGATCCCATGTGAATTGCACTGCACTGACAATGAACACTGATACTCTGAATTGCACTGCTATAGGCTACAAAGTACAAACTGACTGAGCTACTGAACTGGGACTGGAACTCACTGCGTATTGATCCCATTCTCTGATACTGGAGCTTGATTACTAACTGGTACTAGAGAGATAATTGATACTGAGATTGAACTAGCTAACTGATACTGAGCTTGAACTTGAACTTAGGATATGTGATCACCGGCCCACTGACTGTGGTGACTGATACAACTTCTCACTGCTATGGAGCCACTCTGTTCAGTGTCAGTTCATTCCTCTGATGGTAAATATAGGTGAGAAAGTTAGGATCGTATCATTTACCAGTGTCCATGGTAATTTTTTATCTTGCAAACGAATTTGATCATTATATGTTGGTCGGAGGTATCTTTAACTCTCCAAACGGGAAGTGATTGTATTCACAATTCTTACCCAACCAGATTCCAAGTAAAAAAAACTAGTATAAGGAGACGAGGAATGCTCTTTGCCACGTAAATAAAACTAGACAGGATAGGTTCATCTCAGATGCAATCAAGATAGTCAAAGGAGTAAGGCGCACTCGAGGCGCAAAAGGTCTATATCGTCCGAGACGCAAGGCGCACTTTAGACGCGCGTCCGAGTGAAGCGAGACGCAAATATAAAAAATAATAAAAATATACATAGATAAATAAATAAATTAGTAATGTAAAAAATAAAACCAAACAACATATTAAAACCAACAAAAAAATGTTAAAACATAACCAAATGAACTAGTAGAACAATAGTAGCAGTCAACAGGACTAACAAGAGTTTGTATTATCCCTACCACACTTTTAGTAAATTTTAGTTTTTCCAGTTCAACTATAACCAACTACTTGTATGAGATAAGGATTATCTCCATGCCTCAAAGTTTTTTGTTTAAATAAAAAAAAACCATAAGGCGTACATTTTCTTAGTTGAGCCTTGCAGAAAGGCGCGTCTTGGGTGCGCCTAGAGAAATGCGTCTTGCCTAGTGAGATGCGAGGCGCAGCTGCTGCGCCTTTCTCCAAGGTGCGCCTTTGACTACCATGGATGCAGTATTAAACACAGGGAGAGAAGAAGGAGCTTGAGTTATTTAATCTAAGCCCCTATTACATCATCTAAGGATTACGACCAAATTCCAACCAATATATGTATTTGGGATTTGTAATTTCATGATTCTCAATTCGATGAATCAAATCTATTCATCCATTTTGAAATCACAGCAACCAAGTAGGCCTAAGAAGAATTCTGACCAGCTTGTTGCCACCTTGGGAGTTGAGCAAAATATCAAAACATACAAAAACAAAAGAAAAATCAGAAGAAAACTCTCAACCAATAATATCTCCCACACAAAATAGATCTATAGACCCTGCCTAGGCATAATTGGCTAAGCCATCACATACAGGACTATATCTGACAAATATGATCTCAGACATAAATATACTGGATAAGACAGTAAACTATAGTTTTCCCTACAGATCTTACATCATAAGAGAGAGAAAATCATGTATACTACGATAAATCACCAATTTAAGTACTTTAAGAGGGTATCAACTTGCAATTCTAGGTAAGTTCAGGGTTTTTAGTTGCAAATCAACCAATATTTAATCTTGTTTCAGTAAATGCTTTTAACATATCAAAGGTGGTGAAATTGAATTGTTGTTTAGTTTTGGATGTCTGTGTTCATAGCATGCTTGGTAAGAAAGATTACACGTAATTGTATTCCATAATTAATATTTAGAGAGATTCAAATATTCATAATTATGTGGGAATCTCTCTGACTATATAATACATTTGTGTATGGATTTCTCTAAATACAGATATTTAGTATTTTATTTGATTTATCCGTCTTTTTTTGTTAAAAAGTATCTATTCAGATCAGTCGCTTGTATTCTGACCTTTTCATTCGTTGGCCTTTAGACTGGGACAGGCTTCATCAAGGTGGAAAAACGCAATGGTGAATACTTTGATTTGGCCCTAGCCTCTGATACATCCCCTAACGGTCCCCCTTGCAGGGGAAATCCAGCGACCAATGAGTGGATCCCGTCTGCTGATCCTGTATGACAATTATACTGCACCTGTAAATATGCTACCAAGTTTCTTCTAGGCATAACAATGATGGCTTGTATGATGTCAGGTGGTGCCAGTTTCGCACAAGCCTAATCAGAGTGATATCTGATCCCCCTGGACGATGATTGAAAGCTCCCGTACGTTGTGGTTCAGCTGTTCTAGTAGTCGTCTGCGTTAGGTTGCTCCATGTGCATCGAGTTGTTAGCCTGTTGCTGTAATGTAAGATTGTTGCATCATGCATTTTAATAAAGCAGTAAGTAATCTAGTGTACTGTAATTTCTGCACATCACCTATGGGGGTGCTTAGTACTCCACAGGCAAAGTGCATGAATTAGTGTCTTTTGCTATCTGGTATGGTGATTGGTGGCTGCTACCAAGTATGTGTAGCCTATCAAGCTTGTATCCAAACAAAATATCTTTTATGTAAGCAATGGCTCTTGTGTGAGGTTGTCAGTGTTAGAATATAGCGTCGTCACTATTCCTTATTGACGAATATGCATGCTGATTAGTGTTATTGTTTCCTTGAAATAAGCCTAATTAGCAAAGTTTTGTTCATTTCTAAATCTAGACTACTTAAATGGAGAAGGTGGGTAAGTGGAGGGAAGTATTTGTGCGGCTTGCTTCAAATTCTCCTTTGAGGATGCATCTAATGTCATCTCCAGTTTTGCCACAAACTTCCAAACAAATATCAGATTTACAGATACTGATTTTTCTAGTCTTGGTTTGGCAATCCTACAACGACAATGAATTTGATGCAGTGATGTCGAGAAAAAAAACTTTTATGTGAAAAATTCTTAGAGAAAAAAAACCCACATGCCCATCCAAAAAAGTTTCACTAATGATAATGAATAAGCAGATTATAGTGACTCTCTTCTAGCATCACAGATCCAAACATATCACTATAACTACTCAAAACTAAATAAGAAATTGTAGCAAATAACCGAAGGAGAATACGAAGAGGAACCAATATGGATGAATATGGATCTCATCGAACAAATCACTCTCTGCCGTGAACTCCAAATCTCTTCCAACTCTTCCTTTGATAGATGACCACCTTTGAGAATATCTCCTCTGAAAAACTCTGCCAGTTGTTTTGGGACCCAAATTAGGTCCGAAAATCAACATAATAAAGCTCTGCTCAATCTTGGATTAATTATGACCATTTGATACGATACAACCGTTAAAAATAGACCCAATTTTCGCTCAGTCCACTAGAAGCAGTATACTGCCATAATGACAACATATTGCGAGAACAAAAATGTTTACACAGAATGGTGATGAAAATATGGACACAATTTTCTGTATATACTAACACAGTATTGCCGACAGTAATACTGTCCAAATACTCCTTGTATTAGCTCCACATTGTCGTATTTGACCCGAGCTTCTCTGATATATACGAATGACAATTGTTGTATTCTATGATGTTCTTCACTTGAAGGGAACCACCCCCAACTCCAACATCCATCAGGACCATCACTTGCTCTTTTACTATGGATGTATAAATCTGTTTATTTTAAGACCACCTGTACCATTATTTGAGCCCACCTGTATATAACATGATTGAAGTTCTATTCATTCCAATGAAAAGCTTTTTGATAGAAAATGTTAAAGAGTTATAGCCTACAGTAAAGAGAGAAAATGTTGGGTTACAAGTTGGCACACAGTTGAGTAGGATGGTTTTACAATTTAAATGGCAGTACAGCAGTATATAGTATAATGGGGTTTTAAGGAATTATCCATACATGAGAACAATTATTATTATTATTTCATTTTATTAAGGCCTGAGACCATCCACAGGTTCTGCTAGATTAAGAGCAAACTTACAATTGTTTTGTAGATATCTGATTTATCATACAACACAAGTAATCTCTAGCAATGACACTATTGCTCTTCTCCGTTTCAAAGCTATGGTGCTGGGCACGCCTTATGCCCCATATCTCCTTTGCATATTGGGCGATTGTTCGATCACTGCTGAATTTGCCACTACCCGTAGTGCTCAATATAGACATCATCAGCCATCTTCTCCTATCCTTGCAACACAAATGCATAGTAAGAAACCACGTGTAAATGTGCATACTAAGAAACACATATCCCTGTAACAGAACAAGATAGACATTTTCAACCATATTTTACAATATGAATAAATCATAATGAATGCCATGGAAAATACTCATCTTGTACCTACGGCTATCAAATATGGGCAGAAGGTTGATTATTTCGAATTTACATTACTAGTCTGCTCATCAAGCATGTTCTCTCTGTTGTCATGCATTTTTTTAATGCTAAGGTTTCCCCCCTATTTCGCCTCTTTGAAGTTTTTCCATCACAACTTATAGATATTTTAAAATGCTTTTAAATTATATAGATGTTTAATCAAAGAGATCTTACACAGTACACAATGTGCTTTAAACTAGATGTCTAGCAACCGATAATTAATAAAAGGAAAAAGATGTATGCAAACAAATTGGATCAGTAAAAACATAGCAGAGTGATTCAAGTATATAGTCAGTGCCCTCTTTACTTGTATGCTTCGTCCACTCTAGCTTGTGCATCCATGTAGCTTGGGAAGTCCTGACCAACTAGGAAATAATCACCATGTCCATAACCAGAATTACCTTCCAAGGAGTCCAGAAGAGGGCTATAATCATAGCTACCAAGCACCGCTCTTTATAAAGAGTTTGGCCTCTTCAAAACGTGGATCTGGCTTAAACTGTACTCAGCAAAGAATTTCAGATCGAAATCCATAAATGTGTATAATTCCACTTACAGAAGGAAGATAGCACATCAAGTTACCAGCAAACAATAGCACAGTTAATTCTAATGTATAAATCTGCATGACAAACCTAGAAGGCAAATAAGGTAACTGGAAGGGAAAAAACACTTTCTGGAAAGATATTATCTTATTTAGGACAAGCTCATTATTAGTTTAAGCAATACTTTCTTTTAGCATAAATCATCATTACCAGTTCATTTTCCCTCTCCTTGCACAACGTTGGTACATCATCTGCTTTGGCACCAAAAAGGAAGAAATTGTCCTCTCCTATCTCTTCTCTAATTTCAACATTTGCACCATCCAAAGTCCCAATTATAAGACAACCATTTAGTGAAAATTTCATGTTACTCGTCCCGCTTGCTTCCATGCCTGCTGTGCTGATGTGTTGAGATAGCTCACTACCAGGAATCAGCATTTCAGCAACAGATACATTATAATTTGGTACAAAAACCACCTGGAGATTCACGAGACTATTTTAATGACAGCATTTGAATTAAATATATATGTATATGATATCTTTGAGCTATAATCAACCATGGCAATGAAATTTCTATTGATTCAGTTGCAATGGTCAACTTTCGCTTCCACCAAGATGAATATTTTCTAAATATGGAAGAAAAGATAATCGACTTGATGCCTTAATAATTTTGTACAGCTAAATTGATGCTCTTCACTTCATGGGACACAATTATAGAGTTCTCTCAGCCAATAAAAATTAAACTTCCAACATAATGCACATTAGAAAATTGACAATGCTAAGATGGTTGAATGGCAATACATCAAAAGATAGGATAAGAAATGAATGTATTCATGGAAAGTTGGACATGGCACCAATTGAGGACAAGATGAGAGAAAATGGTATTAGGTGCTTTCACATGTGCATCACAGACCAAGGATAAGATAGTATGGTTAAACAAACATGGATTGAAGCTGTAAAGAAAGAAAAAGGGTTTCGTTAGTGTTATAAAGGAGATCGCCTTTAACAACTGAATGGAAGAAAGGGATTCAAGTAGCAGACCCCCAAATTTGGGATAAAGGCTTTTTTTTGTTTCTATTGTATAATACACATTACACTAGAAATTACCAACTACTAATGAAAGTAAGAAAGTAAGTACTAAATCTAACCTCAGGAACTACCAACAAAAGCAAGAAAGGTTGAATATGATTAATACAAAAAATTCAGAAGAAAAATAATGGTTGAAAATTGCTGGCAGCAACATGGCATGATGTTAAAGAAACATACAAAAGAAAATGAAGAAAATGTAACATAATCATCATAGTGCATTAACTAATTACTAAACAATGTCTGAAACATCACAAGAATCTCGAAGGCTGATAGATTACTACCTCTCGGAATGTTCACAATCACTTGGCAATTAAAGCACGTCTTCCAGTTAAAAACATGCAAGGTAGATAAGGCTCCTCGCATTCAAAATAAAGACATAGTACCTTCAAGTAATTGTTAACTTCAGGATCACTGTTTACTACAGCACCAACATCATTCACAAGCTTGACTATCTTTTAGCATTGGTGTATGTTGCAAATGCGTTTCCTCCAAGCATAATCGTCCGAGGTGTCGTTTTCTTTCTCTCTTCAGTGCTCATATCCTACAAAATTCAATTTAGTAGTCACATCAAATAATAGAACGGCCCAAGAAGGTTAAGGCACAAAGTTATAGAAGTAGAAATTGGTCATATTTTCAATTATTTGAGAAACTAAGGGCATCAATGACACCAAAAAAGAAACATAAGGCTACTGGCTAATCTCGGATCTGGCCAGTGGCCACAAACTTTCACAAAGGGGCTAAAAAGTATTATTCTCAGTTGTAATAATGGCAAAAGCACTAGAATTGTGAAAAGTAATTTACTTCAACATGGCTAGAAGTTTTATATTCTTGCACTTTCGATTAGTAAATAAAGTCAGTATAATGATATATCCTAGATGGATCTGGACTTTAGGCAACCAAAACAATCTATGTATAGTTATTAGGAACTGAGAAATCTTTCATTACCTTTAATTTCTTGTATCTGTATACTGCTCCCAAAATGTTAAGCAGCTGTCTCTTATATTCATGAATACGCTTGACTTGAATGTCAAATAGACTATCAGGGTCAATTGTCACTCCAGTCACTTGCTTTACATACTGTGCTAGGCGGCATTTGCTAGCCATCTTAGCTGAAGCCCACCCAGCATGTAAATCCTCATTGTCAGCAAACTGTCAATCAGAAAGTCAGCTAAGTTGAGACACTCAAAAGACATTGTGAAGGAACCATCAAATTTAGGACAGAATCGACAGATATAATCATACTTGACGAAGCCCACAAAGGAGGTCAAGGTTGGTGATCCATTCGTCGATTTTTAGCCATTTGCTAATTATGTTACTCAATTCCGGGTTGCAAAAGTGAAGCCATCTTCGAGGTGTAATGCCATTTGTTTTGTTCTGAAACTTGGCAGGCCAGACAGAGACATAATCTGCGAACAGCTCTGCTTTTAAGATGTTACTGTGTAACTGGGCAACTCCATTTACCTTCAAACTTGGACAGAGACATCCTGTCATTATTATATTCTCCCAAAGAGAGAAGAAAATTGATCCTGTTATGAGCACTAAAATGAGATATTAACTTACTAAAATAATTAGTTAAGAGACCTATGGGAAATTTGTATATCATCTTACTGCTTGTCTAGAATTTTTCTCGTCTAGGAGAATTTAGACGTACTCCTTGGTTGCTGCAAGCATAGCCAAAAAGGAAAGTGTATCAACATGTTAACTGACTTTTGACCTTGTAGGTTTCATGAAAGATCCTCTCTTGCTCCTGCCTATCTTGACTAGAACACCAACACAGGCTTGACCTCAAGTTGGTAGTTGGTGCCAAAAACTCAGTTCTACTGTGGAGCTTATTCCTATGACTCATTATATTAGCTCTTCAAGACTATTACCTAGTATAAGGGAACTTGCAGGGTGCTCCTTGAGGTAGTTCTACCAACCAACCAACTACACCTTCAGGTTTTGTAATAAAGCCCTCTCTTGCTCATAGCTACTTTTGTTATTAATTTGGCACCATAGAAGGTTGATGATGTCAGATTGATAGGCATCACAAAAATTTGAATTCTTTCGTTGAACGTTCTCATGCTCCATAGGCAATCAATTTTAATGGAAGAACACTTGGATGATAAAGAAGTTCCTTATCCTACCCAAATTCCCTACTTCGACATCAACTCAAATAGAGTGCAAATGTTTATCTAGCCCCATTTTCCAAACCTTCTTCGACTAACCAGAAGTAAAACTGTTAGCTAACCCATCAAAAATTGTAACCTTGCTGAATATGGATAAATATTAGGTCAAATCAAATAGGATAGATAAGTCAGCCAACGCTTTTATTTTTCCTTCTATATTTATTTCTTTTATCTCCTTTCTTTTGGTTGTGGAGCGGACAATGTTATTTAAACTTGTTAACATGAATTTAACATTAAACACCACAGGTTTCATTCTCTGAAAATTCTGGCAATGAGAGATGTAATTCTAAATAGTACTTAAGGTTTTTGCCATGTGGCTCCATGTAGCACCCTTACCGAATGTGAAGACACTACACATAAATTAGCCATGCGAACTACAGGTTTCTGGGTATTGGAGCTATCTAAGATCTGCATTGCAGGGAGCTTGCTCTCCATGTCACTTCTTGTAGACTTGATCATGGCCATAAACTGCATAAAAGCAGAAAGTAGAGATTTGTTAATTATTGATCATCTAATGTTGAACAGAACAAATGAATAATGAGGAACACACCCGTTTAGCAATTTCTTCTATGATTTCCAAATGACGAGGAAGTAGTTTTGCAATTATAGCCTGTGACCATTTTTCTAGTGCTTCAGGAAGAACTGTATGATTCGTATACGCAATTGTCCTGGAGAAAATGTTCTCATTAGTCATTTCTAATCAGTATTTTCAATTGAAATGAACAAACAAATACTTCCTCATAACCAAAGAAGAACATAGGTTGCAGAAATTTAGTGAAACCACTGCAAACCATGTTGTTACATCCCAGGCTTCATCCCAACCAAGTCCTTCCTCATCCATCAATAGTCGCATCAGCTCAGGTATTGCCAGTGTCGGGTGAGTATCATTCAATTGAACAGCAACCTTGGTAGGGAAATCAGCCCAATCCCATGGCCCTTTTCCTTCTCTTCTTTCCTTGAATCTAAAAATAATATCCTGCAAAAGTTGTCTTATAGATTATTTGCCAGTTACTTATCAATTATAGTATTGCAATATATATATATATATATATATATATATATATATATATATATATTGAAGAAGGTAAATGTATTGATGAATGCAAAAGATATTACACCTCAACCACCCTCTCACACCACTCTACATCTAAACCCCTAAATCACAAGACCTTGATTACATTACTAAATCACAAATAGAAGGAGTTCCTTAAGCCGTTCCGCCCTCCGCTTCCCGTATCAAGCTAGTCCACTCCGGATTGTCTCTGACAAGTGGACCCTTGTCAGCACGCCGAGTGTCATCCTTGTCCGTCCCCTGATCCTCCATATGAGACTGATCTGGACATACGTCTCACAGGTCCATAGCATCGACCCACCCTTCCTGGTTCTGTTGTGTACTACCTCCAATATTCATGTCTTCCTCGATCCCGTTGTCAATCTCCACCTCCATCCCCCTGATAGTTTCTTCAGGGCTCTCTTTCCGATGGATCTCAGAGTCCCCAACAATACACACTGGCTCTCTATCCCCACCCCCCCGGTCTCACCTGCAGCCTTCGTTACTCCATCGAACTTGCTCTTGCAATCTTTGACGGATGCCCAAAGCATTGACAGAATGGCACACATGTGGAACCCATTCATAGTCTACCTTCTGTTGGAAGACCTCTCCCGATGGAATCTCATATTCAACATGCAAAGGAAGGTCCTTACATGCATCAATCTCCACAAACACTCTAGAGTAGCCTAGCCTTGACCTGGTCATAGTAGCATCATCCGCTCTGATGGTCGTCCAATCAAACTAGCCAATCTCATCATCAACGGAATACTCCAGTACATAATAGGAAGTTTCGAAAACCGGATCCAAATTGGTACCGAGTGGAGTACTTCCCGCTCGCATTGTGACCGGCACGTCCACTCCTTCATGATAATAATGCGGCAATCGAAAGTCCAAGGGCCACCCTGCAAAATCCGCTCCATGTCTTCCTACATCCCAAAACGCACAAAATAGAATCCATTCTCTCTGGGAAAGAATTCCATACTGTCTTTCGGCCGCTATATCTGATTGGCATATGCTCAAATTTGGTCGAAAAAGGGCCGGTTTCCGAGCACGTACAAAACCACAGTATTACGCCAGTACTCCGCCGTCTCCGTCAGTTCCGCCTTCGGGAAGACAGCACGTAACCTTGTCGCGACCTTCGTCGGTTCAACATATTGCATCTGTCCATTGGCATTAATCGTCACAGGGCGACAGAGCTTCGCCCATGACTTACTCTGTGGCCTGAATCCCGAGTCTTCCATTGGTGCCTTGTCCTTCTCGTCGTACGTTGCCTTTCGGGTCATGGGGCGAGGCTTCGTCCCCATACTAGGAGCGCACTCCGGCTGTAAAGGAGCCGGCCCCTTATTGCCTGCCGGTGTCGACAATTTCGGACTTTCCCTCATCGTCGACAGTAGTCCAGATCCACCTTGCCATCCCCTCCCAGAGCCTCGCCCCCGCTGACCCCTCACCACCGTGGTCCACCCTCCCCCGTCCGACTGCCTCACCACCCCCCCCCCCCCCCAGGCGAGAGGTCGGACCGGTACGACGATCCTGTAGATCCTCGAGCTGCCGTCGCCAGCCATCCTCTCCATCGGCCACCTCACCCCCTCCTTCGACCACCTCCTTCCCCGCCTTTGGGTCGCCAGTCGTCACCCCCTCCTCGGCGGGTTGCATGCCAGGGACCCACGCAATGGCCAGAGGGCTGCGCCTGCCGCCATTTACTTCACCTCTGGTCAACGATCGACCCGGATCCCACGTGCTGAATCCGCACCCTAGGGTTTCCGGATCGCCTGCTCCGCTAGGATTTGCTGCCACCATTATATATATATATATATATATATATATATATATATATATATAATCTTTTTTATTTTTTTTTGCATAATGGTAGTATCAGGTGTTCTACAAAGCTTGAACATAAGCAAAAGGTAGGTCTACCTAGGCCTCCCAAGTATTATGGCATGTCACTCTCACTCTCGTGTTCATAGCTGCCTTGGCTAGGATTTGGTACCAACATAGATGGTCAACGTCTGTTTGATAGCTGGAGCTTTCTTATGATCCATATTCCATAACCGACCCTTTATGGTGAGAGAAGGCTTGGATGATGATGATGAGGTATTCTCCAAAGCTTAGGAAATAACAAGCTCCATAAGATACAGCAATTCAGAGCTCAGACATCTCAATATCATTAAATAGTAAAGATAGTTCTGCACTCATTTACATACAAGGCTTCCTTTTTCAATTGATAGTAGTGAAAATCAGTCATTTTACCAAATTCTCACCTTATGGTAGTTCTCTGAAGGGTGTTGCTAGCATGATTTTTTGGGGACGTGGGTGCACAAAGAGATCTAAAGTCGTACAGGAAAGACAAATGTAACAACTATATTGAAAGAGGACTACCCAAACTTGAAATCCATTGTGGTTAACCAAGGAAAAATGAAAATTTGTTGTTGATATTCTCGAAATCTCGTACAAGTCTATAGACGACTAACCACTGATCGGTTTGTAATCAGCAAGTGAATCTTGCTAGAGAGATTAAAATCTAAGCAGTAATTACTGCTATAATAATTTCAGCTGCGGAAGTGTTAGCATAAATCATCAGTGTATACTGCTAAGCAAAGTGGTCTGCTATATAAATGAAAGCATGAAAATTGTTGAAATTTTAATCACTCTAGTAAGATTCATTTGTTGATTAATAACCGATAAATGGTTATTCTTTCATAGACGTGTACAAGATTTCAAGTAAGATTCATTTGTTGATTAATAATCGATCAATGGTTAGTCTTTCATAGACTTGTACAAGATTTCAAGAATATCAACAATAATCTCAAGGCTAGATTCTTGTGATTCACGAAGTTTACGAGAATCTCACTCTATTATCACTTCAACGTGATGGAAGCTCGTACAAGTTTCCTGAACACAAGCTGAAGAAGTTCGACGGTGAACAATACCAACTACTGGAAGAGGCAAATCAACCTCAATTTCCAACTCGTGAATGCGTTCTGACAAAATTAGAACCGACAATCCCAAACAATGAAAGTCCCTTGGTCACTAAGCCCATCTTGTCACATCCTCTAATCATATCTGCAGAACTAAGTCCCTTGGTCATACTGTCTACTACCTGCTCCTTGTTTGGAACATGATCGAGCTCCAGCAGTCCACGGTCCAACTTCTCCTTGATGAAGAACCTATCGATCTCGATGTGTTTGGTCCTGTCATGATGCACTGGATTGTTAGCGATACTGATGGCTGACTGGTTGTCACACAACAGCTTTATCTTGGCTCCTTGATCCAGCTTCAGCTCCACCAGCATACTCTTCAGCCATAGCAGCTCTGCAACTCCTAAGGCCATAGCTCTGTACTCCGCTTCAGCTGTCGATCTGGCCACCACCGACTGCTTCTTACTCCTCCAAGAGACCATGTTGCCTCCTACAAATATGCAATAGCCCGAGGTAGACCTCTTGTCATTAGTACAGCTAGCCCAGTCAGAGTCACAGTAGCCCTCAATGCTCAAGTGATCATTCTTCATGAATATCAACCCCTTTTCGGGGGCACCCTTCAAGTATCTCAGAATTTGGTACACAGCGTCCATAGGACCCTTCGTTGGGTCATGCATGTAGCGGCTCACCACACTCACTGCAAAGCAGATATCAGAACGTGTGTGGCTCAAATAGATCAACTTGTCCACCAGTCTCTAGTATCTGTCTCAGTCAACTGGTTCTCCAGCCTCAGCACACAGCTTGAACTCCCTGGTTGATCGGCGTCACTGCAGGTCTGCATCCCAACATCCATGTCTCTGTGAGAAGATCCAGCGCATACTTCCTCTGAGAAAGAAAATCCCCTCTGCTTCTCGAGCAATCTCAATTCCAAGGAAGTACCGAAGAAGGCCAAGGTCCTTCATCTCGAACTCCTTTCTAAGCTTCTCCTTGAGTCGGACAATCTCCTGCTCATCATCTCCTGTGATAATCATATTGTCCACATACACCGCAAGCATGGTGATGTGGCCTCCACTCCGACGGAAGAATATAGTATGATCAGCATTGATCTGCTGATATCTCATCCCTATCATCGTCCTCCTGAATTTGTCAAACCACGCTCAAGGAGACTGCTTCAGTCCATAAAGGGACTTCTTCAACCTGCAGACCTTGCCCACTGTCTTATCGGTGCAGAATTCTGGTGGTATCTCCATGTGCACTTCATCCACTATATCCCCTTGAAGAAACACATTCTTCACATCCAGTTAGTGTAGCTTCCATCCACCATTGGTTGCCAAAAAAATCAGGGTCCTGACGGTACTCATCTTCGTCATTGGTGCAAAGGTCTCATCATAGTCAATGTCGTACGTCTGACTGCATCCTTTTGCCACCAGTCGAGCCTTGTAGCGCTCTACTTTTCCATCTAGGATCTGCTTTACAGTAAAGATCCACTTGCATCCGACTGCCCTCTTTCCCTCTGGCAGTTTTACCAGTTCCCAAGTATGGTTCTTCTCAAGAGCGCCTAACTCATCGTGCATCACCGCTTTCCACTTTGGATCGTTTTTGGCAACCTATCAATTGTTAGGTACAGTAATACTATCCAAATATGCAATGAATGATCCATGAGAAGAAGAGATGTTATTATATGAAACAAATTGAGAAAGGCAACCATATCTATCATGAGGATTTTTCGCATTGCTGCGAGTGGTCCTCCATACTGATAATGGTGTGGGAGGAATAGGAAGAATGATATCACCTGAAGGAGAATCTGGTGGTGGTGTAGATGTCTCAGCAGTTGAGACGGACGCAGACAAGGGACTTGGCACTGGCACTATAGGTACTGGTCCTGCAGTTTGCTTTTCTTTCATTTCCTGATATAGGTAAGTAACTCCCCCTGAGCCGTGGGCCTAACAAGTAACACCTCTCATCGCCTCCCATGTTCCTCTTCACTCTCCTGCTCCTCCCCAAATGTTCCTCCATGTCATACTCCTAAATCGGTCACTACACTCTCACCAATCTCCCTCTCGCCTCATACTCTCAGTATCATGTGAGTTGCTCATGGATGAGGTTCCCTCATGCCGGTAGTATGACTCAAACTCCCTGAAGTGAACATCCATGCTCACAAACTTCTTCTCTACTGGGCTCCAGCACGCGCACCCCTTCTGAGTTGTCGAATAACCCACGAATACACACTTGACTGCTCTGGGATCAAATTTCCCAACAGACGATCTGTTGTCCTTCACAAAACATACGTAGGCAAAAACCTTTAGTAGGAGTATCCCACTATTATTTTCATACAATATCTCACATGGAGACTTCCATCTCAGTACCTTCGAGGGCATCATGTTGATCAATCGAGCCGCTGTCAACATTGCATGCCCTCACAGACTGTAGGACATTCATGGCGATCATCATGCTCCTTGCCACCTCCAGAAGGTGTCACACTTGGTCTGCCGGTTGAGAAAGAGCTTGTATGGTCTGAAGCAGGCTCCGATGCAGTGGTACAGGAAGTTCGAGTCGTTTATGGGGGAGCATGGCTATGCAAGGACGACGTCAGATCACTGTGTATTTGTGAGATACTTTGCCGAGGATGATTTTATCATTTTGTTACTTTATGTTGATGACATGTTGTTGGTGGATCGAAATGCCACCAGGATAGCAGAGTTGAAGCGTCAATTGGGCGCGGACTTCTCTATGAAGGATTTGGACGCAGCAAAGACTATTCTTGGGATGGAGATCAGCAGAAAGAGAGAGTCCAAGCTGCTACATTTGTCCCAAAAGAAGTACATTCACCGGGTACTTCAACGTTTTGGGATGGACGGGTCGAAGAGAGTGAGTAACCCCCTTGCAGCTCACTTTAAGTTCACTGAGGAGCAGTGTCCATCTACCGAGGACGAGAAGAAAGATACGAAGCAGATTCCATGTCTCAGCTGTGGTGAGTCGTATGTATGCTTATGGTGTGTACGAGGCCAGACATCACTCACGCAGTTAGCACAGTTAGCAGGTATACTTTCAATCCTGGAAGGGTACATTGGAGTGGGGTCAAGTAGATTCTACGATATCTTCAGGACACTGCCGATTAGAGACTTTCTTTTGGTGGTGACGAGCTGAAGCTGGTTGGGTATACCGACGCTGATATGGCTAGAGATGTAGACACGAGACGATCGACTTCGGGCTATGTAATGATGTTTGCTGGTGGAGCAGTATCGTGGCAGTCGCGGTTGCAGAAGTGTGTTGTCTTGTCAACGACAGAGATAGAGTACATTGCGACGACGGAGGCTTGCAATGAGTTGTTGTGGATGAAGAAACTGTTGCAGGAAATTGGGCTAAAGCAGGAGCAGTATCATTTGTTTTGCGGTAGTCAAGAGTGTTATTCACCTTGTGAAGAACCAGACATTTCATAGCCGGTCCAAGCACATTGAGACCCGGTATCAGTGGATACGGGATGTTGTTGATAAGAAGGAAGCGGCGCTTGAGAAGGTTCATACAGATGACAACAGAGCAGACATGTTCACAAAGATTCTTCCAAGGAAAAAGTTTGCAGACGGATCGTCGGGATGACGACCCACTCCACATAGTTGTGAAGGGGGAGATTTGTTGGAGGGAGTGGGGTTCCCAACCTATGTGGAGAACACCCCGGAGTGCGACTAGCATCATCCGTGTCGGAGAAGCTCGGGGAGGTGACGAGACCATTCAGAGATGACAGAGAAGTTCGGGAGTACAGGAGAACATTCTGGAACAGGGGAGGCCGAACTCGGGCCAAGTTCGGTCCCCAGCAGAACTCGGGCCGAGTTCGGTCCCATGGGTTCCAGAACCTCATTGTAGCTGATGTTTTAATTTTACTCGCAAACACCGATTCTACCGAGTTCGATCCGAACTCGGTGTCGGTGGGCTGAAGTTAAAATTAAGGTTTTTGATGCACCGTTGGATCGTATCTGATGGTCCAGATTTAGTTGCGGGATTAAGGGATATATATTAGGTTTTTCTAACCCTAATCCCCAAGGCTATCATCTCAAGAAAGGAGAAGAGGAGGCAAGAGTGTCATTACAACTTTGGAAGAGAGAGAATGATTGAAGGCCAATTTCGAAGGAGGATCGTGTTCGGGTAATCTCTACTCGTCGTCTTTGTTCTTCGTAGCCTTGTAATCAATTTTCTGCTTCCAAGTGTTGTGGGGATCCGTGTTGGATTAAGGAGAAGATTGTAGAGGGTGTATTCCTTTATTTCATTAGTGAAGGCTTCTCAAGGGTTGAACTCCGATCGTCCCGTGGTTTTTTTCCCGCAAGGATTTTTCCACGTCAAAATCATGGTGTTTGCGTGATTGGTGTTTTTGTGATTGGTGTTTGTGGTTGCTTGCGTTTTTGCTCGGTTCTCTCGCAGGTACTCTTTAGTTTGGAAAAAGGTTTCCGCGTTTTGTTCCCAACACTTCATACTGACCCCATTCAGGTGGGAGAATACTTGGATGATTATGATTGGTAGCAAACCTCCTTCCCAAAATTTCCAATAAGTTCTACAAATTTCCAAGTAATGCAATTCTAGGTAGCAAGCCATCCTCTATGAGTACCCCAATTAAGTTACACAAATTTCACATTGTATAATGCCATCAAATTACTAATAATGCTCAGTTTTACGTAGTATAATTTAAATTATATATTCACAGCACACAGACACATACTGCAGTCATCAAACATCCGAAGGTAGATGACTAGGGACTCGAGCTCAGTACTTACGATCCTGTAGGAGAGATCTCAACATGGCCAAAAAATCTGACAGGAAACAAGACATCATGCCTGACTACCTCCCAAGGACTGAACTTCTGTATAATTTAACATCAGTAAACACAAACAGTGAGCAAGGGAATGCATTGCCAGTTTAGAATGTGACATTGTATTTTACATCACACCTCAAGCCAGTCTTCAGCTAGTTCTTCCTGGCCCTCCTTGGAGAATCGCTGCTTAAATAGGCCGTATCTATAGCGTAAACCATATCCCCAAGCAGGCAAATTGAGTGTAGCCCAATGAATCTAGAAAGCATGATGCAAGCCTACGCAAGCCACCATTCCCCAGAGCTGCATCTTTTTCCTAAATAAATCAATTTACTATCAAGTTTCCATGATGGAACTCCAGGAAGTGACGAAACTCTTTACCATATCAGTTAAGACAACGGAAACGACTACATATACACATTAGAAAACTACAATCAACAAAAAAAATGTCAGGAGTTTCTATAATAGGCTCTACATACCTACTTTGAAATTTCTTCAAGTTCGTGTCCAAGTTTGTTTAACGCGTCAGCATACGCATCTCGAATACCCAGGCTTCCTATAGCATTAGTAAGAGCACGGCCTTGCAGGTACCCCATCGATAGGTAGTATGTCTGCTTGGGATCAACTTTGTGAAAATGTTGATATGTCTCATTCCAACTCTGCAATAAGTATGATCTATAGTTTCAAGAGAAGATGATGTGTCCATTTTAGCTTGTATTGTAAAAAATGGTAAAACACCTACTTGAATCAGGCGATCACGAACACTTTCAGCGGTGGCGTAGAAAGCTTGCTCAGGGTCAAATTTGAGTGGGGAAAAGTGAGGACTGTACTGGGAATGGTATGCTATGTTTGATGCTATTTCCGATGGCTTTTCTGCCAAAGGATTTGCCATAGCTGGAATTTTCTCACTACTCTTTTCAGCAGCACCATCAGTCTCCTTGGTAGTTGACATGTTCCTAATAGATCATAGAAAGGCATAGATGGGATTAAAACTGCACATGTTTCTGTTCTGTCACAATACAACTATGAAAAAAAATGTCGTGAAGAACTCCATTCTAGTTGAGAAAAGCATGGGGTTAGTCTTTTACTCGACGGATTAAAGCACTGAACAAATATAAGTTGTAAGCTATAAGAAACAAGGTATTAAAATGAAGAATAAGTGCACCTAATTATGAATTAATCTTCTACGTGGCAGATTAGACTTTGAGTGGAATAAATGAAAATATCTAAAGCATAATAAAGAAAGTAATAAATGCTAGTAAGATAGTTCATAATAGGGGGGGGGTTAATTTGCTAAGTATCTGGGAGCAGCAATTATCCCCAATTTCTTTCTTTCTACATAGGAATGTTAGAACCCTGATATGAACTCTTGCCTAGCTACCTGCAATTGGTTCTTCAGAATAGATGCCTAGCAAATTGTGATCGAAATTGAAGATATTACGTTGATGGAGAAGGGTTTAGACTGAGAGATGAGAACATCAGTCAGTCGTGTAGAGTGACGACTGATCAGAGCAAAAGAAGAAGAAACAAGTGCTTAATAAAGAAAGAAGCCTTCCATATTCGTTTATGAACAACACACAACATACTGTACTAGTGATTTATTTATTTTTTTGTATTTAAAAAGAAAAGTGAGAGATTACCAGTACTTTTGGTACAAGAAGTAGAGAGGGGCGAGAGAGAAGAAAACCTTCTAGTCCACAGAATGAGAGAGAGAGAGAGATAAGAGAACACATGGTCCTGCATTTCAAGGGCACCACGGAAAGAAGAAAGAAAGATCGATCGATCGATCAAGAAAGACAAGATATTTTTCAGTAGAAAGACGAAGGCGACGGGAGTGGAGAAAGGAAGGAAGACAAATGATCAACCCCAAGAGTTGATTCTGTACGTACTTACAGGCAGACCCTTACGTGGCCCATGCAATCACATCACATGACATGACTGTGGGCATAAAAACAGGAAAAATGCATTTGGTTTATCAACATAAATAAACGTACAAGAGGGAGGGAGGGAGGGCCAGTGACGGAATATTTTCGATCAAGATAAGAGAACCTTTGAACATGCAATCCAGTAGAAACGTTAAATGAGTATCCATTCAACTATGCTTTTGCTAATAGGCACAGCACAGCACACTCCAGCTATGAATTAAAAATAACAAATACTGATTGCAAATCATGCCTCAACGAACTACCAATTGACTAATCCGCCTACTAACCAAATACTGGTTTTAACTCACCAACGCCAGCATCTTGTGGCAGTGGCTTGATCAAGTAAGAAAAAACAGTTCGACAGATTAACTACTACTCAACGCACAGGAGAGAAGAAGAGGAAGAAAAATTAACACACAGATTTAATTTCATTCATACACCTAATTAATTTGACATCATCCATAGATGAAGACAAGTAAAAGCAGAGAGAGAGAGAGAGAGAGAGAGAGAGAGAGAAGGGATCTAAAATAAGCAGCAGCAGCAGCAGCAGCTAAGAGTAGTAGCTAGTTAGTTAATGTGATGATCAGTCTAAGCCCTCTCCCCACGGATCCTTCGAGCGAGCTGGATGTCCTTGGGCATTATGGTGACCCTCTTTGCATGGATGGCGCAGAGGTTGGTGTCCTCGAACAGCCCCACCAAGTAGGCCTCCGCGGCCTCCTGGAGAGCAGCGACAGCAGAGCTCTGGAAGCGGAGGTCCGTCTTGAAGTCCTGAGCGATCTCCCTCACCAACCTCTGGAAGGGGAGCTTCCTGATCAGGAGCTCCGTGCTCTTCTGGTACTTCCTGATCTCCCTCAGCGCCACCGTGCCGGGACGGAACCGATGGGGCTTCTTCACCCCTCCGGTCGCCGGAGCAGACTTCCTCGCCGCCTTCGTCGCCAGCTGCTTCCTTGGGGCCTTGCCGCCGGTCGACTTGCGAGCTGTCTGCTTGGTCCGAGCCATCGATCGGAAGAAAATATTAAATTAGTTACTTAGTTTGTTAGAGGAGGAGGACGAGATTTGCAGGTGGAGATGGGATGGAAAGTAGAAGAGAGAAAACAGAGTATTAATAGACGAAGAAGATCGAAAAAACAAGCGCGGGCTTCAAATTCCGATCCAAGCCGAGCGTAGTGATTGCAGAGCGTCGTTAGATTGGAATCAAATGGACGGTAGATATCTTCTCTAGATGAAGCACGAGGATTGCGATCCCTGGCTATATCCTAGTCTTTTCTCTCTCTCTCTCTCTGCTCATCTTTCTTGTGTCATCATAATTGGCACATTAACTATCCTTTATTTTACAAAAATAAAACTAGATTAGGCAATTATATGCTTTCTTACCAACTATGTTCATCATTTTGTTTTTGTTCTTTTTTTCATCATTTTTCAATAATTTGACCTCTGAAAAGTATGTCTTTTACCAAATATTTTATTCTCTCTCTATCAGACCATTAAAAAAAAAATTACAACTTTGTGCATTACACCTTGAAAAGCATTTCACTACTTAATAGCATCATTAGTAAGGTACATCCCAATTTCTACATTCTAGATTTAGAATATAGTAGCTCAATTTGTAGAATAGTAAGATCATCCTAAGTTTCAACAGAAAATTTACTATAGCGAAAAAAATTTATATTAAATTTTTGTAAACGAAACAAGTTTGAAAATTTGTAAAAAAAGTCATAGTCCGCCAACAGTGTTGGCGGAAAACACAATTACTGTACACGTAAGCAGAAAAAAAATTAAAAAAATTTAAAAAATGGGCCCCACGACCAATTTCCGCCAACAGGGTTGGCTGAAATTGGGGGGGGCCAATTTCAGCCAACTCTGTTGGCGGAAATTGGCCCCATGGGGCCCACGTTTTTTTTTTTTGGTTTTCTTTGGTTTGGTTTGGTTTGATTGGTTTTTTTCGTTGGTTTAGTTTAATTAGTTATATTTCTGTTTTATTTATTTAGTTTAGTTTAGTTTTGTAATTAGATTTAAGTAAAATTATTTTAACAAAATAAAATTAAAATAAATTAATTGGAAAGAAATATTTAGTATGAATTCCATCTAAAGCATAAAAGTTTTGTATAAATTCTATCTAAAGCATAAAAGCTTAAAAAAATTACGAAAAAAATATCAATATGAATTGGACGTTTATATTTATAAATATTATATTTTTATCGTAAATTTTTTCATCGTTAACAGACGTTAAAATAATAATAATAATAATAATAATAATAATAATAATAATAATCTGTCGTAAGATTATTACGTCTGCCGTCGCAGACTTCGAACGACCATAAGTACTTGTTATGAAATCGTTTTTCGTTAAATAATAAGTCGATTTGTATGTTTTCGACGAGAGTAACACAAATCATGTAGAAAAAAAATTTATCCGAAACAAGACGCATATGTTACAGGCAAAAATATAAAATATAAAACTTCAAACTATCATAACTTTTGACTGGGAGATCGAAACAAGCTCCAGTTTGAGCCAAAATGACCGTATGGAAAAGTACTTCAGGATAAACCGTTTCACAGTTTGACGGACTTCGAAAAATTTTAGAATCGTCAAAAAACGATGTTTTGACCTCCAAATTTGACTTTCGGTAATATTATTTTTGAATATTTAAAATTTACTGTAGGAAAATAAATTTATATTGGATGTGGGGGCCCACGGATTTAAAACGATGTTTCGATCTACAAAAAAAATTTTAGAAATATTTAATGTCTATTATAAAAAAAACAGAAATATAATTTATTTCCTTCCAAATATTTAATGTCTATTAAAAATTTAGAAATATTTAATGTCTATTCTAAATATTTCTTTCCTTCCAAATAATTTATTTTAATTTTATTTCATAAAAATATTTTTACTTAAATTTAATTACAAAACTAAACTAAACTAAATAAATAAAACAGAAATATAACTAATTAAAATAAACTAACGAAAAAAATCAATCAAACCAAACCAAAAAAAAAAACGTAAACCAAACCTAACAAAACCTAACAAAAAAACGTGGGCCCCACGGGGCCAATTTCCGCTAACAGAGTTGGCTGAAATTGGCCCCCCCCCAATTTCAGCCAACTTTGTTGGCGAAAATTGGCCGTGGGGCCCACTTTTTAAATTTTTTTAATTCTTTTGCTGCTTACGTGTACAGAAATTTTGTTTTCCGCCAACACTGTTGGCGGACTATGATTTTTTTTACAAATTTTTCAAACTTGTTTCGTTTACAAGAATTTAATATAAATTTATTTCGCTACAGTAAATTTTCTGAAGTTTCAAATCTAGATTCTCAGACACAACCTACCGGTTGGACCTGGAAATTTCTAGATTCAGAAGTTAGGAATTTTTTTTGTAGAATAATAAGTTTCAATTTGAAGTCAAATTCTATATTTATATTATTATTTTTTTACATTATTTTTTTATTACACAATCTTTAGGACCAAAACTTATTTTATCATTTTCTATTATTCTTATATAAATCCAACTCATTCTACCATTACTTTTTTTTAAAATTTGTACCTCAGGATAAAATTTTGAGCACCATCTACTAATGATGCTCTTACAAAATAGTTTTTCCTATTGATGGGTGTTTCTATGTCAAGATATTCATATTATTTTAGATATAGCTAGTTTCTTAATATTGATACTAGTTTATTTAAGCATAACGTAGTCGGTTATTTGGTCTAATTTATAGGAAGCAATCAAAACTAACCACGTGGACACAAAGGCACTACATGGAGGCTTGAGATGTCTTTAGACACTTTTGTACAATAAAATAAATACGTGCATTCACTAAGATTCAAAGCTTATGGTTGCCGTTTTTCTATTGTCAAAGTGATTTTAATCACATTTTTCAACAAATTTGTAAGTTAAACAAATAGCACAAATATAAAATAAAAGAATAAAAAAATCTATTATAGATGGTGTATTATTAATAATTATTTACATTTTGTATGTATGGAAAAAACATGTATGCATATGCATCCAACTATGTCAAATCATGAGTAATAAAAGAATGATATAAATCACAAGAAAACACGTATATTAATTGCAATCTGACAATGGGACTTCAGAACCCTAAGAAGAGACTTTATTCACCACTAAGTAATTATAAGAATCCAATTTATCATACTGCCAGAAGATGATACAATTATACAAATGCAATTCAAATGTAAACAAGAACAGAACTTGAGAACAAGTAATAAAGGATTATATAATAAGGGATTTCTAACCGAAATAAGCATTAGATTCCAATTTATTAAAGATCATAATGTTCAATTATGAACAACTAATATGCAGCATCTTAAAATCAGCTCTACATGTACTTCCGATCATGCAGTTGAGATTAATGAGCCAAACTATTGTTGATGTGAAGAACGGTAATCATTCAACAACAGTCCCTCCTTCGATTCCTCCGCTAGGACAACTTGTATTAAAAACCGATAATCATTCGACATTCTGATTCAAATTTTCTTCTATTTTGAGACAAGCAAATGAGATAACTACATATGCATCTAATATACTATCAATAGACTGTTCAAACATAAAACTAGAATTTGTTGCTATCGTTCTAAATATTGAATGGAGAAGTAGCTGTAGTGCCCCGTTCCTCCTATTCGGAGAGCGCGGCTAAAAATACTTGATATCGTTCGATCGGGACAGATTGAATCAAGATCCTTTCCTCGATATGGATTGGTTTCTTCGAAATCAGGTTCCACATTCAACGGATCGTGCCTCAAGGAAGGACTCGACGGCAGAGTCGAGAGAGGCCTTTCCGTTGCGCTGGTTTCTTTGTCCGTTTTCTATGTCACTTGGTTTCTTTCTTGTTGGTTTTGTGACTTGCGTATTCATGAACGGTTTCGATGGATTTTATTGTTTTCGTTCTTTGGATTTCGCATTTAGAATCGAACCCGTGGAGACCGAAGCAAGAGATATTGATCATCTGTTGGTGAATGCAGATGATCGTGTAGGCGACGCGCAAGCGGAGTCTTGAAGATATCCCCTTTCTCTCTCCCGATTCACCAACTTGTGAGTGGCTTTACTTCCGATTAGCTTCATTCTTCCAAGTCTTCATCCTTCGTAACCTGACTCGTTTATGCGTTCCGATCGATGATACTATAAAAATAAAATTGAGTGAAGATAAAAGAAGAAGTAGACTTGAAACAATTAATGCTGGTCACCTAAAGTTACTATACGATCATTTTGTTGCGAGTTTGTCTGCTATGCATATGCTTAATTATGTTTTAGTTGTAGCTAAAACTTATTTATCTATAACTGTTCAATGTGTAGTACAAATTGTAAGGTGATCATTGAGCAAAGTAGCCTATACTAAGGAATATGCATGAAGTTCATTTACTTAGATTGCTTGAAGTGCTTCATTTGATAACTTAGTTTGTAGATGATGCATGGTCAAGGATAAATTTTGCACAAGAGAAGTAGTTCTACGAACGGTCGCTGGGGCACTGGGACTGCTTCGACCCGGTCAAGGATAACTTAGTTTGTAGAAGTGCTTCACTCCGTCTCCATAAGTAACCACAGCGTCGTGTGGCGTATCCAAAGGAATATCATCTCTGTTCCCGGAATCCATTGCTCTGCAACCAAAGGATAAACTGTAAGAACGCTCAGAGGAATCAATACAGGATGCAGTTCAAGTAACAAATTTCGAGTTCGATATAGAGTTCAATAATGGTTAAATAATGTATGAGAACCTAGAACTTATCCTATCCTTAGGGCAGGCTGGTTCGGTCCCTAAGTTGAAACCGAACAATTTGTCGTAGACCTGCATGGGCCATCACAAAAACCATGTCACGTCCCAGTCCCAAAATACCGAGGGACTGGACACGCGGCAATGGCCAGCAGTACGCACCGATGGACAAACCCAATTTAATGGATCCATCAGGGCATACTTAAGCTGTAAAACAAAGTCTACGACAATCATGGCACAACTAATCTCATCCACACAAGATATAAAATATGATCCACCGAATAAATAAGGAATGTAAATCATCAGCAAGTCTCAACAAGTGCTTCGGGGAACAACCCGATAAATATCTGATACATGGTTCAACAGACCATAAATAAATGACTGAAATAAATAAATAAAGCTGAGCATGAACATGGATGCTCAAGAGAAGTCTTCAGCTAAGACCTCGGATGGTAGTACAGCTCCTGGATCAGCTCCTGCTCCGGTCCCGTAAACCTCGGGATAAACCTCGTCTGCAAAATCTGGGGACAAAATCCATTCCAGGTCCTCAGGGGACATAGCAAGGTACAAGAAAGCTCATGCCAAAATGAGTAGATAAACAGTGCAGCAAATAAATAACTAAATGAAGCAATAGGGTAAATAAGTAACCAATCTAAGTGATGCAAGTGAGAGCAGCACGAGTCTCAGGCTGAGCCACTATAAGCTCTGTGTCGGGGAGCCGGTAGCGGTAATAACCGGTAGTGGGTCTAGCTCTGCTCCGAGAGTCTACGACCTCTCAATAATAGAAGATATATATATGTAAACAGCCTGTAGCATGTGTGTGTCTCCCCACCCAATGTAACCACGCATATCATGACCATAACGTCTCATGCCCATGTCAAGCGCGATCATAGCTAAATGCAACAAGTCATAAAGTATCTAAGAATATAATGTCCATGTCCTGTATCCTATACAGAATCACCACGAATATCTCAGGAAAATCCTGTCTCATGAATAGTGTCAAGTGTCCTGGGCCATAGGTACTCGATAAGACAAGTACGAGAATAAAGTGTCACGAATGTCCATCTCTAGATGACAGTACCCAACACTGCGTACAGTGTCGACACCCGACTGATAATCGGACGCTAAGTACGTCACACGGTCCTAGGTTGAGCATGCACAGCACTAAAGTAAAGCAAGGAATATAAGTAATAATACTGCAGAGTTTGGCAAGGTACACTTGCCTGATGTTTGAATATCAACAACTGTCCCTGGATCAGTGGGTCCGGTGGGTACTCCTCCAAAAGCTGTAATAAATATCACCAATAGTCTCAGAAGATATCAAACTGCTAGAAATGCCTGTCCTTACGTCCGATTTGGACACAGGGGCAAAAAGGTCATTTCCGGGCCAAAACGGGTTCCATATGTGGGCCACTTTGCACCGAAAAGCGTGTCAGGGTCAAAGGTCTCCAAATTCTGCAAACTTAGTGTCTACAAGTCAGGAGCGATGATACGAACCCAACGGAACTTCCAGAATTGGATTCCGATGAGCCGATCTCAAAATCACCCATCAAGTAGAGCCTGTGGGGCCCACGATACGTGATTTTGTCAACGTTCTCAGAATCGGACCAAACTTGGGTCACAGGACCATCGTATTGCTATGGATCCGATGGCGCAAGTTTCGTCTCGATCCGACGTGTGTACACAAAGTTACAGCGTGTTCCAGAAAGGTCGGATACGGGGTGTTGTCGGCGGATACGCGTTGATTCCGGGGTGCACGCACCTCCGAATCGACTTCTACGAAATCTCACACGACCGTATCAACGACGCGCACGGTTCGGTAAAGACCGCGTGCGACCAAGTCATCCCGTTTGGCGGGGCGTACCCAGTTCTGGGGTGAATCGGGGCGTTGTTTTTCCTGTTTTTGGATCGCGGTGTGCGATCACCATAGGACGCGATGCACCGAACGAGTTGCACGGGCACCGAGAGGGTTATACAGTCTACGCATAGCAATTTACGGAATCGAAATCGGAGTTACGATGAGGGAGAAAATGGTACCTGAACAGGGCTCCGTGAATCTGTTTTTCACGTGACCGAGAGTCCAATCTGTGTCCTGGTCGTGTCCTCGCGCGCTGCTTGCGTCCGATTCGACCTCTCTCATGTCCGTTGAGTCTTGGAGTCGAGTCCAAGGCTCTGTCTCGGGTCAGCGGAGCGACGCTTGGGAGGCGTCGGGGTCGGGTCGACAAGGGGGGGTGATCGGGGTCGTCGGTTCAGCGGTGATGGAGGGACGCTGTGCGGGCCTGGATGGTTGGGTCGACTGACCGGAGAGGGGCGGCACTGCACCGGCCGTCGGTTGCTCAGATTGCCGTGGGTTCGCTGCGCCGGTCGGGGTGGCCGTGGCACTGCCGGAGTCGGGGACCGGTCAATCGACGGAGGGCTGCCGCGGCTCGGGATGAGGGGTCGAGAGGGAGGGTCAGGAGGAGAAGAGGTGGTAGGGGTGTTTGGTCAGCGTAGTCGTCGGCGAGACTCCGGCTAAGGAAGGCCGGCGGACGGGGATGAACAGGGATTTGGGGTAACAGTGTCGGCTGGGTTCTATTTAGGTTTTGGATGGTTTTCTTTACTAATTATGAAAATACATATTTATAACCATGTGAACTAGGGTTTTGTTGACCTAGGGGTGGGCTTGGTCAACCCTCCTTGGGGTTGGGCCTAGGTCTTGGGCTTGGGTTAACGCTCCTTGGGCTTGGCCTCGGCTCTCATGGGGATGCTGGGCATTTGGCACGAGTTTAAAATTTGGTTTAATTCTACTATCATTCCTAGGGCTTAAAAAGATTCTGGAGTCCAATAAATCCACCGAAAAATACCCTGTGACCGGTTTTCCATTTTACACCATAAAATATTATTTCCATAATATTTTAACACCATTTAGCCACACTTAAAATTCTTTAACCCATAATTACCTTTGTTATAAATTTCAGAAAAATACCGAAAATACGGAAAAATTATATTAACTCTATTCTGAAGATTTAGGGTGTTTACAATCTTCCCTCCTTAAAAGGATTGCGTCCTCGCAATCAAAGAATAAGCTACCAAAGAATTTTGGAATTACAAGGTTGCTTAGTTTACAACTGCCTCCTCGAACAAGTGGGGGTATCGCTGGCGCATATTATCTTCTCGTTCCCAAGTCGATTCTCCAGGTGAATGATGCTTCCAAGCTACTCGAACTAGTCTGATCGTCTGTCTCCGTAATGTCTTCTCACTGACGTCGAGGATGCCAACTGGTTGTTCTTCATATCTCAAGCTTGGGCCTACTGCGATCTCTGAATGATCGACTACGTGACTTGGGTCGGTCACGTACCTTCGCAGCTGTGAGACGTGGAATACGTCATGCACTCCCTCTAAGGATGGAGGTAATGCAAGACGATAAGCCACCTCACCAACGCGCTCTAGAATGTCAAATAGCCCAATATACCTTGGGCTCAGCTTGCCTCTGCTCTCGAATCTGATAGTACCACGAGTGGGCGAAATCCTCAAGAATACGTGATCTCCTTCTTTAAACTCCAGGGGACGTCTGTGTGTATCTGCCCAATGCTTCTGTCTGTCTTGGGCTGCTCGTAGATGATTCTGGATCTGTTTCACCTTCTCCACTGTTTGCGTTACCAATTCTGGACCCAGTATTTGACGTTCACCGATGTCACTCCAGCATATAGGTGACCTGCACTTCCTTCCGTATAAAGCTTCAAATGGTGCCATTTGGATGCTGGCCTGATAACTGTTATTATAGGAGAACTCTACTAAGTGCAAATGATCTTCCCAAGATCCTCCAAAGTCTAGCATACATGATCTCAACATGTCCTCTAATATCTGAATGGTGCACTCCGATTGGCCATCTGTCTGCGGGTGGTATGCCGTGCTGAACTTGAGTCTGGTGCCCAGATTCTCTTGCATGCTTCTCCAGAAATGAGATATAAATCTCGAATCTCGATCCGATACGATACTAACAGGTACTCCATGTAATTTGACGATTTATCGCATATACATGTCGGCTAGTACCTCTGTGGACTGTCCAATTCTAAATGGCAAGAAGTGTGCCGATTTAGTGAGTCTATCCACAATAATCCATACTGCATCTCTTCCGCTGGGGCTCCTCGAAAATCCTGTAACAAAATCCATCGTGATGTGCTCCCACTTCCATTCTGGTATAGGAAGCGGCTGTAACATACCTGCAGTCCTCTGATGCTCGGCCTTTACTTGCTGACATACTAAGTATTTGGCCACAAATCTTGCAATCTCCCTTTTCATTCCATGCCACCAGTAATACTGTCTCAAGTCTCGGTACATCTTGGTTCCTCCAGGGTGAATAGAGTACATAGAGCTATGTGCTTCAGTCATTAACTCCTGTCTCAATTCTCCATTTGGAACATACAGGCGGTTTCCAAACCTCAATGTCCCGTCTTCGTGAATGCGAAGCCCTGTCTGCATGCCGGCTTCTGTCCTTTCTTTCAGTCTTCGAAATCTAGCATCGGTGGACAATGCCTCCTTAATCTTCTCCACGAGTGATGACTGAATCTCAAGATTAGCCATCAAGCCATTCGGTCCTGGTAAGACGACCTCTATCTGAAGCTCCTGTAAATCCTTTAACAACTCGAGCTGCATCGTCAAGAAATAAGTCGTAGGCTTCCTGCTGAGTGCGTCTGCAACAACATTCGCCTTTCCCGGATGATACTGCAGATCTATGTCAAAATCTACCATCAATTCAAGCCAGCGTCCCTGCCTCATGTTAAGCTCCTTCTGAGTATACACATACTTCAGACTCTTGTGATCAGTAAAGATTTCTACCCTCTCTCCATAAAGATAGTGTCTCTATATCTTTAATGCAAATATCACGGCTGCTAGCTCCAGATCATGTGTTGGATAGTTCTTCTCGTGGACCTTCAACTGTCTTGACGCATAAGCAATGACTTTGCCATGTTGCATCAAGACACACCCTAGTCCATTGCCTGATGCATCACTGTAAACAACAAAACCTCCTGACCCTGAAGGAAGAGTCAAGACAGGTGCTGTTGTTAATCTTCTTTTCAGTTCTTCAAAAGCCTTCTGGCAGTCCTCTGTCCATATAAACTCCTGGTCCTTTCGTGTCAGCTTTGTCATCGGTTCTGCAATCCTCGAGAAATTCTCTACAAACCTTCGATATTATCCCGCAAGTCCGAGAAAACTTCTCACTTCTGCAACTGATGTGGGTGTAGGCCAAGTCTCTATTGTCGCAACTTTCTCTGGATTCACTGAAAGTCCTTCTCCTGATATGATGTGTCCCAAGAATGGCATTTTGTCCATACAGAACTCACACTTACTGAGTTTGGCATATAACTTCTCCTGTCTCAAGGTCTCTAACACGATTCTGAGATGCTCCTCGTGCTCTTCATGGCTCTTGGAATATATGAGAATGTCGTCAATGAACACCACTACAAATTTATCTAAGAACTGATGAAAGACTCTGTTCATTAAACTCATAAATACTGCTGGCGCGTTGGTTAAACCAAACGGCATCAACAAGAACTCATAATGTCCATACTTGGTCCTGAAAGCTGTCTTCGGTATATCCTCCTTCCTTACTTTGATCTGATGATAGCCGGATCGAAGGTCAATCTTCGAGAATACCCTAGCTCCACTCAATTGATCGAATAGATCATCAATGCGTGGTAAGGGATACCTGTTCTTGATGGTCACAGCATTCAGCGCCCTGTAGTCAATGCACAATCGTACTGTTCCATCCTTCTTTGGCACAAATAATATGGGTGCTCCCCAAGGTGAAACACTGGGCCGAATGAAACCCTTCTCCAAAAGATCATCAACCTGTTCTTTCAACTCCACTAACTCCTTAGGTGCTAGCCGATATACTGATAAAGTGATAGGCTCTGCTCCTGGAGTTAAGTCTATAGTGAATTCTATTTTCCGATCAGGTGGTAAACCTGGAAGATCATCAGGAAATACATCCACAAATTCTGATATGACTCTTGGGTAACCTGTCTTCCCTTCTACAGAGAGTACCCTAAGAGTAGGCTGAACTCCTTGCTCTACTGCTCCTCGAAGAAACTCAAATTCGGGATGTCCAGGCGGTCTAAATATAACCCGTCCAAGTCGGCAATCAAGAGTTGCATGGTACTGACTTAACCAGTCCATACCAAGTACAACATCATAATCCGGCATAGAAAAGATTAAGAATTGAGCTCACATCTCTCTGCCGCAAACTACTACAGAACATGATCTACAGACATCACTAACCGGAATAATTCCACCTCCCGTAAGAATCCTCTTCATCTTCGGAAGGGGTGTGGTAGCTACTCTATGGGTGGCTACAAAGCTAGCTGCTATAAATGAATGCGATGCTCCAGAATCAAATAATGCTACTGCTGGTAATGAAGCTACTAGAATAGTACCTGCGATGACCTCGCCTGCTGTAGTCTCCTGCTCAACAGCTAATGGGAATGCCTGTTCTCGTCCCTGAGCTGGACCTCTCTGCTGCTGCTGCTGGAATAGGGCTGCCTGTGGTGCCAGTGGTGGTCTCTGCTGATTCCCTCCTGGGGCTGGTGGTCTGACCCCACCAACTCCTGTCTGCTGGGCTCCTGCTGCTGGATAAGCTGGTCGTGGTGCAGGTAATGCTAGTCTTGGTGCTCCGTCTCTGCGTTCAGAACAGTCCCTGGAAAAGTGCTGGTTGGATCCACATCTCAAACATAGTCCCAACTTACGCCTGCATTCCTTCTCAATGTGTCCTACCTTGCCGCAGTGGTGACAAGTAGGAAGAGGTCTGTCCCTATGTGCTGCTCTATCTGGCATACCCCTCTGGGTCCGTTTTGCTGGATCCCCCTGTGCTGGCCTGGATAGTGCTGATGTGATAGGCCTTTTCAGGGTAGACTCCCTTCTAGTGACGCGCTCCAAGCGTCGGGCTGCTGCAAGGACATCGGTATAAGATGTAGGTGCTACCGATCCAATCAATCTCTGAAGCTCGAACTTCAAGCCGTCAAAGAACTTTTCAGCTTTCTCTTCTTCCGTCGAAATCAATGTCGGGGCAAAGCGACTCAGGCGAATAAATTCCGTATTGTACTCCTCCACTGACATGTTGCCTTGGATAAGGCGGTTGAACCTGTCTCTGAGCTCTGACCGTGCGACTGCTGGAATGTACATCTCTTGGAAGAGTCTGGAGAACTCTTCCCATGTGACTCAGTCCTGTCCAAGCCTCCTCTCTTCTGCTAGCCACCAGTGATGCGCATTATTAGTTAACTGCATTCTAACTGCAGTCATCCACTTCTCTCTCGGAAGTTCAGCGGCTTCCAACTGATGCTGAATGTTGGTGAGCCACTCATGAACTTCCGTTGGCCCTTCCTTACCAGAAAATGTGCGAGGCTTGAGGTGACGGAAATCATTGGTAGATCCTGTCACTGTTCTCCTTGTTGGGGGATTTGCCTGCTCCAATGCGGATACCAGGCTGGTCCTCAAATACTCGGCCTCCTGCCGATGGGCCTCTTGCTGAATCTGTTGCTGTGCTTGCATCATAGCATACATCATCTGGAACATCTGTTGCCCGTCCATGGCTTGTCCGGGCGGAAATACTGGCATCTGGGGAGTGAATTGTGGTGGAGGTGGGATGTCATCTCTCCGGAACCTTGGATTAGGCTGTCCGGTTTGATCACTCTGCGATGCCTGTCCTCCATCCCCTGGTGTCACTACGTCTCCATAAGTAACCACAGCGTCGTGTGGTGTATCCAAAGGAATATCATCTCTGTTCCCGGAATCCATTGCTCTGCAACCAAAGGATAAACTATAAGAACGCTCAGAGGAATCAATACAGGATGCAGTTCAAGTAACAAATTTCGAGTTCGATATAGAGTTCAATAATGGTTAAATAATGGATGAGAACCTAGAACTTATCCTATCCTTAGGGCAGGCTGGTTCGGTCCCTAAGTTGAAACCGAACAATTTGTCGTAGACCTGCATGGGCCATCACAAAAACTATGTCACGCCCCAGTCCCAAAATACTGAGGGACTGGACACGCGGCAATGGCCAGCAGTACGCACCGATGGACAAACCCAATTTAATGGATCCATCAGGGCATACTTAAGCTGTAAAACAAAGTCTACGACAATCATGGCACAACTAATCTCATCCACACAAGATATAAAATATGATCCACCGAATAAATAAGGAATGTAAATCATCAGCAAGTCTCAACAAGTGCTTCGGGGAACAACCCGATAAATATCTGATACATGGTTCAACAGACCATAAATAAATGACTGAAATAAATAAATAAAGCTGAGCATGAACATGGATGCTCAAGAGAAGTCTTCAGCTAAGACCTCGGATGGTAGTACAGCTCCTGGATCAGCTCCTGCTCCGGTCCCGTAAACTTTGGGATAAACCTCGTCTGCAAAATCTGGGGACAAAATCTATTCCAGGTCCTCAGGGGACATAGCAAGGTACAAGAAAGCTCATGCCAAAATGAGTAGATAAACAGTGCAGCAAATAAATAACTAAATGAAGCAATAGGGTAAATAAGTAACCAATCTAAGTAAAATGCAAGTGAGAGCAGCACGAGTCTCAGGCTGAGCCACTACAAGCTCTGTGTCGGGAAGCCGGTAGCGGTAATAACCGGTAGTGGGTCTAGCTCTGCTCCGAGAGTCTACGACCTCTCAATAATAGAAGATATATATATATGTAAATAGCCTGTAGCCTGTGTGTCTCTCCCCACCCAATGTAACCACGCATATCATGACCATAACGTCTCATGCCCATGTCAAGCGCGATCATAGCTAAATGCAACAAGTCATAAAGTATCTAAGAATATAATGTCCATGTCCTGTATCCTATACAGAATCACCACGAATATCTCAGGAAAATCCTGTCTCATGAATAGTGTCAAGTGTCCTGGGCCATAGGTACTCGATAAGACAAGTACGAGAATAAAGTGTCACGAATGTCCATCTCTAGATGACAGTACCCAACACTGCGTACAGTGTCGACATCCGACTGATAATCGGACGCTAAGTGTCACGCCCCAGTCCCAAAATACCGTGGGACCAGACGCGTGTCAACGGCCAGCAGTACGCACCGATGGACCAACTCACTATAAAGGATCCATCAGGGCATACTTAAGCTGTAAAACAAGTCTACGACAATCATGGTACAACTAATCTCATCCACACAAGACATAAACATGATCCACAGAATAAATAAGGAATGTAAATCATCATCCAGTCTCACATAGTACTTCGGGGAACAACCCGATAAATATCTAGTACAATGGTTCATCTGTCCAGAATATCAAAGACTGAAATAAATAATAAAAGCTGAGCATAAACAAGGATGCTCAAGAGAAGTCTTCAGCTAAGACCTCGTCCTCGGATGGTGGTACAACTCCTGGATCAGCTCCTGCTCCGGTCCCGTAAACCTCGGGATAAACCTCGTCTGCAAAATCTGGGGACAAAAATCCGGATCCAGGTCCTCAGGGGACATAGCAAGGTACAAGAAAGCTCATGCCAATAAATACAGATAAGCAGTGCAGCAATATATAACTAAATGAAACAAAGGGGTAAATATATAACCATCTAAGTGTAAATGCAAGTGAGAGCATCACTAGTCTCAGGCTGAGCCACTACAAGCTCTGTGTCGGGGAGCCAGTAGCGGTAATAACCGGTAGTGGGTCTAGCTCTGCTACGAGAGTCTACGACCTCTCAATAATAGAAGATATACATAAATACAGCCTGTAGCCTGTGTGTCTCTCCCCACCCAATGTAACCACACATATCATGACCACAACGTCTCATGCCCATGTCAAGCGCGATCATAGCTAAATGCAACCAGTCATAAAGTATCTAATAGTATAATATCCATGTCCTGTATCCTATACAGAATCACCACGAATATCTCGAGAAAATCCTGTCTCATGAATAGTGTCAAGTGTCCTGGGTCATATGGTACTTGATAAGACAAGTACGAGAATATAAAATGTCACGGATATCCATCTCTAGATGACCGTACCCAACGCTGCGTACAGTGTCGGCACCCGACTGATAATCGGACGCTAAGTACGTCACACGGTCCTAGGTTGAGCATGCACAGCAATATATATAAAGCAAGGAAAATAGATAACTAAACTGCAGAGTTTGGCAAGGTACACTTGCCTGATGTCCGAGTATCAACAACTGTCCTGGTATCTGTGGATCCGGTGGAAACTACTCCAAAAGCTGTAATAAATATCACCAACAGTCTCAGAAGGTGTCAAATAGCTAGAAACGCCAGTCCTTACGTCCAATTTGGACACAGGGGCAAAAAGGTCATTTTTGGGCCAAAGCGGGTTCCACATGTGGGCCCACTTTGCACCGAAAAGCGCGTCTGGGTCAAAGGTCTCCAAATTCTGCAAACTCAGTGTCTACAAGTCAGGAACGATGATACGAACCCAACGGAACTTCCAGAATTGGATTCCGATGAGCCGATCACAAAATCACCCGTCAAGTGGAGCCTGTGGGGCCCACGATACGTGATTTTGTCAACGTTCTCAGAATCGAACCAAACTTGGCTCACAGGACCAGCGTATTACTACGGATCCGATGGCGCAAGTTTCGTCTCGATCTGACGTGTGTACACGAAGTTACAGCGTGTTTCAGAATCGACAGTTACGGGGTGTTGTCGGCGGATACGCGTTGATTCCGGGGTGCACGCACCTCCGAATCGACTTCTGCGAAATCCCACACGACCGTTTCAACGTCGCGCACAGTTTGGTAAAGACCACGTGCGACCAAGTCATCCCGTTTGGCGGGGAGGACTCAGTTCGGGGTGAAATAGGGCATTGTTTTTTCCTGTTTTGGATCGCGGTGTACGACCACTACAAGACGCGATGCACCGAGCGAATTGCACGGGCACCGAGAGGGGTAAACAGTCTACGCATAGAAATCGACGGAATTGAAAACGGAGTCGCGAGTAGGGAGAAAACAGTACCTGTACAGGGCTCCGTGGATTCTGTTTTCCAAGTGTCCACGTCAATTCCGTGTCCAGCGTATCAAGTTGCTGGGTCCAGTGCTAGGGGTCGCTGTGGTCGATGGCGCGAACGCCGAGGTGGCTACAGTTCGCTGAGGCCGACCGGAGGGGTCGCGGCATCGACGGAATCGGGACGCACAGCCGGGGATGGGTCGGACTCTCAGGCGGTCGGGGATCGGTTGGTCCGGCAATGGGTCGGAGCGTTGACAGCAGGCGGGGCGGCCACCGAGTCGGCTGAGGGCGGCGACGTCCCGGGGGTCGGGACTGGACGGGTGGCTGCTGCCGGAGTTTGGTCGTCGACGAAGCAGCGTCGAACTCGGCCAAACGGAGGTGGGGGGTCGGGCTCGGCGTGAGGGAAGAGAGCGGGCGGCTGGGGTTAAGTCGATGGCGGCGGCGATGACTCGTCCAGGCGGCTACTGCGGGGAAACTCGGGGTGGCTGCGGCCTAGGGCACAAAAGCCGAGGTACATTTATAGGGGAACAGTACTTCGGCTGCTAGGGTTCCTAGATGGGTTTCGGGTTGGTTCAGCGGTTTGAGTTCATTCCAAATAGCTAAAGTTCCTCGATTCGCTGCTCCGGTGTCCCATAAATTCACCGAAAATTGCCCTGCGTCCGGTTCTCCATTATACACAATAAATTTCTATTTCCAGAATATTTTAACCCCATTTAGCCACACTTAAAATTATTCAACCCCAAATTACCTTAGCTTTTAAATTCCAGAAGAACACCAAAAATACGGGAAAAATTGTATAAATTTTATTCCTGAAATTTAGGGTGTTTACAATCTTCCCTCCTTAAAAGGATTGCGTCCTCGCAATCAAAGAATAAGCTACTAAAGAAGGGTTATGGAAATACAAGGTGGCCTAGTTTACAACTGTCTCCTCAAACAGGTGGGGGTAACGTTGGCGCATACTATCTTCTCGTTCCCAAGTCGATTCTCCAGGGGAATGATGTTTCCATGCTACTCGGACCAGTCTGATTGTCTGTCCTCGCAATGTCTTCTCACTGACGTCGAGAATGCCAACCGGTTGTTCTTCATATCTCAAACTTGGGCCCACTGCGATCTCTGAATGATCGACTACGTGACTTGGGTCGGTCACGTACCTGCGCAGCTGTGAGACGTGGAATACGTCATGCACTCCCTCTAAGGATGGAGGTAATGCAAGCCGATAAGCCACCTCACCAACACGCTCGAGGATGTCAAATGGCCCAATATACCTTGGGCTCAGCTTGCCTCTGCTCCCGAATCTGATAGTACCACGAGTAGGCGAAATCCTCAAGAATACGTGATCTCCTTCCTTGAACTCTAGGGGACGCCTGTGTGTATCTGCCCAATGCTTCTGTCTGTCCTGAGCTGCTCGTAGATGATTCTGTATCTGCTTCACCTTCTCCACTGTCTGCGTTACCAATTCTGGTCCCAGTATCTGACGTTCACCAACGTCACTCCAACACACAGGTGATCTGCACTTCCTTCCGTATAAAGCTTCAAATGGCGCCATCTGGATGCTGGCCTGATAACTGTTATTGTAGGAGAACTCTACTAAGTGCAAATGATCTTCCCAAGAACCTCCAAAGTCTAGCATACATGATCTCAACATGTCCTCTAAGATCTGAATGGTGCGTTCCGATTGGCCATCTGTCTGCGGGTGGTATACCGTGCTGAACTTGAGTCTGGTGCCCAGACTCTCTTGCATGCTTCTCCAGAAATGAGATGTAAATCTCGAATCTCGATCCGATACAATACTAACAGGCACTCCATGTAATTTGACAATTTATCGCATATACATGTCGGCTAGTACCTCTGTGGACTGCCCAACTCTAAATGGCAAGAAGTGTGCCGATTTAGTGAGTCGATCCACAATCACCCATACTGCGTCTCTTCCGCTGGGGCTCCTCGGGAATCCTGTAACAAAATCCATCGTGATATGCTCCCACTTCCATTCCGGTATCGGAAGCGGCTGTAACATCCCTGCGGTCCTCTGATGCTCGGCCTTTACTTGCTGGCAGACTAAGCATCTAGCCACAAATCTTGCGATCTCTCTCTTCATTCCATGCCACCAGTAGTACTGTCTCAAGTCTCTGTACATCTTAGTTCCTCCTGGGTGAACAGAGTACGTAGAGCTATGTGCTTCAGTCATTAGCTCCTGTCTCAATTCTCCATTTGGAACATACAGGCGGTTTCCAAACCTCAATGTTCCGTCTTCATGGATGCGAAGTCCTGTCTGCAGGCCAGCTTCTGTCCTTTTCTTGAGTCTTCGGAATCTAGCATCGGTGGGCAATGCCTCCTTGATCTTCTCTACGAGTGATGACTGAATCTCAAGGTTAGCCATCAATCCATTCTGTCCCGGTACGATAACCTCTATCTGTAGCTCCTGTAAATCTCTCAATAACTCGGGCTGCATCGTCAAGAAATACGCTGTAGGCTTTCTGCTGAGTGCATCTGCAACCACATTCGCCTTTCCCGGATGATACTGCAGATCTATGTCAAAATCCACCATTAGTTCTAGCCAGCGTCTCTGTCTCATGTTAAGCTCCTTCTGTGTATACACATACTTCAGACTCTTGTGATCAGTAAAGATTTCTACCCTCTCTCCATAAAGGTAGTGCCTCCATATCTTCAATGCAAATATCACTGCTGCTAGCTCCAGATCATGCGTGGGGTAGTTCTTCTCGTGGTCCTTCAACTGTCTTGACGCATAAGCAATGACTTTGCCATGTTGCATCAAAACACATCCTAGTCCGCTGCCTGATCCATCACTGTAAACAACAAAACCTCCTGACCCTGAAGGAAGAGTCAAGACAGGTGCTGTTGTTAATCTTCTCTTCAGTTCTTCAAAAGCCTTCTGGCAGTCTTCTGTCCATATAAACTCCTGATCCTTACGTGTTAGCTTTGTCATCGGTTCTGCAATCCTCGAGAAATTCTCTACAAACCTTCGATAATATCCCGCAAGTCCGAGAAAACTTCTCACCTCTGCAACTGATGTGGGTGTAGGCCAAGTCTCTATTGCCGCAACTTTCTCTGGATCCACTGAAAGTCCTTCTCCTGAGATGATGTGCCCCAAGAAAGGTACTTTGTCCATACAGAACTCACACTTACTGAGCTTGGCATATAACTTCTCCTGTCTCAAGGTCTCTAGCACAATTCTGAGATGCTCCTCGTGCTCTTGGAATATATGAGAATGTCATCGATGAACACCACTACAAATTTATCCAAGAACTGATGAAAGACTCTGTTCATTAAGCTCATAAATACTGCTGGTGCGTTGGTTAAACCAAACGGCATCACCAAGAACTCATAATGCCCATACTTCGTCCTGAAAGCTGTCTTCGGGATGTCTTCCTTCCTCACCTTGATCTGATGATAGCCGGATCTAAGGTCAATCTTCGAGAATACCCTTGCACCACTCAATTGATCGAATAGATCATCAATGCGTGGTAAGGGATACCTGTTCTTGATGGTCACGGCATTCAGTGCCCTGTAATCAATGCACAACCGTACTGTTCCATCCTTCTTCGGCACAAATAAGATGGGTGCTCCCCAAGGTGAAACACTGGGGCGAATGAAACCCTTCTCCAAAAGATCATCTACCTGTTCCTTCAACTCTACTAACTCCTTAGGTGCTAGCCGATAAACCGATGAAGTGATTGGCTCTGCTCCTGGAGTTAAGTCTATTGTGAATTCTATTTCCCGATCAGGCGGTAAACCTGGAAGATCATCCGGAAATACGTCCACAAATTCTGATATGACTCTTGGGTAACCTGTCTCCTCTTCTACAGATAATACCCTAAGAGTAGGCTGAACTCCTTGCTCTACTGCTCCGCGGAGAAACTCGAATTCTGGGTGGCCAGGCGGTCTAAATATAACCTTCCCAAGCCGACAATCAAGAGTCGCATGGTACTGACTTAACCAGTCCATACCAAGTACGACATCATAATCCGGTATAGAAAATATCAGAAACTGCGCTCGCATCTCTCGGCCACATACGACTACAGAACATGATCTACAGACGTCACTAACCGGAATAATACCGCCTCCCGTAAGAATCCTCTTCATCTTCGGAAGGGGTGCGGTAGCTACTCTATGGGTGGCTACAAAGCTAGCTGCTATAAATGAATGCGATGCTCCAGAATCAAATAAAGCTATTGCAGGTAATGAAGCTACTAAAATAGTACCTGCGATGACCTCGCCTGCTGTGGCCTCCTCCTCAACAGCTAAAGGGAATGCCTGTCCCCGTCCCTGAGCTGGACCTCTCTGCTGCTGCTGCTGCTGATAAAATAGGGCTGCCTGTGGTGCCAGGGGTGGTCTCTGCTGGTTCCCTCCGGGGGCTGGTGGTCTGACCCCACCAACTCCTGTCTGTTGGGCTCCTGCTGCTGGATAAGCTGGTCGTGGTGCAGGCAATGCTAGTCTTGGTGCTCCGTCTCGGCGTTCGGAACAGTCCCTGGAAAAGTGCTGGCTGGATCCGCAGCTCAAACATAGTCCCAACTTACGCCTGCATTCCTTCTCAATGTGTCCTACCTTGCCGCAGTGGTGACAAGTAGGAAGAGGTCTGTCTCTCTGTGCTGCTCTATCTGGCATACCCCTTTGGGCTCGCTTTGCTGAATCCCCATGTGCTGGCCTGGATGGTGCTGATGTGATAGGCCTCTTCAGGTTAGTCTCCCTTCTAGCGACGCGCTCCAAGCGTCGGGCTGCTGCAAGAACATCGGTATAAGAGGTAGGTGCTACCGATCCAATCACTCTCTGAAGCTCGAACTTCAAGCCGTCAAAGAACTTCTCTGCTTTTTCTTCCTCCGTCGAAATCAATGTCGGGGCAAAGCGGCTCAGGCGAATAAATTCCGTATTATATTCCTCCACTGACATGCTGCCTTGGATAAGGCGGTTGAACCTGTCTCTGAGCTCTGACCGTGCGACTGCCGGGATGTACATCTCTTGGAAGAGTCTAGAGAACTCTTCCCATGTGACTCTGTCCTGTCCGAGCCTCCTTTCTTCTGCTAACCACCAGTGATGCGCATTATCAGTTAACTGCATTCTAACTGCAGTCATCCACTTCTCTCTCGGAAGTTCAGCGGCTTCCAACTGATGCTGAATATTGGTGAGCCACTCATGAACTTCCGTTGGCCCTTCCTTACCAGAAAATGTGCGAGGTTTGAGGTGACGGAAATCAGTGATGGATCCCATCGCTGTTCGCCTCGTTGGGGGATTTGCCTGCTCCAATGCGGATACCAGGCTGGTCCTCAGATACTCGGCCTCCTGCCGATGGGCCTCCTGCTGAATCTGTTGCTGTGCTTGCATCATAGCATACATCATCTGGAATATTTGTTGCCCGTCCATGGCTTGTCCTGGCGGGAATACTGGCATCTGGGGAGTAAACTGTGGCGGAGGTGGGATGTCATTTCTTCGGAACCTTGGATTAGGCTGTCCGGTTTGATCACTCTGCGATGCTTGTCCACCATCCCCTGGTGTCACTCCGTCTCCGTAAGTAACCACAGCGTCGTGTGGCGTATCCAAAGGAATATCATCTCTGTTCCCGGAATCCATTGCTCTGAAATCAAAAGATAAACTATGAGAACGCTCAGAGGAATCAATACAGGATGCAGTTCAAGTAAAAAAATTCGAGATCGATATAGAGTTCAACAACTGGTTAAATAATGGATGAGATCCTATAGTTCATACTATCCTTAGGGCAGGCTGGCCCGGTCCCTAAGTTGAAACCGAACTATTTAGTCGTAGACCTGCATGGGCCACCACAAAAACCATGTCACGCCCCAGTCCCAAAATACCGTGGGACCAGACGCGTGTCAACGGCCAGCAGTATGCACCGATGGACCAACTCACTATAAAGGATCCATCAGGGCATACTTAAGCTGTAAAACAAGTCTACGACAATCATGGTACAACTAATCTCATCCACACAAGACATAAACATGATCCACAGAATAAATAAGGAATGTAAATCATCATCCAGTCTCACATAGTACTTCGGGGAACAACCCGATAAATATCTAGTACAATGGTTCATCTGTCCAGAATATTAAAGACTGAAATAAATAATAAAAGCTGAGCATAAACAAGGATGCTCAAGAGAAGTCTTCAGCTAAGACCTCGTCCTCGGATGGTGGTACAACTCCTGGATCAGCTCCTGCTCCGGTCCCGTAAACCTCGGGATAAACCTCGTCTGCAAAATCTGGGGACAAAAATCCGGATCCAGGTCCTCAGGGGACATAGCAAGGTACAAGAAAGCTCATGCCAATAAATACAGATAAGCAGTGCAGCAATATATAACTAAATGAAACAAAGGGGTAAATATGTAACCATCTAAGTGTAAATGCAAGTGAGAGCATCACTAGTCTCAGGCTGAGCCACTACAAGCTCTGTGTCGGGGAGCCGGTAGCGGTAATAACCGGTAGTGGGTCTAGCTCTGCTACGAGAGTCTACGACCTCTCAATAATAGAAGATATACATAAATACAGCCTGTAGCCTGTGTGTCTCTCCCCACCCAATGTAACCACGCATATCATGACCACAACGTCTCATGCCCATGTCAAGCGCGATCATAGCTAAATGCAACCAGTCATAAAGTATCTAATAGTATAATGTCCATGTCCTGTATCCTATACAGAATCACCACGAATATCTCGGGAAAATCCTGTCTCATGAATAGTGTCAAGTGTCCTGGGTCATATGGTACTTGATAAGACAAGTACGAGAATATAAAATGTCACGGATATCCATCTCTAGATGACCGTACCCAACGCTGCGTACAGTGTCGGCACCCGACTGATAATCGGACGCTAAGTACGTCACACGGTCCTAGGTTGAGCATGCACAGCAATATATATAAAGCAAGGAAAATAGATAACTAAACTGCAGAGTTTGGCAAGGTACACTTGCCTGATGTCCGAGTATCAACAACTGTCCTGGTATCTGTGGATCCGGTGGAAACTACTCCAAAAGCTGTAATAAATATCACCAACAGTCTCAGAAGGTGTCAAATAGCTAGAAACGCCGGTCCTTACGTCCAATTTGGACACAGGGGCAAAAAGGTCATTTTCGGGCCAAAGCGGGTTCCACATGTGGGCCCACTTTGCACCGAAAAGCGCGTCTGGGTCAAAGGTCTCCAAATTCCGCAAACTCAGTGTCTACAAGTCAGGAACGATGATACGAACCCAACGGAACTTCCAGAATTGGATTCCGATGAGCCGATCATAAAATCACCCGTCAAGTGGAGCCTGTGGGGCCCACGATACGTGATTTTGTCAACGTTCTCAGAATCGAACCAAACTTGGCTCACAGGACCAGCGTATTACTACGGATCCGATGGCACAAGTTTCGTCTCGATCTGACGTGTGTACACGAAGTTACAGCATGTTTCAGAATCGACAGTTACGGGGTGTTGTCGGCGGATACGCGTTGATTCCGGGGTGCACGCACCTCCGAATCGACTTCTGCGAAATCCCACACGACCGTTTCAACGTCGCGCACAGTTTGGTAAAGACCACGTGCGACCAAGTCGTCCCGTTTGACGGGGCGGACTCAGTTCCGGGGTGAAACAGGGCGTTGTTTTTTCCTGTTTTGGATCGCGGTGTACGACCACTACAAGATGCGATGCACCGAGCGAATTGCACGGGCACCGAGAGGGGTAAACAGTCTACGCATAGAAATCGACGAAATTGAAAACGGAGTCGCGAGTAGGGAGAAAACAGTACCTGTACAGGGCTCCGTGGATTCTGTTTTCCAAGTGTCCACGTCAATTCCGTGTCCAGCGTATCAAGTTGCTGGGTCCAGTGCTAGGGGTCGCTGTGGTCGATGGCGCGAACGCCGAGGTGGCTACAGTTCGCTGAGGCCGACCAGAGGGGTCGCGGCATCGACGGAATCGGGACGCACAGCCGGGGATGGGTCGGACTCTCAGGCGGTCGGGGATCGGTTGGTCCGGCAATGGGTCGGAGCGTTGACAGCAGGCGGGGCGGCCACCGAGTCGGCTGAGGGCGGCGGCGTCCCGGGGGTCGGGACTGGACGGGTGGCTGCTGCCGGAGTTTGGTCGTCGACGAAGCAGCGTCGAACTCGGCCAAACGGAGGTGGGGGGTCGGGCTCGGCGTGAGGGAAGAGAGCGGGCGGCTGGGGTTAAGTCGATGGCGGCGGCGATGACTCGTCCAGGCGGCTACTGCGGGGAAACTCGGGGTGGCTGCGGCCTAGGGCACAAAAGCCGAGGTACATTTATAGGGGAACAGTACTTCGGCTGCTAGGGTTCCTAGATGGGTTTCGGGTTGGTTCAGCGGTTTGAGTTCATTCCAAATAGCTAAAGTTCCTCGATTCGCTGCTCCGGTGTCCCATAAATTCACCGAAAATTGCCCTGCGTCCGGTTCTCCATTATACACAATAAATTTCTATTTCCAGAATATTTTAACCCCATTTAGCCACACTTAAAATTATTCAACCCCAAATTACCTTAGCTTTTAAATTCCAGAAGAACACCAAAAATACGGGAAAAATTGTATAAATTTTATTCCTGAAATTTAGGGTGTTTACACTAAGTACCTCACACGGTCCTAGGTTGAGCATGCACAGCACTAAAGTAAAGCAAGGAATATAAGTAATAATACTGCAGAGTTTGGCAAGGTACACTTGCCTGATGTTTGAATATCAACAACTGTCCCTGGATCAGTGGGTCCGGTGGGTACTCCTCCAAAAGCTGTAATAAACATCACTAATAGTCTCAGAAGATATCAAAATGCTAGAAATGCCTGTCCTTACGTCCGATTTGGACACAGGGGCAAAAAGGTCATTTCTGGGCCAAAGCGGGTTCCATATGTGGGCCACTTTGCACCGAAAAGTGTGTCAGGGTCGAAGGTCTCCAAATTCTGCAAACTTAGTGTTTACAAGTCAGGAACGATGATACGAACCCAACGGAACTTCCAGAATTGGATTCCGATGAGCCGATCTCCAAATCACCCGTCAAGTGGAGCCTGTGGGGCCCATGATACGTGATTTTGTCAACGTTCTCGGAATCGGACCAAACTTGGGTCACAGGACCATCGTATTACTACGGATCCGATGGCACAAGTTTCATCTCGATCTGACGTGTGTACACAAAGTTACAGCGTGTTCCAGAAAGGTCAGATACGGGGTGTCGTCGGCGGATACGCGTTGATTTCGGGGTGCACGCACCTCCGAATCGACTTCTACGAAATCCCACACGACCGTATCAACAACGCGCACGGTTCGGTAAAGACCGCGTGCGACCAAGTCGTCCCGTTTGGCGGGGCGTACCCAGTTCCGGGGTGAATCGGGGCGTTGTTTTTTCTGTTTTTGGATCGCGGTATGCGATCACCACAGGACGCGATGCACCGAGCAAGTTGCACGGACACCGAGAGGGTTATATAGTCTACGCATAGCAATTTACGGAATCGAAATCGGAGTTGCGATGAGGGAGAAAACGGTACCTGAACAGGGCTCCGTGAATCTGTTTTTCACGTGACCGAGAGTCCAATCTGTGTCCTGGTCGTGTCCTCGCGCGCTGCTTGCGTCCGATTCGACCTCTCTCGTGTTCACTGAGTCTTGGAGTCGAGTCCAAGGCTCTGTCTCGGGTCAGCGGAGCGACGCTTGGGAGGCGTCGGGGTCGGGTCGACAAGGGGGGTGATCGGGGTCGTTGGTTCAGCGGTGATGGAGGGACGCTGTGCGGGCCTGGATGGTTGGGTCGACTGACCGGAGAGGGGCGGCACTGCACCGGCCGTCGGTTGCTCGGACAGCCGCGGGTTCGCTGCGCCGGTCGGGGTGGCCGTGGCACTGCCGGAGTCGGGGACCGGTCAATCGACGGAGGGCTGCCGCGGCTCGGGATGAGGGGTCGAGAGGGAGGGTCAGGAGGAGAAGAGGTGGTAGGGGTGTTTGGTCAGCGTAGTCGCCGGCGAGACTCCGGTTAAGGAAGGCCGGCGGACGGGGATGAACAGGGATTTTGGGTAACAGTGTCGGCTGGGTTCTATTTAGGTTTTGGATGATTTTCTTTACTAATTATGAAAATACATATTTATAACCATGTGAACTAGGGTTTTGTTGACCTAGGGGTGGGCTTGGTCAACCCTCCTTGGGGTTGGGCCTAGGTCTTGGGCTTGGGTTAACGCTCCTTGGGCTTGGCCTCGGTTCTCATGGGGATGCTGGGCATTTGGCACGAGTTTAAAATTCGGTTTAATTCTACTATCATTCCTAGGGCTTAAAAAGATTCTGGAGTCCAATAAATCCACCAAAAAATATCCTGTGACCGATTTTCCATTTTACACCATAAAATATTATTTCCATAATATTTTAACACCATTTAGCCACACTTAAAATTCTTTAACCCATAATTACCTTTGTTATAAATTCCAGAAAAATACCGGAAATACGGGAAAATTATATTAACTCTATTCTGAAGATTTAGGGTGTTTACACGAACTCCTGTAGGGACAAGTCTGGATATCCTTTGCCTCAAACGAGTATTCTCGCCTGAGCAAAGCGGGTCGGGACATTGCACTTTCGTCGTTTGAATCGGCAGTCCGCTTGAGCAGAACGGGGTGTTACAACGTGAGGGATTGAACCTCGGCTTTAGGCCATGTCACAACGGCGTAACACCGCAAGGAAGCGCAATGCTTCATGTTGAGTAGTTTGGCACTACAAAGAGGATGAGACCTCATGCTACAGTGGATGACACCACATGAGGGAATAAACCTCGACTTTAGGCCATGTCATAGCGGCGTAGCACCACAAGAAAGTGCAAGACTTTATTCCAAGGAATCTTTAAAAGAACTCACCTATAGTGTATGAAAAGAGATACAGGTCGTCTCTTGAGAGAAAACTTGTAGACGCCCAAAATACATACACCAAAATTATGCGTGCACATGGCCTTTAATGTGCAACCAGAAGCACAACTGATGTCATTGTGTGAGTGAAAAAAATTACAACTATGGTACAGAATTTATGGCTTAGTCCATTCTTGTATCATACTGCTATTTGACCCATGCGGGAAGATTCAAGTCTAAGCGACATCTATCATAATTCATGATGGACAGTGTCATGCCCCGCACCCAAAATTTAGGCATGAGTCGTGGGTACGTCCAGCCTATGCCGCAACATCAGCGGTAGAACATTGTAAAGGTCCACAATACTATATAACAACCTCACGTAATGATATATATATAACCTGTCAAAGGTAACTCAACTCCATAAGGAGGGCAAGATGAATATATATAGCATCAATACTCAATCACCAAACTAGAGACCGATAATGGCACGATATCATAAACAGAAGAGAAATCACAAGTCATAACAAATAACAAGTCTAGAGTCTAACAATAAATATAAATGGTCTCAATGTAATTAACATGTCATAGTCTAATGCTGGAGAGATATCCAGTACAATAAATATGTAAACCCCCTCGACCAGATTCCAGCATTTTAGGATTATTTTTGGCAATTTAGGATTTATGGCAATATTTTAATTTATTTTGCCTACATATCCTATCGACTTGTGCACCTATCCATTACCGAATTATTTGGAGCTTTACCTTGACTGTTAACCCCGAACGAAGTTTACATACCTCTCCTAGACATGCCAGTCTACCATCCTGCACTTTGTGCAACTCTCCGATACTTTATTTTGAGCCTCATTTTAGACGCACAAATATCGTTGCAAATGTACGTAATTTAATTCCCAGACCTGTACCATCCCTGTTCCAACAGACATTTGAGACCCAATATGCACCTGTTTTGCCCAGACAAAAATACGTTATTTTTTTACACTGAGTATACTACATTTAGTGTATTGACACCGCAAGAAAATTATGACCCTACCTGCCTCTAAATAATTAGAGAACACCATGCGCAGTATTTATTAATTAAATAAATACGATGGCCCGTATCACCCCAAAACCAGGCCCAGTCCCTGCCCAGACTCACCCCCACCCCCTCGGGACCCTCGCACAGCAAATTCCCTCAATTCTATGAATTTTAGTATTTTCAGGAATCGAGTGTTTTTCCAGACAATTTCGTAATTGCGCAATTTTCCAAAATATGATCTCTGCACAATTTATGAAATTTCAGGGACCTTTCTGCAAAGTACAGTACGAGGTGTCACACCCTTATTGGCCGGTGAACCTGCACCGTCCATCTGGAGGCGGAACCCACCCGAAAATATCCCAAAAATATCCTATAAATATCTTGTAAAATATCTCAAGATATTTTACTTAAAATATTAATTTAATTTTCTATAAAAGAAATCATAAAGAAAAAGAAAATAAAAATAATAACCCAAACCCAAACCCTAACCCTACCCTGGCCACAGCCGCCCCCCTCCCCCCCGTCGCCGGAGCGGCGAGCCCCCCCTCGTCGGAGCCGACCCCCGCCCGCGGCGAGTTCCCCCCCCCCCCGCTGACCCGATCTCCTCCTCCTCCTCCTATTCTCCTCCTCTTCCCCTTCCACCCGAGCCCTTTCCCCTCCGCCACCACCACCATCATCGGTCACCACCACCACCACCATCATCGGTCACCGCCACCACCACCATCATCATCACAGCTCCTCCTCCTCACCGTGAACCTCCCCCCATGGCCGAGACCTCCCCGCTCCTCCCCCGTCGGGTCGATAGTTCCCCCCGCGGCGAGTTCCCCCCCCCCCGCGGCGAGCTCCCCCCCGCGCGGACGCCGTCCCCCCCTCTGCTCGACTCCGCCGCCATCATCCACCATCTCCTTCTCCTCCTCCCTCTCCTTCCTCCGTCGCCCTCTCCCAGCCCGCCTACGCCCCCTCCGACCTCGACCTCCACCTCCTCCGCCACTCGCCACCACCGCCAGCCCCATCTCCAGCAACCCCTCGACAGCGCCTCCGGCCCTCGCCACTGCCACCCTCTCCCCTGAGCCGCCGACCACCACCCGCGTCTCCATCTCTCCTCCGTCTTCTCCGGCAGCATCTCGACGCCACCTTCATCCCAGCACCGACCCGCCAGAGCCAAGAAGCGGCTGCCCTCCGCCATAAGCTTTTCCCAGCACCCTCCTCCGGTCAGATCCGAACGTCGCCCGACTCCAGAATACTCTAGCAGCCCTGAGCCGGATAAGGCGAAGCCCCGGCGAGTCTCCACTGGACTCAGACCGGACACAGCAGCCGAACACAGCCCGGACACGATCAGCATCGTGTCGCATATCTTCCCGGACACAGAAAAGTCAATCCACGGAGCCCTGTTCAGGTAACCCGTTCTAACTCCTCGTAAATCTATTTTTAATTCGGTCAGTTGTGACACGTAGGCTATGTGACCCTCTCGGTGCCCGTACAACCCGCTCGGTGCATCGCGTCCTGTGGCGATCGTGGCACGCGATCCAAAAATAGGAAAAACAATAACCCGATTCACCCCGGAACTGAGTACGCCCCGCCAAACGGGACTACTTGGTCGCACGCATTACCGAAACGTGCGCGTCGTTGATACGGACGTGCAGGATTTCGCAGAAGTTGATTTGGATGTGCGTGCACACCGGAATCAACGCGTATCCGCCGACAACGCCCCGTATCCGCCTGTTCTGGAATATGCTGTAACTTTGTGTACACACGTCGGATCGAGACGAAACTTGCGCCATCGGACTCGTAGCAATACGTTGGTCCTGTGATCCCAGTTTGGTTCGATTCTGAGAACGTTGGCAAAATCCTGTATCATGGGCCCCATAGGCTCCACTTGATGGGCGATTTTGTGACCGGCTCATCGGAATCCAATTCTGGAAGTTCCGTTGGGTTCGTATCATCGTTCCTGACTTGTTGACACTAAGTTTGGCGAATTTGAAGACCTTTGACCCTGACCTATTTTTCGGTGCAAAGCGGCCCACATGTGGACCCCGCTTTGACCAGAAACTGTCATTTTTGCCCCTGTGTCCAAATTGGACTTAAGGACAGGCGTTTCTAGCTATTTGATATTTTTTGAGACTGTTAGTGATATTTATTTCAGTATCCGGAGACATTTATTCTGAGGCCATAGTTCTGACTTTTGGCATTTGATATCTGGATATTATATTTGCAGCTCTCCCGCCAGGCAAGCATACCTTGCCTTGTTGTACTGTTTAAATTCAGTTATTGTTAGTTACATGTTTATCTATTTTAATATTATATAAATATGCGCGTCCGAGAAAACTCGGGTGCAGTCAACGATGGCGTTGACGTTAGGACTTGTGTCTGACCTAGTGTCTAGTAGACCCACCTAAAGTTGTGAAGTTATTGATATAACTTCCCAGGTCTTGACACGTATCATTACATGTCCAGAGTGAGTACATATAGGGACGCGTGCCTCATGCGCGACTGGCCATCAGTGTGAGCAACACGTGTAGCGGTATTTAGCTCAGTTGTTTATTTTATTGAGACTTGCATCATAGTAGGAGGTGTCCACGTCGTTTTCACGACTTGTACATCTATATTGGGCGGGAAAGATACTAGTAGGCGTATGGGACACCCCCTCCTTATATATTCCCGTTGCCTGATACCATACTCTTCGGAGATGGGGTATTCCTGTTACCATTGTCACGCCCCGATCTCCCGCAGGCTAATCGGCCGTTCCCGCTAGGCGGGAATCACCCTCGCCAGCGCTCCCGCGAAACGATCGCTTGACCCATCCGGACGTGATGCCGCACGAGCGTGAACCGCGCCCGTGCCAGGCCGTGATTCATTGGCTGGCGGTAAGAGTTCTAAGCCACAGAGTCGCACAGATTGTCCGAGTGCAGCGGAGTCATGAACGTATTGCGATTCGATAACAAGTTCTCTGAGTTGACAAATATAGCGGAAGCATTGAAACACAAGTTTGAAGTAAAGCAAGCTCTTTTATTGATATGAACATGTGTTACAGGCGGCGTATAGCCGAGATTACAAGTCGCTCAAGCCTCTCTCTCTGAAACATAAAGCGTGCCAAGTGGCTACAATTGTGGAATGATTGTAGAGGCGATGTTCAGGCGATGTTCACAACTTATGTCTTGTATATGTGCTTCAGTTTCGGACGCACCATTGCTTCGGAGTGATATCCACGCCTTAGCACGCACGTTGGAGGCATCCGCACTGAACGAGGTTCTCCCGCACCCTGCATACAAACTGGTGGATTATCAGTACATTGAATGCACTGGTGGGGAAGCTACTCGCCCGCTCGACAAATCCAAACACGTAATACAGGTTCCGTGCACAACTATTAAGTTGTCTTTCTAGTTGCCTTAGGATCAGTTTCATGCAAGATTTGAATAGCCTAACGTGTCGGGCAGTGCGCCGTGCGATGTTTGAGGAAACACGGCGAGACTTACCAACTTACCATTTCTCCTTCCCTATCCAAGGCAAACATTGAGGCAAACATGTTAATTCACGCACAGGCAAGTATAAGCATTCAGGAGGCAAGCATATACAAACACGAGGGTCATTTTAACAGGATCGTTCAGGTGTTTATTTGTTCTTGATGCGATGCAGTGACTCGCACGCGGATAGCCGCTAAGCGAGGATGACTTATCTATATGAACAGGAGTCGCTGGCGGAGGAGCCATTACTGGACGTAGTCGAGGACAAGGATAGCATGCTACGCGTATACACGAGGCACACGAACACGATGCGTTGCAAGCTATCCTCCCTGCACACGAGACTACACACGAGCTCCATCCGGACCGGATCGGCCCCAGTGCCCCGGTGACCGTCCGTGGAACTAGTCCGCGACATGCAAGTCAGGGTTTAACCAGTCTCAGGCAACACGATTATTTGACCAATTCCAGGCAACACGATTATTTGACCAATTCCAGGCAACACGATTATTTGACCAATTCCAGACAACACGATTATTTGATTTACACACGAGCACACGACAAGCGGTATGCATGATTCATTTAGCTATTGGATATGCACAGTCTCCTGGGCTGCTGTAAGCCCGCACACGAGGGAGACTTGCAGAGAGATCCGAATAGCTGAATGAGTCTTGCCACAGGAGCATGATTCTTTTACTTGGCATGATGCAGTTCCCTGGATCGGGAACTGCCTTGGTGACCTAACGGTCCCGGATACTTGCAGGTTCATTCAGGCACGGAACGACTACGTAGTAGTCTCCCGGGGTTTGGATAAAAACATGGCAACATTACAAGCAGATAAGCATGCGTTACTAAGGAGCATAAGCAGCCACGTTGCTCGGACCCGAAGGTAAGCCGAGAGATGAAACCGTTAAGGGACTTAGCATGCGAGGGTCTGAATATAAGCAGTATTTCATTTCCATGTTCTAGCAAGCAATACAAGTTGGGATTATTCCCTTAGCTAGGTGCGTTGGATTTATTAGCATGCATGGGTGATTCACCTAGCGACTAGCATAAATATTCCAGATTTTATGTGTGCTGGCTAAGCAAAGACAAGTTCACCGTAGCCACCCACCTTAGCGATGATTCGCCTCGGTAGAGCGATACGTCAAGCGAGCCTCTGAAAGTCCAAGCCGGATTCCTGTAGGGACAAGTCTGGATATTTTTTGCTTCTCGTTTGAGGCAAAGCCGGTCGGGACAGCTGCACTATTGCCGTTTGAGATGGCAGTCCGCTAGAGCGGAACGGGGTGTTACATCCTACCCAGCTCAGAAGAAGTCTCGTCCTCGAGACTTACTGAGGACAAGCAGTAATCTAGGTTTGAGGCAATCCTAGACAAGTCGTTGTACTTGTTCATTTGGATATTCACTTGCACAAGCGTCGAAGTCAGCATATCGCTTAGACTGGATCGTGCGCACCTTCGACATGCATTTCTAGTGTGAACACGTCAACCAGCTTAGTGATAGCGAAGTCTCAGCACTCGAGTTTCACCTTTTTCCTAAGTCTTGGATGGTGCACTAGTTTAAGGCGTCCCTCGAATAGATGCATTCAACCAAACTTAGAGTTAGTGAAAATCGGACAAGCTACTAGCGATACTATCAAGGGTTCGCACAGGTTGGCACAAAGGCCACTCGCAGCATACAACCAGACAAGCAAGCATATCATTCAAAATGCATTTTGAAAGTATTTAGACTTATTGTTGGAATATCCCATCGAGGCATTGAGAGAGAGCGTGCACATAACCCACGAACGAGCTTTCGAAACAGAGATATCGAATCGAAGTCCAAAGGCGTAGAAGCCAGGCTCTGATACCAACATGTCACGCCCCGATCTCCCGCAGGCTAATCGGCCGTTCCCGCTAGGCGGGAATCACCCTCGCCAGCGCTCCCGCGGAACGATCGCTTGACCCATCCGGGCGTGATGCCGCACGAGCGTGAACCGCGCCCGTGCAAGGCCGTGATTCATTGGCTGGCGGTAAGAGTTCTAAGCCACAGAGTCACACAGATTGTCCGAGTGCAGCGGAGTCATGAACGCATTGCGATTCGGTAACAAGTTCTCTGAGTTGACAAATATAGCGGAAGCATTGAAACACAAGTTTGAAGTAAAGCAAGCTCTTTTATTGATATGAACATGTGTTACAGGCGGCGTATAGCCGAGATTACAAGTCGCTCAAGCCTCTCTCTCTGAAACATAAAGCGTGCCAAGTGGCTACAATTGTGGAATGATTGTAGAGGCGATGTTCAGGCGATGTTCACAACTTATGTCTTGTATATGTGCTTCAGTTCTGGACGCACCATTGCTTCGGAGTGATGTCCACGCCTTAGCACGCACGTTGGAGGCATCCGCACTGAACGAGGTTCTCCCGTACCCTGCATACAAACTGGTGGATTATCAGTACATTGAATGCACTGGTGGGGAAGCTACTCGCCCGCTCGACAAATCCAAACACGTAATACAGGTTCCGTGCACAACTATTAAGTTGTCTTTCTAGTTGCCTTAGGATCAGTTTCATGCAAGATTTGAATAGCCTAACGTGTCGGGCAGTGCGCCGTACGATGTTTGAGAAAACACGGCGAGACTTACCAACTTACCATTTCTCCTTCCCTATCCAAGGCAAACATGTTAATTCACGCACAGGCAAGTATAAGCATTCAGGAGGCAGCATGCGAGGGTCTGAACATATATAAGCAGTATTTTATTTCCATGTTCTAGCAAGCAATACAAGTTGGGATTATTCCCTTAGCTAGGTGCGTTGGATTTATTAGCATGCAGGGGTGATTCACCTAGCGACTAGCATAAATATTCCAGATTTTATGTGTGCTGGCTAAGCAAAGACAAGTTCACCGTAGCCACCCACCTTAGCGATAATTTGCCTCGGTAGAGCGATACGTCAAGCGAGCCTCTGAAAGTCCAAGCCGGATTCCTGTAGGGACAAGTCTAGATATCTTTTGCTTCTCGTTTGAGGCAAAGCCGGTCGGGACAGCTGCACTATTGCCGTTTGAGATGGCAGTCCGCTAGAGCGGAACGGGGTGTTACAACCATGCTGCTCGGAGATGGGGTATTGGTTTTCTTGTTCCCGTTACCATGCTCCGAGGAGGATGGGGTACTGCTTGTGCCCTTGCGTCAGGGGGCATATGACACATATACTAGCCAGTCCCGACGATTGGTGAATTACGTCAGCATATGTCTAGCCACACATTCTCATGCGTACTACAAGGTCTTTAAATTGCATTCACTTAGATGGTTAGAATACCCCATTTATTTATTCAGTATTTACATACATGGCATGCTGTTTCCTGTATCTTGTTATGTCCCTCTGAGGACCTGGTCCCTTTCCAGATGTAGATGTTCCTGAGTATTCATGGGAGCGCAGATCCGGACAGGCTACTTATTTTCCGAGGAGGCTTTCTCTTCGAGCCTCGTGATTGTCAGATGTGTTCTTATATGGTGTGCATCTGGTTTCTTTTATATTCTATTTTCGGCAGTGGATTTGTTTCCATCCGACTATCATTCTCTAGTTACTTTATATTGAGATCTAGTTACTTGGTTATTAGATATTCATATATATTTGACTCTGTGGATGAGATTTAGATATTACCCTATGACTTGTGATTAGTTTTACCACTTGTGAATTTATTGTTCATCATACAGCGTACGCACGTATATATGGTTTCCACATATTGGAGTTGCCATATATACGGGCGGCTGGCATGGTTACGTATTCTAGTCCTACGTATTTTGTGACTGGGGTGTGACATATTTTTAGTGGTGGCCCATGCAGGTCAGAGCATATTGTCTCGGTTACGTTACTGTACCGAGCAAGCCTGCACCTAGGATTAGAGTATAGGATCTCATCCATAATTGACTATGACTTATCTTCCTTCCAGTCTGTCCTACTTACATAATTGCATCATGCTTGATTCATGTGCTTCCCTGAGAAATCCTTAAGTACAGCCCCTGCTAGAATATAGGAATTTCGGTTGATAGGATGATAATTAGGGTAGTATTCCTATTAAGAACACAACTAGGGCTTGGACGTATCATTAAGTTCAGACTACTTAATGAACCCTAACCTTCCATATTACCTAATGAACCCTAGTCTTTCATATTACCTAATGAACCCTAGCATCACTTACCTATAAAATTAAATTACCATTATCCCTTGGCATATTTATTATGACTTGAGAATAGTATAAACACTACTAGGATTAGTTAGAGAATTAACCATAGTATTGACCCTAATCTTGAGGAACCCATAGAAATCTAAGGTTAAATACTAGGACTGAAACCTCATCCTATGTTGGATAACCAGAGTTTTACGCCAGAGACCCTTTACCCTTGTTGGCGAAAAACCCATTTGACCGTTGTTGGCATAAGAACCAAACAACTGCCTAGTTGGCATAAAAGCCAAATGACTTTCTTGATTGGCGTAAAAGCCAAACTATGTAGAAGATTGTCTCCTTTACGCCGCAGTTATGACAACTGCTACCCACGATCCCTTAGTCTTCCTTATCCTGCGTTATGAAAACCACGTAGGTAACTACCCTGCGTAAACCTGATGATTCATGAATAATAGATAACCAGCATAGAGTAACCTGATTAGGCGTAATATAATGATAGGATGTGAGCGTATTTGTTACAGCCTTAGCTTTCCCCAGTCATGACCAAATCTTGTACATTAAAGGCAGAGATACGCCTCGAGCCCTGTGCAAAAAAAAGAAGAATAAGAGAGAAACAACTTTTGACAGGACATCTGATTTTGTCTCACCTCAAGCGTATATGACTTTGTAGAAGCATGAAAAATACGCCGGATGACTATACGCAACCTATTGGTGCAGAGCAGCGTAAAGAGATGACCTCAGAGCCATCAAGCAGACAAGACAAGAGCTTCTCAGGACCATCCGCGTAAGTGCAGTATGTCCAGGATGCCTCAGAGCGTAAAGCAGAGGGCTTCGTCGCCTATATGGTGTCACGCCCCGATCTCCCGCAGGCAATCAGCCGTTCCCGCTAGGCGGGAATCACCCTCGCCAGCGCTCCCGCGGAACGATCGCTTAACCCATCCGGGCGTGATGCCGCACGAGCGTGAGCCACGCCCGTGCAAGGCCATGGTTCATTGGCTGGCGGTAAGAGTTCTAAGCCACAGAGTCGCACAGATTGTCCTAGTGCAGCGGAGTCATGAACGCATAGCGATTCGGTAACAAGTTCTCTGAGTTGACAAATATAGCGGAAGCATTAAAACACAAGTTGAAGTAAAGCAAGCTCTTTTATTGATATAGACATGTTTTACAGGCGACGTATAGCCGAGATTACAAGTCGCTCAAGCCTCTCTCTCTGAAACATAAAGCGTGCCAAGTGGCTACAATTATGGATGATTGTACAGGCGATGATCAGGCAAGTTCGGGCTATATTCACAACATTATGTCTTGTATATGTGCTTCAGTCCCGGACGCACCGTTGCTTCGGATGATAGCCACGCCTTAGCACGCACGTTGGAGGCGTCCGCACCGAACGAGGTTCTCCCGCACCCTGCATATCAAACTGGTGGATTATCAGTACATTGAATGCACTGGTGGGGAAGCTACTCGCCCGCTCGACAAATCCAAACACGTAATACAGGTTCCGTGCACGACTATTAAGTTGTCTTTCTAGTTGCCTTAGGATCAGTTTCATGCAAATATTGAATAGTCTAACGTGTCGGGCAGTGCGCCGTGCGATGTTTGAGGAAACACGGTGAGACTTACCAACTTACCATTTGTCCTTCCCTGTCCAAGGCAAACATTGTTAATTCATGCACGGGCAAGTATAAACATTCAGGAGCATAGCATATGCAAACATGAGGGTCGTTATTTAGATCGTTCAGGTGTTCAGTTCATTGATGCTATGCAATGACTCGCACGCGGATTGCCGCTAAGCGAGGATGACTTATCTATATGAACATCAGTCGCTGGCGTAGCCATAAAGGACAGTTATAGTCTCAGGGCGAAGCGACGTACAACGCGGGTGGCGAGCCCCGTCGCATAACACTTGCCGGGTAACATACGACTATACATACGTTCCGTCCGGATCGGATCGGTCCCAGTGCCCCAGTGCCCGTCCGCTGAACTCAACATAACATATCTTGTGCACAAGCTGTCCGCGATAATGCAGGTCAGGGTCTATCCATATTCCATAGCTTGACATAATAATCATGAAACTTAAACTTAATATGAACGAGCATATTGCTCCACGAGCTGGGATTCCATTAGTACATAACATGATCCTCGTTCAGATGCATACATAGCATGATTATCATTCAAGTGTGATTCACGTTCAGTATTTATTCTTGCTTAGTGCATTCCCCTGGTTCGGGGATTGCCTTAGATGACCTGACGGTCCCGGATACTTGCAGGTTTATTCAGGCACAGAACGACTACGTAGTAGTCTTCCGGGGTTTGGATGAAAACATGGCAACATTCAAGCAGACAAGCATGCGTTTCTAAGGAACATAAGAAGGCATGTTGCTCGGACCCGAAGGTAAGCCGAGAGTTGAAACCGTTAAGGGACTTAGCATGCGAGGGTCTGAACATAAGCAGTGTTTCAATTTTCATGTTCTAGCAAGCAATACAAGTTGGGATTATTCCCTTAGCTAGGTGCGTTGGATTTATTAGCATGCAGGGGGTGAATCACCTAGCGACTAGCATAAATATTCCAGATTTTATGTGTGCTGGCTAAGCAAAGACAAGTTCACCGTAGCCACCCACCTTAGCGATGATTCGCCTCGGTAGAGCGATACGTCAAGCGAGCCTCTGAAAGCCTAAGCCGGATTCCTGTAGGGGCAAGTCTGAATATCATTTGCTTCTCGTTTGAGGCAAGGCGGGTCGGGACAGTTATACTATTGCCGTTTGAGATGGCAGTCCGCTTGAGCGGAACGGGGTGTTACATCCTACCCAACTCAGAAAAAGTCTCATCCTCGAGACTTACTGAGGACAAGCAGTGATCTAGGGTTGAGGCAATCCTAGACAAGTCGTTGTACTTGTTCGTTTGGAGATTCACTTGCACAAACGTCAAAATCAGCATATCGCTTAGACTGGATCGTGCGCACTTTCGAAGGGCCCCTCTAGCGTGAACACGTCAACCAGCTTAGTGATAGCGAAGTCTCAGCACTCGAGTTTCACCCTTTTTTTCTAAGTCTTGGATGGTGCACTAGTTCAAGGCGTCCCTCGAATAGATGCATTCAACCAAACTTAGGTTTAGTGAAAATCTCGGACAAGCTACTAGCGATACTCTCAAGGGTTCGCACAGGTTGGCACAAAGGCCACTCGCAGCATACAACCAGACAAGCAATCATATCAATCAAAACGCATTTTGAAAGTATTTAGACTTATTGTTGGAACATCCCATCGAGGCATTGAGAGAGAGCGTACACATAACCCACGAACGAGTTTTCGAAACAGAGATATCGAATCGAAGTCCAAAGGCGTAGAAGCCAGGCTCTGATACCAACATGTCACGCCCCGATCTCCCGCAGGCAATCGGCCGTTCCCGCTAGGCGGGAATCACCCTCGCCAGCGCTCCCGCGGAACAATCGCTTAACCCATCCGGGCGTGATGCCGCACGAGCGTGAGCCACGCCCGTGCAAGGCCATGATTCATTGGCTGGCGGCAAGAGTTCTAAGCCACAGAGTCGTACAGATTATCCGAGTGCAGCGGAGTCATGAACGCATAGCGATTCGGTAACAAGTTCTCTGAGTTGACAAATATAGCGGAAGCATTGAAACATAAGTTGAAGTAAAGTAAGCTTTTTTATTGATATAAACATGTTTTACAGGCGACGTATAGCCGAGATTACAAGTCGCTCAAGCCTCTCTCTCTGAAACATAAAGCGTGCCAAGTGGCTACAATTGTGGATGATTGTACAGGCGATAATCAGGCGAGTTCGGACTATGTTCACAATATTATGTCTTGTATATGTGCTTCAGTCCCGGATGCACCGTTGCTTCGGAGTGATATCCACGCCTTAGCACGCACGTTGGAGGCGTCCGCACCGAACGAGGTTCTCCCGCACCCTGCATATCAAACTGGTGGATTATCAGTACATTGAATGCACTGGTGGGGAAGCTACTCGCCCGCTTGACAAATCCAAACACGTAATACAGGTTCCGTGCACGACTATTAAGTTGTCTTTCTAGTTGCCTTAGGATCAGTTTCATGCAAACATTGAATAGCCTAACGTGTCGGACAGTGCGCCGTGCGATGTTTGAGAAAACACGACGAGACTTACCAACTTACCATTTGTCCTTCCCTGTCCAAGGCAAACATTGTTAATTTATGCACGGGCAAGTATAAACATTCAGGAGCATAGCATATGCAAACATGAGGGTCGTTATTTAGATCGTTCAGGTGTTCAGTTCATTGATTCTATGCAATGACTCGCACGCGGATTGCCGCTAAGCGAGGATGACTTATCTATATGAACATAAGTCGCTGGCGTAGCCATAAAGGACAGTTATAGCCTCAGGGCGAAGCGACGTACAACGCGGGTGGCGAGCCCCATCGCATAACACTTGCCGGGTAACATACGACTATACATACGTTCCGTCCGGATCGGATCGGTCCCAGTGCCCCAGTGACCGTTTGCGAAACTCAACATAACATATCTTGTGCACAAGCTGTCCGCGACAATGCAGGTCAGGGTCTATCCATATTCCATAGCTTGACATGATAATCATGAAACTTAAACTTAATCTGAACGAGCATATTGCTCCACGATCTGGGATTCCATCAGTACATAATACGATCCTCGTTCAGATGCATACATAGCATGATTATCATTCAAGTGTGATTCACGTTCAGTATTTATTCTTGCTTAGTGCATTCCCCTGGTTCGGGGATTGCCTTAGATGACCTGACGGTCCCGGATACTTGCAGGTTTATTCAGGCACAGAACGACTACGTAGTAGTCTTCCGGGGTTTAGATGAAAACATGGCAACATTCAAGCAGACAAGCATGCGTTTCTAAGGAACATAAGCAGGCATGTTGCTCGGACCCGAAGGTAAGCCGAGAGTTGAAACCGTTAAGGGACTTAGCATGCGAGGGTCTGAACATAAGCAGTGTTTCAATTTCCATGTTCTAGCAAGCAATACAAGTTGGGATTATTCCCTTAGCTAGGTGCGTTGGATTTATTAGCATGCAGGGGGTGAATCACCTAGCGACTAGCATAAATATTCCAGATTTTATGTGTACTGGCTAAGCAAAGACAAGTTCACCGTAGCCACCCACCTTAGCGATGATTCGCCTCGGTAGAACGATACGTCAAGCGAGCCTCTGAAAGCCTAAGTCGGATTCCTGTAGGGGCAAGTCTGAATATCATTTGCTTCTCGTTTGAGGCAAGGCGCGTCGGGACATTTGTACTATTGCCGTTTGAGACGGCAGTCCGCTTGAGCGGAACGGGGTGTTACATATGGCGTAAAACACATCCGCTTTCAAATGCGGTATTAAAGCATACGAGGAACGCTTCGTGCTCCCGGAGATGAACCTGTCAGACCCTGCAATGAACCTGACGTCTGGACTTCTGACAGAAGGATACGGCTCGGCTACCCAGGCGACGACCATAATGATAGCACGGCACTGCGACCCAGGCTGTCAGTTACCGCCATCACCCTCGCGTAAACTGCTTTTACGTGAACGAGGGGATATGCTGCCTTATTTTATACAGGCAGACATGAGCTGTTTACACTCCGCGGTAGACAAATCGCCTGCCACGTTAAAGTGGCGCTTTATACAGGGCTCGAGGTACGTCTCTGCGATTGGTGCACAAGACGGTGATAGTCTTCTCGAGGCACGTCTCTGCGACGAATGCACAGAAGAGCAGCAGACCTTCAAAAACACGCCTCCACATTTTATGCACAGAATGATGGCAGATCTCTGCATTTAATGCAGGGGATTTGATTAAGAATCACCAAACCATCGTGTGGTGACACCCCCCTTGCGTAAACTGCTTTTTCGCATACAAGGGGATACGCTGCCTTGTTCTACACAGGCAAACGTGAAACCGTCTACACACAGCAGAAGACAAACAGACTGCCACGTCAAAAGCTGCGCTTTGAACAAGGCTCGAAGCACGTCTCTTCGCCTGATGCTCAGAACGGGGGCAGGCCTTCAGAACACGCCTTCGCAATTAATGCACAGGATGGTGGCAGATCTCTGCATTTAATGCGAGAGATTTGATTATATCTTCAAAAGCCGCGATTCCGGCTAAAGACGTCCATGTCAGCACTCAGCATTGCGCAGTGGCTTTTACGCCCCCTCAGCGGTTATGCTCTCAGGGCTTCTACGCCCCCTCAGCTGTTATGCTCTCAGGGCTTCTACGCCTCCTCAGCTTCCATGCTCTCTCGGCTTCTATGCCTCCTCAGCTTCTATGCTCACCCGGCTTTTATGCCGTCGGGCTTCTACGCCCACCCGGCTTCTATGCCTATTTTGGCTTTTATGCCATGGTGAAAGACATTGGCTTTTACGCCTACCTCTTCTACACGGAGGATACCTACCTACATGGCTTTTATGCCGTGATCTTCGTAGCAACAATACGCGTTGTGTCCCTTAGTTGGACCCGCGTTATACGCTCATTCAAAAGATCATCTATACGTAGGCATTGGTTATTTTAAACCATCGTGTAAAAGGGTGCTGTGATTCCACTCCTCGGTTTTTACACCAACTGAGTGGTCACTGTCACTAAAACTCTATAAATAGAGACCTCTATCAATGAGGGAACAGGTCAACAAATTAAAAGATCGAACAATTGAAGACTCAGAGAAGAGGTCGACAAATTAAAAGATCGAACAATTGAAGACTCAGAGAAGAGGTCGAACAATTGAAGATCGAGCAAGGAGAGAGGAGATCGAGAGAGAGAGAGAGAGGAACCCGGAGCTCAGGCAAAGGATAGGGATCGGCGACCTGGGGCATCGTGCATCCACCCTTTTCTGCAACCTCCGAGGCTGCTTCCTGTCTTCTACGGCACTTCTTCACCATCGTGTGGTCCAAGGGCTAAAGTAATCGACTGCAGATCAGACACCTATAATAATTTATACCCAGATTAAATAAATTGTACTCCCATATCCTCGTATAGGATTACATTGTACAAGTTTGTTTATAAACAAAAGAACACGGGTCCTGTATAAACCCCGTCTTGAATACATCTTTCATTCTTTTCGTTTTCTACCACAAACAAGATGGCGACTCTGCTGGGGACGTCTTTCTCTTCGGATGAGAAAGTAATTGCTCAATACGACGCGGTATTTATAGGAACCGCAAAGAAGACACTGGTCGTCCAGTTCGACCAGTCTGCCTACGAAGACATGCTTCGAACCGGGGGTAGCTCTCACCCTCTCTCCGTCCAAGACAACAGGAAGCTACGCAAGGTCTGGATGCCCAAGACATCCGCTACCATTCCTGTGGACTCTCCAATCTCTCCGATCTCTCCGACCAATGAGGTTGTAGCATCGCTCCCTCCGTGCCCCGCACGTAAAATTTAGTCTTCCGCTACGCGCGGTACAGACAAAACTTCGGGCAAAGCCTCAGCGCTAACCCAGAAGTATCCACTGCGCTCTACGCGTAGAAACCAGTCTTCCGCTACGCGCGGTACAGACAAAACTTCGGGCAAAGCCTCAGAGCTGACCCAGAAGTATCCACTGCGCTTTACGCGCAGAAATCAGTCTCCCGCTACGCGCGGTACAGACAAAACTTCTGATGATGCCTTAGCGCCAAATCAGAAGGACAGGTCACGCTCCACGCACAAGACGACATCTGACCTCTACGGGGACCCAGATGAGCGTTGTGATCTCCGCGAGGGAAAATAAGCGGCAGAATACGCAACTTCTCGGCCCTTATGCCAACGAGGGGACAATCTGCATACCCTCCGGATTACGCGAGAAGCCGATGGCCGACTGAGGACCTCTTCAGCTTCACGCCAGCCTGAGCAAATCTCCAAAATACGCCAGGCGAAGTCCCTCGGCGTAGTGCAAGCTCAATTTGCGGAAAGACAACCTCCCCGGGGGTTATCCGCCACCCAGACGGCCAACCTGTTGTACACAGGTGGCACAGCAAGAGCCATGGTGCCCAACCTCAGTATGACCACTGGTGGGAGCAGAAGAAATAAACAATCGTCTTCTTCCACAAACCCGCATACGCATCTGACCCAGAGACGCAAAGACGGGAGTCGTGAGCAGGCTTTAGATCTCCCAGGCGTCAAATAGGGAGAAATCGTGTGGGAAGACGCGTCAACATCTAACGTCATCATAATAGCTGAACCATGTGAAAGTGGGACCTTTATTGTCCCACCAACTCGCGACGACCAGCGTCCAATAGTCTTCGGTCGCAGGGGGGGCGGTCCGATTGTACAGGAGGATTTTTGCGAGGCTGAGGGAGGGAAGATGCAAATCCACAGGTATAGCCCTCAAGCTCTGAAGATTATATAGAACATGGGTTATGATTTAAAATCAAAGCAAGGCCTCAACTATGGAAGAGGCAGGAGAACACCGTTGCATAGTAATCCTTACTATCGACAAACTCGTTTCGGGTTGGGGTACACTGCGTCCCCTGCTGCACACTCCAAACTTCCAAAGGATGATCCTGTAATACCAGAGGAAGGTCCCTCCAAGTCAGCTTCTAAAAACCAATACAACGACAAGACGGTGGGTAGAACCCTCTCAAAATCTAGGTACAAGACAGCGATGGCGGCTCTCCCGGAAGAGCAAAGGACTGGGGCGTCAGAATCCCGAAAACCGAAAGGGGCCTTTTCCTTCAAGGAAAACGACATCATTGAAATCTTCAACATATTGATAAAAGAAAACAAACTCCAGGTCCCCAACATCAGATACTCCGAGAGCGCCGGCGAAGTCGATGATCCAGATTATTGTCTCTTCCATCAGTACGTCCATCACCCTACGAAGGCCTGCTATTTGTTAAAAAGAAAAATTCAGGAGTTGATCGATGCCAAGGTCATCACTTTATATCTATAAACGAGGGAACAACCACTGTGAGCCAGGGTTCACCTTTTTTTTGGTTCCTCAAGAAAGATACGGCATGATGAATCCCTGAATATTTTCCCAGTGGATCCTACAGGTCTATCCCCACTCGAGAAAATCACTATATAGTAAAAAGGGTTTATCATTATCCCTGATCATCGATTGTCATCTACACTTAACATTTGTACCTAGCCCTAAGTACACCAGTAGTGTTAAAGTCCACAAAAATTGCCATGTCCATCTTACCTCTGAACAGATATATCCTCTCCCCATGACGATATAGAAACATTAGCACAGAACTTCTTGACAGCTATTGATTCCTATCACCCGTACATATGGGAGGTAGCATCATCATCCAACGTCGTCATAACGTATGGACCACAAGAGGACTCTATCTTCCTTGTCCCGCCTACCTGCGGCAATCAGCGTACAATAGTCTTCGGCCGCGTGCGCAATCAACCGACTGTCCAAGAGGATTCTCTCGATGACGATACTAGGAAAATGCAGGTCCACCAATACAGCCCACAGGCATTGAGGATCATGCAAAACATGGGCTACGACTTGGAGCGGAAGCCAGGCCTCAACTACGGAAAGGGCAGACGAACGCAACCGTTCGGCAATTCCCGCTATCAACAGACCCGTTTCGGGTTAGGGTATGCCGCCTCCTCCAAATCAAGCGAGAATGTCCTCTCCTCCTACCAGGATGGCTCGTCACCCTCCGACTCACCTGACGCTCTCGGACTAACATTATCAGTAAATATGGTAGTGACAGATCCCTGCGAAGCAAACGAGCCAGAGTCTGAGCCATTCGAAAATAACTCTTGGGCTCAACAGATGGATACACAACGGGAGTTCCGCTTTGAGCAGAGAGAACCTCCCACTGAAGATAAAGTTATCCAGATCGACGTTGGGGATGAACTCTCACCGAGGCCGATATTTATCAGTAACAATCTTTCCCCAGCCGAAAGGGAAGAAGTTATTCAACTGATAAGAGAATACATCGACGTCTTCGCGTGGAATTATGAGGATATGCCAGGACTTGATCCAGAGATGGCTACCCACAAACTCAACATATCGCCCGATTCAAAGCCTGTAAAGCAGCACCAGCGCCGGTTCCGTCCGGATATGATGGACGCCATTGAAGCCGAAGTAAAAAAGTTGATAGCCTACGGTTTCATCCGGGAGGAACAACATCCTGACTGGGTCGCCAACGTTGTCCCAGTCATGAAGAAAAATAGGAAAATACGCATCTGCATCGATTACCGAGATCTGAATGCGGCCTGCCCCAAGGATGAGTTCCCTTTACCCATCACAGACATCATGATCGACAACACCTGCGATTTTGAACGTATGTCTTTCATGGACGGATTCTCAGGGTACAATCAGATCAAGATATATCCTGAAGACGAGAAGCATACCGCCTTTCGAACACCACTGGGGGTATATTGCTATACAGTAATGCCCTTCGGATTAAAGAACGCCGGGGCAACATACCAACGAGCTATGAGTAACATATTCCATGAGCATTTACGCAAAACGGTGGAATGCTACGTGGATGACATAGCTGTCAAAAGTCGCCTCAAAGATGATCATATTCGAGACTTGAGGTCGGTGTTTGAATTGATGCGCCAACATCAACTCAAGATGAATCCTACGAAGTCCTTTCTAGGTGTATCTAGCGGCAAATTCCTGGGATTTGTCATTACCGCCAAAGGCATCCAAGTGGACCCTGAGAAAGTCCAAGCCATCGTAGAAATGCGACCGCCCCGCAATCTGAGGGAACTAAGGGGATTTCAAGGTCGTCTGGCTTACATCCGGAGATTCATATCCAACCTCTCCGAAAGATGTCAGCCTTTTTCTCGCCTCATAAAGAAAGGTGTATCCTTCATATGGGACGAAGCCTGTCAACAAGCGTTTAATGATATCAAACGCTACCTCACTCATCCGCCAGTTCTGGTGCCTCCCGTCGTAGGAAGACCATTCTTCCTATACGTTCGAGCAATGGACCATTCCCTGGGAGCTCTTCTTGCGCAGAAGAACGATGTAGGGCATGAACAGGCTATCTACTATCTAAGTAGAATGATGGTCGGGGCCGAACACCGGTACAACCCAGTGGAGAAAGAATGCTTGGCTCTGATGTTCGCTATCCAGAAGACGCGGCACTATGTCACCGGCCAGACTATCCATATCATCTCCAGAATCAACCCTCTTCGAGTACTAATGAGCAAGCCAAGTGCTCTTAATTCCCAACTCATAACTTGGGCGATGCTGTTAACACCATATAACATGGTGTACGTCCCTCAGAAGTCCATCAAAGGCCAAGCATTGGCCGACTTCCTAGCTGCTCATCCAATCCTGGAGACCTCCAAGTTGTACGAGGACATCCCTGACGAAGTTGCAGAATATAATTCCGCGACGAAAAGTGACGCATGGCAACTATTCTTTGATGGTGCCTCCAGAACTGGTCCTAGGGGAAGCGTGGTTTCAGGAGTAGGAATCGTCCTGGTTACTCCCGATAAACTCGTCGTCTACCGAGCATACTCTCTCAACGAGCCCTGTTCAAACAACGTGGCAGAGTATAACGCCTTACTAATCGGGCTCCAAATCGCTCAAGAGCTGGGGGTCGAATCTCTGGAAGCTTTCGGAGATTCTCTGCTTATAGTCAATCAAGTCAGAGGAATATATGAGGTCCGACATCCAGACCTTATCCCCTATCACCAAGCAGCAGTCGAGATAGCCATGACATTCAAAGGGTTTTTCCTGGAGCATGTGCCTCGATCCCAGAACCTTGAAGCTGATGCCCTAGCCAGTCTAGCCGCAGATCTGGCTGCTCCTATAAGAAGACAGAACTCGGTAATCCTTCTTAACAGAGATTTATTCTGTGTGAAGAACAACTCTCACATAAGACGTAGCTACGCTGCATACGTCGATCCTCCCAGACGAGATTGGAAGAGTCCTTTCATAGATTTTGTGGCATACGAAATCTTGCCGGAAGACCCTAAAGAAGCAGTATCCGTCAAGAGGCGATCCTTACGCTTCTACTTCGATGCATCTTTACAATGCCTATATCGCCGGACCTATGACGGACTGCTATTGAGATGCCTCTCTGACAAAGAGGCACAGCTGATCATCCGTGAAGCTCACGACGGTATATGCGGGGCACATCAACCCGGCCCTAAGCTACAGGATCGTATCAGGGGAATGGGCTACTGCTGGCCCACTATGATCACAGACGCGATCAGCTATGCAAAACAATGCAAGGCCTGTCAGGTCCATGCAGACTTCATACATCAGCCGTCTGAATATCTACATCCCACGGTTGCGTCCTGGCCTTTCGAAGCATGGGGTATGGATGTCATTGGTCCTATTCACCCGTCTTCTTCCAGGGGTCACCAGTTCATACTGGCCATCACGGATTACTTCTCCAAGTGGGCAGAGGTGATCCCTCTTGCGGAGGTAAAGGCATCTAATGTGATCAGCTTCATCAAGCATCACGTCATCTATCGCTTCGGGGTACCTCGGAGGATAATTCACGATAATGGGCCTCAGTTCATCAGTCAAGCGTTTCATCGATTTTGCGATAAAAATCAGATACATAATGTTGCCTCTACGGTATATTATCCAGCTGCTAATGGTTTGGCGGAAGCTTTCAACAAAACCATTATCAAACTCTTGAAGAAGTTCGTCTCTTCGAACAAAAGAGATTGGAATGAGAAGCTGGGCGAATGCCTCTGGGCATATCGCACAACGGTACGAACACCGACAGGTTGTACTCCATTCTCACTGGTCTACGGGAGCGAAGAAGTTCTCCCCATTGAAGTTCAGATCCCGTCACTCAGAATAGCCGTGGCTAACGAGCTGACTCAAGAGAAGAACGACCTTTTAAGACTTCAGGAGCTAGAAAGATTAGACGAGAAACGCCTCCAAGCTCAGCAGCGCATCGCGCTCTACCAAGCACGCATTTCCAGAGCTTTCAATCATAAAGTAAAGGAAAGAGTGTTTAAAGTCGGCAAGCTAGTTCTAGCCGTAAGAAGGCCGATGATTCTTACCCACAGGAGTAAAGGCAAATTCCAGCCCAAATGGGAAGGTCCTTATGTGGTCGAGACAACGTTCTCTAATGGCGCTTACAGGTTAGCCCAGCCTAATGGAGACCTGTTAATGGCTCCTATCAACGGCAAATTCCTGAAAAGGTACTATGCTTAACCTCCTCTGCTCAGTTGGAATATAGCGAAAACCTCAATTCTGACAAAACTACTTCCAAAAACACAACTAGTTGGGTCGTATTCTATCATGTCCATATAACCTCTGAATAGATACGTTCGACTAATTTGGAAATGCAATACCTATCATGTCCATATCACCTCTGATAGTATCTTGCCTACAAACCTTAGTCAAAGCATATTCTATCATGTCCGTATGACCTCTGAATAAATGTGTTCTGCTAGAGTTTCTTGAGAGCCTATCATGTCCATATCACCTCTGATAGTATCTTACCTACAAACCTTAGTCAAAGCATATTCTATTATGTCCGTATGACCTCTGAATAAATGTGTCCTGCTAGAGTTTCTTGAGAGCCTATCATGTCCATATCACCTCTGATAGTATCTTACCTACAAACCTTAGTCAAAGCATATTCTATCATGTCCGTATGACCTCTGAATAAATATGTCCTGCTAGAGTTTCTTGAGAGTTTATCACGTCCATACTACCTCTGATATCACTCTCGCCCAAACCTGTCATTTACATTCCGAAATGATGGATCCACAAAGTCAGAAAAGAGTTCGCTTTATTCCCAAGAAAGAGCAAAATTACACTGGGAAGCAAGAAGAAGAAAGGGTACATCATTGTGGGGGAGCGGTCAGATCATGAATCTGTTGCGCCAGTACAGCTATCCTCTCATCCCTGCAGGCCAAGGCATCAGCGCGGGCCTGCTCCAGCCGTGCCTTGTTGTCTCCCTTGAGGGACAAATTCGGCCCTCGCCCGACGAACACCCGCACGAGCAGCTTCTGCACGATCCAGATCCCGTCGTGCTACGCTCAGTCGACCAGTCGCTACATCCAGACCTGCCAACGACTGGGAAGCCCACTCCTCCGTCTGAGCGAGCTTTTCTCTCAACTTGCGAGCCCTCGCTACGTTCCCTTCATGCTCGGATTGGCACTTCAGTTGAAGGGCGAGGGCCTCCTCCACGACGGCTTTTCTTTCGTCCATCTCCAGCTGACGTGTTTGAACGAGTTTATCCAAGCTCTCCATCTGTTTGGCAAACCGCACAGTCATAAAGTCATATCTGGACCGGACCTCAGCTGCAATGCCGTCCCGAGTTAGCCGCAGATATTCGTTAATGGGTTGCTCCAAACCATTAACCATCGCCTCCAGGGCATCAGCCAGCCCAGTGCCGTCAAAATCTCGGATCGCCTCTATCGGGATCCGAGAGGACTTCTTCAGGCGCTCGAGGTCCAGATTCCCCTTCAGCACCATCGGTAACAACGCTTTCAAAGTAGCGTAGAAGACGCTGGTATATTGCTTGGTCAACGCAGCTAAATCCGATTGGGCGCCAGGAGTAGCCGCGACATTTGCAAATCCCCCTCCAGGAATGATTGCAGGCGAAGTGGTCACAACCATCGCCTCGACAGGTGGTGCGACCAAAAGAGGCACGTCGATCGAAGTAGTCGCAATGATAGGCTCTTCTTCTTCTTGGGATATCATACCCCCCTCAACAAGCAGGCCGACCCCCGAAGATACTTCCTCCTCAAAGTCGAACGCCTCCGTGTCATCACCAGGAGCCGGAGCAGAGCCAGAAGGTGCTTCAAAGCTGTATTCCCCGTGGACGCCATCCCCTGGGAAGAGGACAAGAGAGTTGATATCAATATAATGGTACTCTTTCTAAAAAGGAGACATAAAGATGACATTTACCCGTGGCCAGCGGTATATACGACGCATCTGCGGTCAAGGTAGCTAAATTACGCCTTAATGACGTAATGCGAACTGTCATACCTGGAGAAGGGGGTGGGCCAACCGACATCGCCAAGAGCTCTACCAAGCCTCCACCAAGGCGCGGTCGAGGTTCGTCAGCTGGGACCTCGCCAGGCATACTCACAGACACGGCAGGGATTTTATCCGTTGCTGGTCTAAGGGAAGATTCTCCCATCTGCCTCGGCCACACCGGCAATCTCGTACCACTACCAGAGGCAGTAGCGGCGACGGCATCCTTAAGACGAAGTATCCCGGCACCGCCAGCCAAAATTGAGGGTCCCTCCCTAGAAGGCGAGGAACCTCCGATCAAGGAAACATCCTCGACAGACGAAACAGCAGATTCCTCTCTAAGGGCCTCGATACCAGAAATTCGAAGAGAACGACTGACCGTCCTCTTCCTCTTGCGAGAAGAAACCTCCTTGGGAGCAGTGGCCCTTCGCTTCCCAGAGACTACCAAGGCCCCCGCAGGCAGAGGCACTTCACACCTCGGCACCGTCACCAACGGCTCATCAGGAGTAGCGAACTCCTCACCCTTGTCAGGAGAAACCGAAGGGACTTCGACTCTTCCCCCAGGCGTGGAAGACGACACCCTAAAACTCCTACGCATATCAAAATCACGGTGGAAGGTGTTAACCGCCACGTAGAACTGGGTATACGAATGTAAGATGCGCAGCTCCGTGGAGGGTGTGACGACCGGCACGGTAAAGATTGCTCCAGTACATCCCATGATAAAATATCGCCATCCTCTGGCTCCATCGATGAGTCCGCCCCTGGACCTGAAGCTGGTGACGGCATTGCCCACGTGCAATTGGTCGTACCCAAATTGCCTTACAAACCGACTAGGCAAGTAAGGCTCGAAGAAGCAATGATCTTCACTTCTATATAACAAGTGGGAAGGCCTGATACAGATCAACCACTTGAAAGCCTCCGGAGAAAGATTAGTCTTCTCTCCACCTAAATCCTCCAGCCTGATCCTCGATTGATTGTGATGTACAGAGGGGACAATACAAAGGAGCTTCCAGCCGTGACTGAGGCCCAGTGTCAGCCTACAGTCTAGAACTGTGTTCACATTCCAGGGAGAGTCCTTATAATTCAGCAGGAAGTTACCCCCCGGGCTACTACCGGAGCCAGGGGACATCACCCGAGGGTTGTGCAGAATTAACCATCCCATCAAATACAAGTATGGTAATTCCACCCGAGGAAAGCTTTCACGCTGAGTCTCATCGACGAGCAGCCCGTCAGTCATGGCTCTCAGGCCAGCCTGTATACGACACACCATAGCAGGGAGCAAGCCCAGTCTCTCCCCAAACACCAGACGCACCGCAGGCCACAGGATATTCCGGTGAATGCGGTCCGCAGATGCAGTGCCGGGCACCACTACTCGACGCAGCCATATGGAGAGGAAACCAGCCAGCTGGGCTTCCTCGGACAGAGGTCTGCGGCAACGCCTCAAGTAGCCATAGGCCTTAGTGCCTTCGGGATACTTTCCTACCCCGTCGTCAAGAATCTGGTCCGGAGCCTTGGCGTCATCCATAAGAGCCTCGACGACTTGGGCACTAAGCACGCCCAAACAATTTATGGGCTCATCCTTGCCCCCCGAAACTTTCTCCGGCTTGGCGGCCCTGGCCCGGTGGAAGAAGAGGTAGGACGTCCACTTTGTGGTATGGGCCAAATCAGAAGGCTCATCATAAAAAGTAGTGCACGCAAAGTAGTGGCACATCAGCTCCTGATACACCTCTACTACCCGAGGGTCCGAATCCCCCAACTCTCGATTGGTGGGGACATACTCTTCATAGGGGGTATCCCCCATCGGCAGCCTCGAGATCACTGCCATCTCATGGAGGGCCAATCCCAACTCCCCCAGCGGAGTGGCGAAAGTCCCGGTGAGCGGAATGTATCGCTCCATCAGTGCCAAGTACAGGTTAGGGTTAGGAGGCAATCCAACACTGGTCGCGCTCACAGCGGCATACAGCCCAATGCACTCCAGCTCTCTTTGACAGTGCTTCAAGGCCCAGTCAACTAGGCAAGCCCATCGACGGTTTGTTGGAGTGATCGACCCGTTTCATCGAGGATTCTCCTTGGGATATACTCCCCTTCGTCCCATGAAGTCGTTGTAGAAAGTCGGCAACTGGACCGGCTGGATCACTAGACTATCTTCGCTCGGGGCATTGCCCGGGCACAGTCCCCTGAACGACGTCACGAGGCCAGAAGGACGGCTGACGAACGACCCCTGGTCAGCTCCTTTCAGATGAAAGATCTTCCCCGGTTTGCCGTGAAGATCGGGCGTCAGGGTCCACGATATCCTCCTAGGGTGTGTCGCATGGAAGAAGGCCAAGATGGGATAATCCCTCGGCATCGTTGGCAGGTACAAAACCAGGTTCCCGGCAAGAAATACCCAAGGTTCTCTCTTAGGCTTCGTCTGGAACCGTTTATCGATCATGTCCCCAAAGAGAAAAGCTGGCTTTATGTACTGCTCCCCGTCTATATACGCCAGGGGCTCCCCGTTAATCATATTCAGCAGCGTCCACTCGCCCTGAGCTGATATCAAAAGCTCCCTTCCCTCAGGATACTGGGGTCCGGAGATAGGAAATGCCACGTGGGACAGATCCTCCAAATAGTTCGAGTGCAGCATCCCGGCAGCGGAACCCATCACCTCGGCCAGTGGAGACTCACCCAAATTAACTGCAAAAGTGCGAGAAAAACACGTCATTACAAAATCTTGCAATATGGGGATCCAGAAGCCACAGTCTGTGCTTTAAGCCAAGACTGTACAAATTTGGCCATTTTATGCAGGAAGTCTCATCCAGAGACGTAACTGGCAGCGTACGATCCGTGCTTTATGCCGGGCTACCAAAAATTCTAGTTATTACGCCGGAGGTTCCGTCCCCAGGCGTAAAACTAAAATTTTATGGTATGCACCAAGTTTTCGGCAGTCAGAGCCGTTACGCCCAGAACTGGGAAAACCATGGAGCCCTTACGCTGGCACATTAGAAATGTGGGCGTAAGAGATGAAAACATCTCCGTGCATCATCTTCCTCAAAGAGGCTATCCGCACAGAAGATGACCTAGCGCGGTCACGTTCAACGTGTGCGAAGGATTTTTCGTCGTTCTTTGTCATCCCGAAGGCTCTAACTCTAAAACTGGGAGCGCTGCTCGTCGGCGGGATACTTTGCTCAGAATGAAGTTCGCCTTGCCCGACCGAAGACTCCCTCGCCGGGGCGGAAGGATGGGAAGAAGAACCTACACTCTTTCTCTTAGCGGAAGGGGTTTGCTTCGGCGCCATTTCTGAAGACTCTGAGTGCTCGGAGAAGCAACGGAGAAAAACTCGAACAGACGAAGACTCTCTTTCGCAGAAGACGGATGAAAAGTTTTCTCGCAAAATCTCGGGGTATATATAGGGTTCGGATCGACTCCTCGAATCCTCGGACGAATTCCTCGAAACCCTAACCAAATCTCGCAAATTAATATTTGGTTATGATTGGGTACTACGGCAACCCACTACTCTCGAAAGACGGACAGTCAGCAAATTCGAAGAGTTTTTCGTGCAGAGCAGATTCGTGGTTCTACGCTAAAGAGCTTTCTACGCTCGACGGCTACAGATCTATGGTTTTATACTCACAAGCTAAAAGTCTATGGTTTTACGCCCGGATGTCTTTTGTGCTCAGTAGCTTTTATGCTCGAGAGGCTACAAACCTACGACTTCATGCTTAGCAGGTACTAACCTATGGTCCCACGCCCGGTGGTGTTTAGTTTACGCTCGGAGGCAACAAGATCCACGACCTCACACTCGGAAGACTTCTTTTTCACAGGCTGTAAATCTACGGTTCTACGCTAAAGAGCTTTCTACGCTCGACGGCTACAGATCTACAGTTTTACGCTCACAAGATACAAGTCTATGGTTTAATGCCCGGATGCCTTTTGTGCTCAGTAGCTTTTATGCTCGAGAGGCTACAAACCTACGACTTCACGCTTAGCAGATACAAACCTACGATCTCACGCTCGGTGGCTTTCTACGCTCGGTAGGCTACGAACTCAAGATTTTCAGCCCATCTACACTAACGGATCTCTGACTTTCCGCATATCCGAACAGTGCTCAAAGCGGTCAATTGTAGGAGTTCACACAGAAGATACCCCCTCTTGACCTCAAAAATATCTCGAGTACCCGAAGCATGCAAGAGTTCAACATTGAAAATCACTCTTCTTCGTGGGTCAACTCGAAGTTCATCCAGAAACCCAGTCTGAATATTTCATCTACAGTTCAAGACGGCGGCTCAGTTTTATAGCCATTTCTCGCCCTGTTCCAAGGGACTTTCGGTAAATCACTCTTGAAGATGATGTCTGGAACAAAAAATTCTACGCGGTCCCTACATTCCTAAAGCAGCTGCGCATCACTAGCTATGCGTAAAAGACAGGACGGAACCTAATACTCTTTCTATCAGAGTCGGCGTACAGAATCAAACGTGTCGAAGCTGCACATATTCAGACTTCACAGCAACGTATGGCAAAGATGATCATATGCAGAGAAGAAAGACGACTTTATTTAAAGTTAAAATCACAATTACATATGAGGGAAATCCTGTCTACAAGGGATTTTTCTTTATTTTTCGTGATTACATATGAGAGAAATCCCCTCTACAAAGGTCTTCCTCCGCTTCCATGGCAGTTCATCGACCACCACGGTCATGAACAAGAAGATCCTCCATTCGCCATGGACGATCCAGTTGAGGCTTCTTCAACCCAACTCGATCAAGGACGACGGATTACGGTTTGTCTAATCTCGTCCGCGGGGGTCTCAGGAGAAAATATACAGCTTGCAGGCTGTATGGTCTAAAGCGACCCTTCCCTTCTCCTGGGCAAGATGCCATACGAAGTTGCTGATTATCCCGAGCAAGGGAGGCTAAGATACCCTTCCATGATTTATCGTTGCAGATGACACTTGCTCGAGGACGCCGTCTTGTTCGGCTCCTTACATGCTGGAAGAACATGGTCTTCTTCTTCCTCAGGTCGACCCGACGAACTCCGGCGATTATCTCAGCATGGTGAAAGAAAATATAGGAAGAAACATGTTAAAATCCTCAGCCCTTTTATAGGCAAAAGAGGTCACACCTACCCCCAATAAATCTGCCATAAAGACCGGCCTGAAAGAACGTATCAAAACTTGACCGTTTCGGGCTCCATTCAGAAGGCGTTCCGAGTTACGAGGGACGGTTCATGCTTCATTCAAAGCGTTTCAAATTTCGAGGAATTTAAAAGCTTTGAAGGGGGTCTTGTAGAAGCATGAAAAATACGCCGGATGACTATACGCAACCTATTGGTGCGGGGCAGCGTAAAGAGATGACCTCAGAGCCATCAAGCAGACAAGACAAGAGCTTCTCAGGACCATCCGCGTAAGTGCAGTATGTCCAGGACGCCTCAGAGCGTAAAGCAGAGGGCTTCGTCGCCTATATGGCGTAAAACACATCCGCTTTCAAATGCGGTATTAAAGCGTACAAGGAATGCTTCGTGCTCCCCGAGATGAACCTGTCAGACCCTGCAATGAACCTGACGTCTGGACTTCTGACAGAAGGATACGGCTCGGCTACCCAGGCGACGGCCATAATGATAGCACGGCACTGCGACCCAGGCTGTCAGTTACTGCCATCTCCCTCGCGTAAACTGCTTTTACGTGAACGAGGGGATATGCTGCCTTGTTTTATACAGGCAGACATGAGCTGTTTACACTCCGCGGTAGACAAACCGCCTGCCACGTCAAAAGCGGCGCTTTATACAGGGATCGAGGCACGTCTCTGCGATTGGTGCACAAGACGGTGACAGTCTTCTCGAGGCACGTCTCTGCGACGAATGCACAGAAGAGCAGCAGACCTTCAAAAATATGCCTCCGCATTTAATGCGCAGAATGATGGCGGATCTCTGCATTTAATGCAGGAGATTTGATTAAGAATTACCAAACCATCGTGTGGTGACACCCCCCTTGCGTAAACTGCTTTTTTGCATACAAGGGGATACGCTGCCTTGTTCTACACAGGCAAACGTGAAACCGTCTACACACCGCAGAAGACAAACAGACTGCCACGTCAAAAGCTGGCTTTGAACAAGGCTCGAGGCACGTCTCTTCGCCTGATGCTCAGAACGGGGGCAAGCCTTCAGAACACGCCTTCGCAATTAATGCACAGGATGGTGGCAGATCTCTGCATTTAATGCGAGAGATTTGATTATATCTTCAAAAGCTGTGATTCCGGCTAAAGACGTCCACGTCAGCACTCAGCATTGCGCAGTGGCTTTTACACCCCCTCAGCGGTTATGCTCTCAGGGCTTCTACGCCCCCTCAGCGGTTATGCTCTCAGGGCTTCTACGCCCCTCAGCTGTTATGCTCTCAGGGCTTCTACGCCTCCTCAGCTTCCATGCTCTCTCAGCTTCTACGCCTCCTCAGCTTCTATGCTCACCCGGCTTTTATGCCGTCGGGCTTCTACGCCCACCCGGCTTCTATGCCTATTTTGGCTTTTATGCCATGGTGACAGACATTGGCTTTTACGCCTACATCTTCTACACGGAGGATACCTACCTACGTGGCTTTTACGCCGTGATCTTCGTAGCAACAATACGCGTTGTGTCCCTTAGTTGGACCCGCGTTATACGCTCATTCAAAAGATCATCTATACGTAGGCATTGGTTATTTTAAACTATCGTGTAAAAGGGTGCTGTGATTCTACTCCTCGGTTTTTACACCAACTGAGTGGTCACTGTCACTAAAACTCTATAAATAGAGACCTCTATCAATGAGGGAACAGGTCGACAAATTAAAAGATCGAACAATTGAAGACTCAGAGAAGAGGTCGAACAATTGAAGATCGAGCAAGGAGAGAGGAGATCGAGAGAGAGAGAGAGAGAGAGAGGAACCCGGAGCTCAGGCAAAGGATAGGGATCGACGACCTGGGGCATCGTGCATCCACCCTTTTCTGTAACCTCCGAGGCTGCTTTCTGTCTTCTACGGCACTTCTTCACCATCGTGTGGTCCAAGGGCTAAAGTGATCGACTGCAGATCAGACACCTATAGCAATTTATACCCAGATTAAATAAATTATACTCCCACATCCTCGTATAGGATTATATTGTACAAGTTTGTTTGTAAATAAAAGAACACGGGTCCTGTATAAACCCCGTCTTGAATACATCTTTCATTCTTTTCGTTTTCTACCACAAACAAACTTGTATCCAATAAAGTCACTAAACGACAACCTGGGTCCCCGTGCAAATTCATCATCGCAGCCGTCCACTCGATCGTTGTACAAGTACTTTTTGTCAGATGTCAGGATTCACTAACTTGACTGACAAACTCGTGAGTTCCTCGTACAACTTTACGCTGCAACATATTTCAGACTTTATGCAGAAACCTTTCACCCAGACTTTTTACGTTCAGACTTTCACCCAGACTTTTATGCGCAGACTTTTTACGCGGACAGCTCTGAAGCTCTACCTTACGTTTCTCTGTTTTACGCGGATAGCTCTGAAGCCATGCGTTACGCCAAATTATTTTATCTCTGCTTTACGCAGACAACCTCGAACCCCTACCTTACGCGGACTTTCTTGAAATCTCTGTTCTAGGCAGACAGCCTATAGTGTTTATTAAGATTGTAGAACTTAGAAGGCCATACCTCTTTTAAGTCAACTAGCGACTTAGACAAGGAGTTAGAATAATAACTGTAGAGAGTTTAGAGTCTTGTCTTTTTGTGAATTTGAATTGTTTTGAAACTTCTCACATCATAATCTAGCGTGCTTATATTTACTATACTACCTTGACTTATACTGCTATTAGAGCCTACTTTTGCAAGCTTATTCTTTATCAAGCTTGTTCATGATAAATATATTATTGGAGTACTACACTAATACATTTCAGAATCAGTGTATTACGGTCTGATCAACCATAGTGCACTTGGTTCGCCCTTCGCATAACTACCTTTCGTGGATTAAAATATATAGTGATTAGTCGACGAATGTACTTACCCTCTAGATATGTCTGAGCATATCGTATCAGTTACGTAACTGTACTGATACGAGCATGTGAATAGGAATTACCAGAATAGCATTTTAATACACAACTGCCTTGACAATTCCCATTGAATTCTTTAAAACGCCTTGATCTCCACACTTCTAATCTATTAACTCCCCCTTGAACTCTGGATTATTGTTTTTCGTCTTCCCCTATTTCAGAAAGACGAAACCTCGTGCTTAGTATAAGTACGATAAGTGTATTATTTCTGTAGCCATTTCTGTTTGGTAATTACCAAACCTTATTGTTAGATTAGATTGCAGTTTAAAACTGTGCTACCCTTTAGATGACCCTTCACTACCTACCTACGTTTTATTACGTTCCTGATATCTGCATCACGAAGGCAGCAAAATTTTTTATTTTTGCCTCGTAACTTGGGTCAAGTTCAGAACTCAAGTATTACGATGAAGAATGTATCATTTTGCTGTCAGGAGTCTGAATGGATTTTACCTGGATGAACAATTGATTGACTCCTGAATGGATAGCAGCACCTATGACTAGGTTGACTTGTAAGGATTAAGAATTCCTATGGACCGACCCACCAAGTCAACACATTTCTTACCTGTAGAGTTGGCCAGTCTGCAAAAGCTATGAAGACATTACTTATATATGAGACAAATCGTAAGATTGCACGGCATACCAGTCAGCATTTTACCAGACAAGGATTCGCGTGACCAGAGTTGGTGGTCAACACCGTAGAGACAGTTAAGTAAATGCAAGGATACTTGCAAGCAGTGCAAGACAGACAGAAGCAGTAGGCAGACCGTCATCATCGTCCCGTGGAATTCAAAGAGGACGATCATGTCTTCTTGAGGATATCACTTACTAGAGACACCATTCGATTCGGAGGACGCAGCAGATTGAGTCCAAGGTATGTTGGACCATTGACATGCTAGAAAGAATAGGAGTAGTGGCATATCAACTTGCGCTACCACCTTCCCTTGAGAGAGCACATGACGTATTCCACGTATCGCAACTCAGGCGATATGTGACTGACAACAGTCATGTTTTCAACCATTCGGAGATCACCATTAGGCCGAGCTTGTCGTATTAAGAGCAACCCGTAGAAATCCTTGATCATCGAGAAAAGGTATTGAGAAATTAGTCTATTCCCTTGGTCCGCATGGCATAGAAGCATGGCACGCCAGGAGAATCTACTTGGGAGCATGTGGACGACATGCGTAAATGTTTTTGAACCTATTCGTAAACCGAGATATAAATTACTTTGTTAAATTATATCTTATGCCGTCTTTGACTTCTACCGTGGCTTAGTTTTAATTTCGAGAATGAAATTTTTATAAGTTGGGTAGATTGTAAACCCCCTCGACCAGATTCTAGCATTTTAGGATTATTTTTGGCAATTTAGGATTTATGGCAATATTTTAATTTATTTTGCCTACATATCCTATCGACTTGTGCACCTGTCCATCACCGAATTATTTGGAGCTTTACCTTGACTGTTAACCCCGAACGAAGTTCATATACCTCTCCTAGACATGCCAGTCTACCATCCTGCACTTTGTGTAACTCCCCGATACTTTATTTTGAGCCTCGTTTTAGACGCACAAATATCGTTGCAAACGTACGTAATTTAATTCCCAGACCTGTACCCATCCCTGTTCCAACAGACATTTGAGACTCAACATGCACCTGTTTTGCCCAGACAAAAATACGTTATTTTTCTACACTGAGTATACTACATTTAGTATATTGACACTGCAAGAAAATTATGAACCTACCTGCCTCTAAATAATTAGAGAACACCGTGCGCAGTATTTATTAATTAAATAAATACGATAGCCCGTATCACCCCAAAACCAGGCCCAGTCCCTGCCCAGACTCACCCCCACCCCCTCGGGACCCTCGCACAGCAAATTCCCTAAATTTTGTGAATTTTAGTATTTTCAGGAATCGGGTGTTTTCCCAGACAATTTCGTAATTGTACAATTTTCCAAAATAGGATCTCTGCGCAATTTATGAAATTTCAGGGACCTTTCTGCAAAGTACAGTGCGAGGTGTCACCCCCTCATTGGCCGGTGAACCTGCACCGTCCATCTGGAGGCGGAACCCACCCGAAAATATCCCAAAAATATCCTGTAAATATCTTGTAAAATATCTCAAGATATTTTACTTAAAATATTAATTTAATTTTCTATAAAAGAAATCATAAAGAAAAAGAAAATAAAAATAATAACCCAAACCCTAACCCTACCCAGGCCGCAGCCGCCCCCCCCCGTCGCCGGAGCGGCGAGCCCCCCCTCGTCGGAGCCGACCCCCGCCCGCGGCGAGTTCCCCCCCCCCCCCCCGCTGACCCGATCTCCTCCTCTTCTTCCTATTCTCCTCCTCTTCCCCTTCCACCCGAGCCCTTTCCCCTCCGCCACCACCACCATCGGTCACCACCACCACCACCATCATCGGTCACCGCCACCACCACCATCATCATCACAGCTCCTCCTCCTCCTCACCGTGAACCTCCCCCCTATGGCCGAGACCTCCCCGCTCCTCCCCCGTCCGGTCGACAGTTCTCCCCCGCGACGAGTTCCCCCCCCCCCGCGGCGAGCTCCCCCCTGCGCGGACGCCGTCCCCCCCCTCTGCTCGACTCTGCCGCCATCCTCCACCATCTCCTTCTCCTCCTCCCTCTTTGTCACGACCCGTACCCAGATATTCAGGTACCGGTTCGTGAGTACGTCCAGCCTACGCCGCAGTATCGGCGGTAGTACGCTGTCTAGACCATATTCACAGGTAATTTAAAATCTAGCTCATTCACAATAAATAGGTAAGGATAATAACAGGAAATAGGAATGCTAAGATTTCATAAGACCAAATGCGACAAACAAATCCACAGTTTATTACAAAACCAGAAGATAAATCGGGGACAAACCCGATTACTATGCTGAAAGAAAATACTAGCTAACTGGCTAACTACTCCTCAAAAGTAGTCTCCTGAGTAGGAATCGGCTCCTTAATAGTATCACCTGCTACATCATATGGGCCATAAAAGGTGGGGGCATAGTCCTCATCATCGCCTAATATCAACGGATCCAGTCAGGAAAGGAGCAAAGTACCAATATACAACAAAGCTTAAACTAAATATTTATGACAAGTACTGAAAACTGACTAAGCATCACGATAAGAGTATGCATAATAAGTAGTAAAATTAACTAAGGTTAAGCACTAAAAATCAGGAATATAAATAAAACAGGATTATAATGAGACAAGAAAATGGAACTGCAACAAGACAACAGGAACTATGTGTGTGTGAAATTGTGTATTTAGAATACATAGTTGGCATGTAGGGGTTATAAGGCTAATCCGGCACGTCATAGACGGCTATCAGTCAGGAATAATCGAGTATCCGGCTGATGGTACAGTCGCGTACCAACAGCTATCAGTCAGGACATGGGGAAGGGTAAACTACATGCCTCCTAGTATTCTCCCTCCCGACACGAAAAGCAAGACCTGAAATCCAAATTCTAACACTAAGTGTAATCATCCAATGGTACTAGTAGAGCAAGGAACTAATTATCACAATATAAAGATTAAACTTGAAGTGCAGGTACTTGCCTGATGTTTGAATTCCAACTACTGCTCTGTTACTCAAGAAATTTCTAGAAATGTCTCCGGATGCTGAAACAAACATTACCATCATGCTCAGAAGATATCAATCAGCTAGAAACGCCTGTCTTTGAGTCCAATTTGGACACAGGGGCAAAAATGACCATTTCGGGTCAAAACGGGGTCCACTTGTGGGCCCGCTTTGCACCGAAAAACGTGTCAGGGTCAAAGGTCTCTAAATTTACCAAACTTAGTGTCAACAGGTCAGGAACGATGATACGAACCCAACAAAACTTTCAGAATTGGATTCCGATGAGCCGATCACAAAATCGCCCGTCGAGTGGGACCTACGGGGCCCACGACATGCGATTTCGTCAACGTTCTCGGAATCGAACCAAACTTGGGTCACAGGACCAACGTATTGCTACGAGTGCGATGGCACAAGTTTCGTTTCAATCCGACGAGTGTACACAAAGTTAGGGCACGATTCAGAAAAGGCGGATACGAGGCGTTGTCCGCGGATACGCGTTGATTCCGGTGTGCACGCACATCCGAATCGACTTCTGCGAAATCTCACACATCCGTATCAACGACGCGCACGTATCTGTGAAGACCGCGCGCGACCAAGTCGTCCCGTTTGGCGGGGCGTACCCAGTTCTGGGGTAAATTGGGGCATTGTTTTTCCTGTTTTTGGATCGCGGTTCGCGATCGTCACAGGACGCGATGCCCCGAGCGGGTTGCACGGGCACCGAGGGGGTCATGCAGGCTACGCAACGCAACTGACGGAATCGAAAGCGGGGCAACGAGCAGAGAGATACGCGTACCTGAACAGGGCTCCAGGAATTGGGGTTTCCTCGTGTCCGACACATGTCCGACACGTGTCTAGATTAGGGTTAGGGTTAGGGTTTGCTGCAGCGGCCGGAGGCTCACCGGAGAGAGGCTGGGGGAGGTCGGGTCTTCGCCGGGGGCTCGGGGCGCGGGCAGTGCCGGCAGCTGTTCGCCGGAGGTGGAGGCGAGCGGCCGGAGCTGAGGCTCAGTCTGCTGTGGAGAGTCGGCGGGCCTGGGGGGGTGGCCGGAGGCGAGGTCGTCGGGGGTTCGTGGTGGTGGCGGAGAGGAAGGGGAGAGGGGTTTTTATAGGGGGAAGAGGCGGGGGAGGGTGGTCGTGGCGGCCGAGGGAGGCGGCGACCGGTGCGGGGACGTGGCGGGGTCACGGGGGAGCGGGCCGGGCGGAGCGGCCGGCGGATCCGGCGGGAGAAGCGGCAGCATGTGTAACACCCTGTTCCGCTCAAGCGGACTGCCGTCTCAAACGGCAAAAGCGCAACTGTTCCGACCGGCTTTGCCTTAAACGGAAAGCAAAGGATATCCAGACTTGCCCCTACAGGAATTCAGCTTAGGCTTTCAGAGGCTCGTTTGACGTATCGCTCTACCGAGGCGAATCATCGCTAAGGTGGGTGGCTACGGTGAACTTGTCTTTGCTTAGCCAGCACACATAAAAATCTGAAATGTTTATTCTAGTCGCTAGGTGATTCACCCCCTGCATGCTAATAAATCCAACGCACCTAGCTAAGAGAATAATCCCAACTTGTATTGCTTGCTAGAACATGAAAATTGAAATACTGCTTATGTTCAGACCCTCGCATGCTAAGTCCCTAAACGGTTTCAACTCTCGGCTTACCTTCGGGTCCGAGCAATGTTCCTGCTTATGTTCCTTAGAAACGCATGCTTGTCTGCTTGAATGTTGCCTTGTTTTCATCCAACTCCGGGAGACTACTAAGTAGTCGTTCCGTGCATGTTTGACCCTGCAAGTATCCTGGACCGTTAGGTCACCTGGCAGCCCCGAACCAGGGGAATGCATCAAGCAAGTTATTCACTGTACAGATTCAAGTATCTCTTGTACTCGTGTTCTTGTGTGCACTCGTGTTCTCTTGTTCTAGTGCACTCTTGTTCTCGTATATCTCGTGATAATTGATTGACCCAAAAGAAAGTGCATGTCGCGGACAACTCGGAAACGAGGCATAGTTCCACGGACGGTCACCGGGGCACTGGGGCCGATCCGATCCGGATGGAACTCACGTTATAGTATAGTCCATTGTGCTGGACGAGATGGCATGCAGCGCTCCTTGTTCTTTCGTCGCATACCATTCTCTCCAGTGACTGAACCGTATTGTACAGTCCATTATGCTGGACGAGATGGCATGCATCGCTCCTTGTTCTTTCGTTGCATACCATTCTCTCCAGTGACTGAACCGTATTGTATAGTCCATTGTGCTGGACGGGATGGCATGTAGCGCCCCTTGTACTTTTGCTGCATACCATTACCGCCAGTGACTATCGTCCTTTATGGCCATGCCAGCGACTCCTGTGCATATAGATAAGTCATCCTCGCTTAGCGGCTATCCGCGTGCGAGTCACTGCATCGCATCAAGAACAACTAAACACCTGAACGATCCTGTTAAAAACGACCCTCGTGTTTGCATATGCTTGCTTCCTGAATGCTTATACTTGTCCGTGCGTGAATTAACATGTTTGCCTCAATGTTTGCCTTGGACAGGGAAGGAGATGGTAAGTTGGTAAGTCTCGTCGTGTTTTCTCAAACATCGCACGGCGCACTGCCCGACACGTTAGGCTATTCAATATCTGCATGAAACTGATCCTAAGGCAACTAGAAAGACAACTTAATAGTTGTGCACGGAACCTGTATTACGTGTTTGGATTTGTCGAGCGGGCGAGTAGCTTCCCCACCAGTGCATTCAATGTACTGATAATCCACCAGTTTGATATGCAGGGTGCGGGAGAACCTCGTTCGGTGCGGATGCCTCCAACGTGCGTGCTAAGGCGTGGACATCACTCCGAAGCAATGGTGCGTCCGGAACAGAAGCACATATACAAGACAAAAGTTGTGAACATCGCCTGAACATCGCCTCTACAATCATTCCACAATTGTAGCCACTTGGCACGCATTTACTGTTTCAGAGAGAGGCTTGAGCGACTTGTAATCTCGGCTATACGCCGCCTGTAACACATGTTTATATCAATAAAAGAGCTTGTTTTACTTCAACTTGTGTTTCAATGCTTCCGCTATATTTGTCAACTCAGAGAACTTGTTACCGAATCGCTATGCGTTCATGACTCCGCTGCACTCGGATAATCCGTGCGACTCTGTGGCTTAGAACTCTTGCCACCAGCCAAGGAACCATGGCCTTGCACGGGCGTGGCTCACGCTCGTGCGGCATCACGCCCGGATGGGTTAAGCGATCGTTCCGCGGGAGCGCTGGCGAGGGTGATTCCCGCATAGCGGGAACGGCCGATTTGCCTGCGGAAGATCGGGGCGTGACATGTTGGTATCAGAGCCTGGCTTCTACGCCTTTGGACTTCGATTCGATATCTCTGTTTCGAAAGCTCGTTCGTGGGTTATGTGCACGCTCTCTCTCAATGCCTCGATGGGATGTTCCAACAATAAGTCTAAATACTTTCAAAATGCGTTTTGAATGATATGCTTGCTTGTCTGGTTGTATGCTGCGAGTGGCCTTTGTGCCAACCTGTGCGAACCCTTGAGAGTATCGCTAGTAGCTTGTCCGATTTTTACTAACTCTAAGTTTGGTTGAATGTATCTATTCGAGGGACGCCTTGAACTAGTGCACCATCCAAGACTTAAGAAAAGGTAAAACTCGATTGCTGAGACTTCGCTATCACTAAGCTGGTTGACGTGTGTAACACCCTGTTCCGCTCAAGCGGACTGCCGTCTCAATCGGCAATCGTGCAGCTGTCCCGACCTGCTTTGCCTCGATCAAGAAGCAAAGGATATCCAGACTTGCCCCTACAGGAACCCGGCTTGAACTTTCATAGGCTCGCTCAGACGTATCGCTCTACCGAGGCGAATCATCGCTAAGGTGGGTGGCTACGGTGAACTTGTCTTTGCTTAGCCAGCACATATAAAATCTGGAATATTTATGCTAGTCGCTAGGTGATTCACCCCTGCATGCTAATAAATCCAACGCACCTAGCTAAGGGAATAATCCCAACCTGTATTGCTATGCTAGAACATGGAAAAAGGAAATACTGCTTATATTCAGACCCTCGCATGCTAAGTCCCTTAACGGTTTCATCTCTCGGACTACCTTCGGGCCCGAGCAACGTGTCTGCTTATGTTCCTAGAAACGCATGCTTGTCTGCTTGATTGTTGCCATATTTTCATCCAAACCCCCGAAGACTACTAAGTAGTCGTTCCGTGCCTAAATGTTCCTGCAAGTATCCGGGACCGCTAGGTCACCCAAGGCATCCCCGAACCAGGGGAATGCATCAAGACAAGTAATCACTGTACAAAATCATGATTCAAGCACCTCATGTAATCGTGCACTACTGTACTACTGTTCAACTGTTCTACTGTACCACTGTACCACTGTACTCCTGTTCTACAGTACTCGAGTATCTAGTGAAGGGGAAACTGACCCTGACCCTGACCTGCATGTCGCGGACAACTCGGAAACGAGGTATAGTTCCACGGACGGTCTTCGGGGCACTGGGGCCGCTCCGATCCGGATGGAACTCCACTGTTTCAGCCAACTGTACATGGACGAGATAGTATACAGCGCCCACCGTTCTTTCGCTGCACACCATCCGCTCCATGGCTGAACTTACTGTATAGTCTATTGTACTGGACGAGATGGCTTGTGGCACCACTGTACATTGGCTGCAAACCATCTTCGTTTAAGACTAGTGTCCACAATGGCTTTGCCAGCGACCGTGTTCATATAGATAAGTCATCCTCGCTTAGCGGCTATCCGCGTGCGAGTCACTGCATCGTATCAAGAACAACTAAACACCTGAACGATCATGTTAAAATGACCCTCCTGTTTGCATATGCTTGCCTCCTGAATGCTTATACATGCCCGTGCTTGAATTAATCATGTTTGCCTTGGACAGGGAAGGATAAATGGTAAGTTGGTAAGTCTCGCCGTGTTCCCTCAAACATCGCACGGCGCACTGCCCGACACGTTAAGCTATTCAATGTTTGCATGAAACTGATCCTAAGGCAACTAGAAAGACAACTTAATAGTTGTGCACAGAACCTGTATTACGTATTTGGATTTGTCGAGCGGGCGAGTAGCTTCCCCACCAGTGCATTCAATGTACTGATAATCCACCAGTTTGATATGCAGGGTGCGAAGAATCTCGTACGGTGCGGACGCCTCCTTCGTGCGTGCTAAGGCGTGGACAACACTCCGAAGAAACGGTGCGTCCGGGACTGAAGCACATATACAAGACATAAGGTGTGAACATCGCCTGACCATCGCCTATACATTCATTCCACAGTTGTAGCCACTTGGCACACTTTTACTGTTTTAGAGAGAGGCTTGAGCGACTTGTAATCTCGGCTATACGCCGCCTGTAACACTTGTTCATATCAATAAAGAGATTACTTTACTTGTTTTAATGCTTCCGCTATAATTGTCGACTCAGTGAACCTGTTACCGATCGCCTGTACGTTCATGACTCCGCTGTACTCGGACAATCTGTGCGACTCTGTGGCTTAGAACTCTTGCCGCCAGCCAATGAACCATGGCCTTGCACGGGCGTGGATCACGCTCGTGCGGCATCACGCCCGGATGGGTTAAGCGATCGTTCCGCGGGAGCGCTGGCGAGGGTGATTCCCGCCTAGCGGGAACGGCCGATTGCCTGCGGGAGATCGGGGCGTGACATGTTGGTATCAGAGCCTGGCTTCTACGCCTTTGGACTTCGATTCGATATCTCTGTTTCGAAAGCTCGTTCGTGGGTTATGTGCACGCTCTCTCTCAATGCCTCGATGGGATGTTCCAACAATAAGTCTAAATACTTTCAAAATACGTTTTGAATGATATGCTTGCTTGTCTGGTTGTATGCTGCGAGTGGCCTTTGTGCCAACCTGTGCGAACCCTTCGAGAGTATCGCTAGTAGCTTGTCCGATTTTCACTAACCCCAAGTTTGGTTGAATGCATCTATTCGAGGGACGCCTTGAACTAGTGCACCATCCAAGACTTAAGAAAAGGTGAAACTCGAGTGCTGAGACTTCGCTATCACTAAGCTGGTTGACGTGTTCACACTAGAAATGCATGTCGAAGGTGCGCACGATCCAGTCTAAGCGATATGCTAATTTTGAAGCTTGTGCAAGTGAAGATCCAAATGAACAAGTACAAACGACTTGTCTAGGATTGCCTCAACCCTAGATTTCTGCTTGTCCTTAGTAAGTCTCGAGGACGAGACTTTTCCTAAGTTGGGTAGGATGTAACACCCTGTTCCGCTCAAGCGGACTGCCGTCTCAATCGGTAATCGTGCAGCTGTCCCGACCTGCTTTGCCTCGATCAAGAAGCAAAGGATATCCAGACTTGCCCCTACAGGAACCCGGCTTGGACTTTCATAGGCTCGCTCAGACGTATCGCTCTACCGAGGCGAATCATCGCTAAGGTGGGTGGCTACGGTGAACTTGTCTTTGCTTAGCCAGCACATATAAAATCTGGAATATTTATGCTAGTCGCTAGGTGATTCACCCCTGCATGCTAATAAATCCAACGCACCTAGCTAAGGGAATAATTCCAACCTGTATTGCTATGCTAGAACATGGAAAAAGGAAATACTGCTTATATTCAGACCCTCGCATGCTAAGTCCCTTAACGGTTTCATCTCTCGGACTACCTTCGGGCCCGAGCAACGTGTCTGCTTATGTTCCTAGAAACGCATGCTTGTCTGCTTGATTGTTGCCATGTTTTCATCCAAACCCCCGAAGACTACTAAGTAGTCGTTCCGTGCCTAAATGTTCCTGCAAGTATCCGGGACCGCTAGGTCACCCAAGGCATCCCCGAACCAGGGGAATGCATCAAGACAAGTAATCACTGTACAAAATCATGATTCAAGCACCTCCTGTAATCGTGCACTACTGTACTACTGTTCAACTGTTCTACTGTACCACTGTACCACTGTACTCCTGTTCTACAGTACTCGAGTATCTAGTGAAGGGGAAACTGACCCTGACCCTGACCTGCATGTCGCGGACAACTCGAAAATGAGGTATAGTTCCACGGACGGTCTTCGGGGCACTGGGGCCGCTCCGATCCGGATGGAACTCCACTGTTTCAGCCAACTGTACATGGACGAGATAGTATGCAGCGCCCACCGTTCTTTCGCTGTACACCATCCGCTCCATGGCTGAACTTACTGTATAGTCTACTGTACTGGACGAGATGGCTTGTGGCACCACTGTACATTGGCTGCAAACCATCTTCGTTTAAGACTAGTGTCCACAATGGCTTTGCCAGCGACCGTGTTCATATAGATAAGTCATCCTCGCTTAGCGGCTATCCGCGTGCGAGTCACTGCATCGCATCAAGAACAACTAAATACCTGAACGATCATGTTAAAATGACCCTCCTGTTTGCATATGCTTGCCTCCTGAATGCTTATACATGCCCGTGCTTGAATTAATCATGTTTGCCTTGGACAGGGAAGGATAAATGGTAAATTGGTAAGTCTCGCCGTGTTCCCTCAAACATCGCACGGCGCACTGCCCGACACGTTAAGCTATTCAATGTTTGCATGAAACTGATCCTAAGGCAACTAGAAAGACAACTTAATAGTTGTGCACAGAACCTGTATTACGTGTTTGGATTTGTCGAGCGGGCGAGTAGCTTCCCCACCAGTGCATTCAATGTACTGATAATCCACCAGTTTGATATGCAGGGTACGGAGAATCTCGTGCGGTGCGGACGCCTCCTTCGTACGTGCTAAGGCATGGACAACACTCCGAAGCAACGGTGCATCCGGGACTGAAGCACATATACAAGACATAAGTTGTGAACATCGCCTGACCATCGCCTGTACATTCATTCCACAGTTGTAGCCACTTGGCACACTTTTACTGTTTTAGAGAGAGGCTTGAGCGACTTGTAATCTCGGCTATACGCCGCCTGTAACACTTGTTCATATCAATAAAGAGATTACTTTACTTGTTTCAATGCTTCCGCTATAATTGTCGACTCAGTGAACCTGTTACCGATCGCCTGTACGTTCATGACTCCGCTGCACTCGGACAATCTGTGCGACTCTGTGGCTTAGAACTCTTGCCGCCAGCCAATGAACCATGGCCTTGTACGGGCGTGGATCACGCTCGTGCGGCATCACGCCCGGATGGGTTAAGCGATCGTTCCGCGGGAGCGCTGGCGAGGGTGATTACCGCCTAGCGGGAACGGCCGATTGCCTGCGGGAGATCGGGGCGTGACAACGTGCTCACACTAGAAATGCATATCGAAGGTGCGCACGATCCAGTCTAAGCGATATGCTGATTTCGACGCTTGTGCAAGTGAATATCCAAATGAACAAGTACAACAACTTGTCTAGGATTGCCTCAACCCTAGATTACTGCTTGTCCTCAGTAAGTCTCGAGGATGAGACTTTTCTGAGTTGGGTAGGATGTAACACCCTGTTCCGCTCAAGCGGACTGCCGTCTCAAACGGCAAAAGCGCAACTGTCCCGACCGGCTTTGCCTCAAATGGGAAGCAAAGGATATCCAGACTTGCCCCTACAGGAATTCAGCTTAGACTTTCAGAGGCTCGTTTGACGTATCGCTCTACCGAGGCGAATCATCGCTAAGGTGGGTGGCTACGGTGAACTTGTCTTTGCTTAGCCAGCACACATAAAAATCTGGAAGTCGCTAGGTGATTCACCCCTGCATGCTAATAAATCCAACGCACCTAGCTAAGGGAATAATCCTAACTTGTATTGCTTGCTAGAATATGGAAATTGAAATACTGCTTATGTTCAGACCCTCGCATGCTAAGTCCCTAAACGGTTTCAACTCTCGGCTTACCTTCGGGTCCGAGCAACGTGCCTGCTTATGTTCCTTAGAAACGCATGCTTGTCTGCTTGAATGTTGCCTTGTTTTCATCCAACTCCGGGAGACTACTAAGTAGTCGTTCCGTGCATGTTCGACCCTGTAAGTATCCTGGACCGTTAGGTCACCTGGCAGCCCCGAACCAGGAGAATGCATCAAGCAAGTTATTCACTGTACAGATTCAAGTATCTCTTGTACTCGTGTTCTTGTGTGCACTCGTGTTCTCTTGTTCTAGTGCACTCTTGTTCTCGTGTATCTCGTGATAATTGATTGACCCAAAAGAAAGTGCATGTCGCGGACAACTCGGAAACGAGGCATAGTTCCATGGACGGTCACCGGGGCACTGGGGCCGATCCGATCCGGATGGAACTCACGTTATAGTACAGTCCATTGTGCTGGACGAGATGGCATGCAGCGCTCCTTGTTCTTTCGTTGCATACCATTCTCTCCAGTGACTGAACTGTATTGTACAGTCCATTGTGCTGGATGAGATGGCATGCAGCGCTCCTTGTTCTTTCGTTGCATACCATTCTCTCCAGTGACTGAACCGTATTGTATAGTCCATTGTGCTGGACGGGATGGCATGTAGCGCCCCTTGTACTTTTGCTGCATACCATTACCGCCAGTGACTATCGTCCTTTATGGCCATGCCAGCGACTCCTGTTCATATAGATAAGTCATCCTCGCTTAGCGGCTATCCGCGTGCGAGTCACTGCATCGCATCAAGAACAACTAAACACCTGAACGATCCTGTTAAAAACGACCCTCGTGTTTGCATATGCTTGCTTCCTGAATGCTTATACTTGTCCGTGCGTGAATTAACATGTTTGCCTCAATGTTTGCCTTGGACAGGGAAGGAGATGGTAAGTTGGTAAGTCTCGCCGTATTTCCTCAAATATCGCACGGCGCACTGCCCGACACGTTAGGCTATTCAATATCTGCATGAAACTGATCCTAAGGCAACTAGAAAGACAACTTAATAGTTGTGCACGGAACCTGTATTACGTGTTTGGATTTGTCGAGCGGGCGAGTAGCTTCCCCACCAGTGCATTCAATGTACTGATAATCCACCAGTTTGATATGCAGGGTGCGGGAGAACCTCGTTCGGTGCGGATGCCTCCAACGTGCGTGCTAAGGCGTGGACATCACTCCGAAGCAACGGTGCGTCCGGAACAGAAGCACATATACAAGACATAAGTTGTGAACATCGCCTGAACATCGCCTCTACAATCATTCCACAATTGTAGCCACTTGGCACGCATTTACTGTTTCAGAGAGAGGCTTGAGCGACTTGTAATCTCGGCTATACGCCGCCTGTAACACATGTTTATATCAATAAAAGAGCTTGTTTTACTTCAACTTGTGTTTCAATGCTTCCGCTATATTTGTCAACTCAGAGAACTTGTTACCGAATCGCTATGCGTTCATGACTCCGCTGCACTCGGACAATCCGTGCGACTCTGTGGCTTAGAACTCTTGCCGCCAGCCAAGGAACCATGGCCTTGTACGGGCGTGGCTCACGCTCGTGCGGCATCACACCCGGATGGGTTAAGCGATCGTTCCGCGGGAGCGCTGGCGAGGGTGATTCCCGCCTAGCGGGAACGGCCGATTTGCCTGCGGGAGATCGGGGCGTGACAACATGCGGGTCGTGCGGGGGAGAAGGGTGGCCGGGTTCGGGTTCGCGGGCGGGTGCGGGTGGACCCGACCCGACCCGATAGCCAGCCGGGCTGGGCTCGGTTTGGGCTGGGCTGGGCCCAGTTGGGCTGGGCCGGCCCGGTTGGGTTTAGGTTATTATAAAAATAATTAAATAAATAAATAGATAAATAAATAAATAATAATAAATAATAGTTTTTAGGTGATTAAAATTAGGTCTGGGGCCCAATAAATTCCAGAAAAATTACCCTAAGTCCAGTTTTTCATTTTACACCCAAAAATATTATTTTCATAATATTTTAATATTATTTGTTATCAATTAAAAACCATTTAATAATTAAAACCCTGATTTTAATTACAGAAAAATTCCAGAAAATTCCAGAAAATTATGAAAAATCCAAATTTAAAAATTCTTAAAAAATCAGGGGATTTACAATCTACCCCCCTTAAGAGGATTGCGTCCTCGTAATCAAAGAATAACCGGTCAACAGAGATGACGCGATCGCAAGCACTGTTCGAAACACGTCACAAGATACTTAGGGAGATACCGTTTCCCTAAGAATGAAAGTTATGCACTTTCTAGAGTAAAGAAATCTAGTTAAAGCAAGAGAACTGAAATTTTAGAAAACTAGGTTATTATTAACAAGTTCCAAATTACTAGGTTGGGGCTGAGGTCACGAACCAATAGGCACGAGCTAAAACAAGACTAGAAACGGATAACTACGAATCACTTACGTGCATTAGCTACTCCAAGAGCCTGCACATCTCCACGGTCATCGCAAAATCTTGTCCGCGTCCTTGTGGTGGATTACTCTGCTGCTGCTGGGCCTGTTGGAAGAGTGCTGCTTGTGGTACCAAGGGTGGGCTCGGTTCGGGTGCTGGTAGAGCTTGTTGGTTTATCACAGCATCTCGTGGTGATCTTGTAAAAATCTCGTCGCTTACTGGTAGATCCATTACTCTGCATCCAAAATAAACGATAAGAGGCGCACAGGAATCAAGGCAGGATGCAAGTCAAGGAATTAATTCGAATCGGAGATAGATGTCAAGAACGATTCAAGCAAGTGGATGAGATCCTAAAATTTATCCTATTCTTACTGCAGGCCTGTTCGGTCCCTAAGTTGAAATCGAACAATTTAGTCGTTGACCTGCATGGACCACCATAAAAACGTGTCACGACCCACACCCGGATATTCGGGCACGAGTTCGTGAGTACGTCCAGCCTACGCCGCAGTGTCGGCGGTAGTACGCTGTCTAGACCATATTCACAGGTAATTTAAAATCTAGCTCATTCATAATAAATAGGCAAGGATAATAACAGGAAATAGGAATGCTAAGATTTTATAAGACCAAATACGACAAACAAATCCACAGTTTATTACAGAACCAGAAGATAAATCGGGGACAAACCCGATTACTATGTTGAAAGAAAATACTAGCTAACTGGCTAACTACTCCTCAAAAGTAGTCTCCTGAGTAGGAACCGGCTCCTCAATAGTATCACCTACTACATCATATGGGCCATAAAAGGTGGGGGCATAGTCCTCATCATCGCCTAATATCAACGGATCCAGTCAGGAAAGGAGCAAAGTACCAATACACAACAAAGCTTAAACTAAATATTTATGACAAGTAGTGAAAACTGACTAAGCATCACGATAAGAGTATGCATAATAAGTAGTAAAATTAACTAAGGTTAAGCACTAAAAATTAGGAATATAAATAAAATAGGATTATAATGAGACAAGAAAATGGAACTGCAACAAGACAACAGGAACTATGTGTGTGTGAAATTGTGTATTTAGAATACATAGTTGGCATATAGGGGTTATAAGGCTAATCCGGTACGTCATAGACGGCTATCAGTCAGGAATAATCGAGTATCCGGCTGATGGTACAGTCGCGTACCAACAGCTATCAGTCAGGACAGGGGGAAGGGTAAACTACATGCCTCCTAGTATTCTTCCTCCCGACACGAAAAGCAAGACATGAAATCCAAATCCTAATACTAAGTGTAATCATCCAATGGTACTAGTAGAGCAAGGAACTAATTATCACAATATAAAGATTAAACTTGAAGTGCAGGTACTTGCCTGATGTTTGAATTCCAACTACTGCTTTGTTACTCGAAAAATTTCAAAAAATGTCTCCGGATGCTGAAACAAACATTACCATCATGCTCAGAAGATATCAATCAGCTAGAAATGCCTGTCCTTGAGTCCAATTTGGACACAGGGGCAAAAATGACCATTTCGGGTCAAAACGGGGTCCACATGTGGGCCTGCTTTGCACCGAAAAATGTGTCAAGGTCAAAGGTCTCTAAATTTACCAAACTTAGTGTCAACAGGTCAGGAACGATGATACGAGCCCAACAGAACTTTCAGAATTGGATTTTGATGAGCCGATCACAAAATCGCCCGTCGAGTGGGACCTACGGGGCCCACGACACGCGATTTCGTCAACGTTCTCGGAATCGAACCAAACTTGGGTCACAGGACCAACGTATTGCTACGAGTCCGATGGCGCAAGTTTCGTTTCAATCCGACGAGTGTATACAAAGTTAGGACACAATTTAGAAAAGACGGATACGAGGAGTTGTCCGCGGATACGCGTTGATTCCGGTGTGCATGCACATCCGAATCGACTTCTGCAAAATTCCACACGTCCGTATCAACGACGCGCACGTATCTGTGAAGACCGCGCACGACCAAATTGTCCCGTTTGGCGGGGCGTACCCAGTTCCGGGGTGAATCGGGGCATTGTTTTTCCTGTTTTTGGATCGCGGTTCGCGATCGCCACAGGACGCGATGCCCCGAGCGGGTTGTACGGGCACCAAGGGGGTCATGCAGGTTACGCAACGCAACTGACGGAATCAAAAACGGGACAACGAGCAGAGAGATACGCGTACCTGAACAGGGCTCCAGGAATTGGGGTTTCCTCGTGTCCGACACGTGTCTAGATTAGGGTTAGGGTTAGGGGGCGGTCGGGTCTTCGCCGGGGGCTCGGGGCGCGGGCGGTGCCGGCAGCGGTTCGCCGGAGGTGGAGGCGAGCGGCCGGAGCTGAGGCTCGGTCTGCTGTGGAGAAGAGGGTGGAGGAGGGGAAGCTGGTGGTCGTCGGTGGCGGGCAGCTGCGGGAGGAGGTCGGCGCGGGCTGGGGGGTGGCCGGAGGTGAGGTCGGCGGGCCTGGAGGGGGTGGCCGGAGGCGAGGTCGTCGGGGGTTCGTGGTGGTGGCGGAGAGGAAGGGGAGATGGGTTTTTATATGGGGAAGAGGCGGGGGAGGGTGGTCGTGGCGGCCGAGGGAGGCGGCGACCGGTGCGGGAACGTGGCGGGGTCGCGGGGGAGCGGGCCGGGCGGAGCGGCCGGCGGATCCGGCGGGAGAAGCGGGAGAAGCGGCAGCGTGCGGGTCGTGCGGGGGAGAAGGGTGGCCGGGTTCGGGTTCGCGGGCGGGTGTGGGTGGACCCGACCCGACCCGATAGCCAGCCGGGCTGGGCTCGGTTTGGGCTGGGCCCAGTTAGGTTGGGCCGGCCCGGTTGGGTTTAGGTTATTATAAAAATAATTAAATAAATAAATAGATAAATAAATAAATAATAATAAATAATAGTTTTTAGGTGATTAAAATTAGGTCTGGTGCCCAATAAATTCCAGAAAAATTACCCTAAGTCCAATTTTTTATTTTACACCCAAAAATATTATTTTCATAATATTTTAATATTATTTATTATTAATTAAAAACTATTTAATAATTAAAACCCTGATTTTAATTACAGAAAATTCCAAAAAATTATGAAAAATCCAAATTTAAAAATTCTTGAAAAATCAGGGGGTTTACACTCTCCTTCCTCCGCCGCCCTCTCCCAGCCTGCCTCCGCCCCCTCCGACCTCGACCTCCACCTCCTCCGCCACTCGCCACCACTGCCAGCCCCATCTCCAGCAACCCCTCGACAGCGCCTCCGGCCCTCGCCGCTGCCACCCTCTCCCCTAAGCCGCCGACCACCACCCGCGTCTCTCTCTATCCTCCGTCTTCTCCGGCAGCATCTCGACGCCACCATCATCCTAGCACCGACCCGCCAAAGCCCAGAAGCGGCTGCCCTCCGCCGCAAGCTTTTTCCAGCACCCTCCTCCGGTCAGATCCGAACGCCGCCCGACTCCAGAACACTCTAGCAGCCCTGAGACGGATAAGGCGAAGCCCCGGCGAGTCTCCACTGGACTCAGACCGGACACAGCAGCCAGACACAGCCCGAACACGATCAGCATCGTGTCGCATCTCTTCCCGGATACGGGAAAGTTAATCCACGGAGCCCTGTTCAGGTAACCCATTCTAACTCCTCGTAAATCTATTTTTAATTCGGTCAGTTGTGAGTAGGCTATGTGACCCTCTCGGTGCCCGTGCAACCCGCTCGGTGCATCGCGTCCTGTGGCGATCGCGGCACGCGATCCAAAAACAGGAAAAACAACGACCCGATTCACCCCAGAACTGAGTATGCCCCGCCAAACGAGACGACTTGGTCGCACGCGGTCTTTACCGAAATGTGTGCGTCGTTGATACGGACGTGCGGGATTTCGCAGAAGTTGATTTGGATGTGCGTGCACACCGGAATTAACGCGTATCCGCCGACAACGTCCCATATCCGCCTGTTCTGGAACACGCTGCAACTTTGTGTACACACGTCGGATCGAGACGAAACTTGCGCCATCGGACTCGTAGAAATACGCTGGTCCTGTGATCCTAGTTTGGTTCGATTCTGAGAATGTTGGCAAAATCCCGTATCATGGGCCTCATAGGCTCCACTTGACGGGCGATTTTGTGACCGGCTCATCGGAATCCAATTCTGGAAGTTCCGTTGGGTTCGTATCATCGTTCCTGACTTGTTGACACTAAGTTTGGCAAATTTGGAGACCTTTGACCCTGATCCATTTTTCGGTGCAAAGTGACCCACATGTGGACCCCGCTTTGACCAGAAACTGTCATTTTTGCCCCTGTATCCAAATTGGACTTAAGGACAGGCATTTTTAGCTATTTGATATTTTCTGAGACTGTCAGTGATGTTTATTTCAGTATCCGGAGACATTTATTCTGAGGCCATAGTTCTGACTTTTGGCATTTGACATCTGGACATTATATTTGCAGCTCTTCCGCCAGGCAAGTATACCTTGCCTTGTTGTACTGTTTAAATTTAGTTATTGTTAGTTACATGTTTATCTATTTTAATATTATATAAATGTGCGCGTCCGAGAAAACTCGGGTGCAGTCAACGATGACGTTGACGTTAGGACTTGTGTCTGACCTAGTGTCTAGTAGACCCACCTAAAGTTGTGAAGTTATTGATATAACTTTCCAGGCCTTGACACGTATCATTACACGTCACAGAGTGAGTACATGTAGGGATGCGTGCCTCATACGCGACTGGCCATCAGTGTGAGCAACACGTGTAGCGGTATTTAGCTCAGTTGTTTATTTTATTGAGACTTGCATCATAGTAGGAGGTGTCCACGTTGTTTTCATGACTTGTACATCTATATTGGGCGGGAAAGATACTAGTAGGCATATGGGACACCCCCTCCTTATATATTCCTGTTGCCTGATACCATACTCTTCGGAGATGGGGTATTCCTGTTACCATGCTGCTCGAAGATGGGGTATTGGTTTTCTTGTTTCCGTTACCATGCTCCGAGGAGGATGGGGTACTGCTTGTGCCCTTGCGTCAGGGGGCATATGACACATATACTAGCCAGTCCCGACGATTGGTGAATTACGTCAGCATATGTCTAGCCACACATTCCCATGCGTACTACAAGGTCTTTAAATTGCATTCACTTAGATGGTTAGCACACCCCATTTATTTATTCAGTATTTACATACATGGCATGCTGTTTCCTGTATCTTGTTATGTCCCTCTGAGGACCTGGTCCCTTTCCAGATGTAGATGTTCTTGAGTATTCATGGGAGCGCAGATCCGGACAGGCTACTTATTTTTCGAGGAGACTTTCTCTTCGAGCCTCGTGATTGTCAGATGTGTTCTTATATGGTGTGTATCTGGTTCCTTTTATATTCTATTTTCGGCAGTGGATTTGTTTCCATCCGACTGTCATTCTCTAGTTACTTTATATTGAGATCTAGTTACTTGGTTATTAGATATTCATGTATATTTGACTCTGTGGATGAGATTTAGATATTACCCTATGACTTGTGATTAGTTTTACCACTTGTGAATTTATTGTTCATCATACAGCGTACGCACGTATATATGGTTTTCACATATTGGAGTTGCCATATATACGGGCGGCTGGCATGGTTACGTATCCTAGTCCTACGTATTTTGGGACTGGGGCGTGACAAAATACTAGATAAGGGTCTGCTATAGCTAGGTGTGTCTCCTCGATAACTGGTACCGGATCGTCCTGGGCTAAGGGTGCTACCTCAGCTAGCTCTCCGTTCTGCGGGCCGTAATAGGTAGGACATCAATCCTCTAAATAGCCTTCTATAAAAATATATCTAATCAAGATTGGAGCGAAGTATAATACTCTGAAAGCAGTTTCATATACATAGTAGAGAATATATAACAGTAATAAAAAAGAATACAAGATGCACAGGTACTATGAAATAGAAATACAACTGAACTAGGCATATAATCACAAGGATAACAGGAGAAAAATAGATACAAGAATTATGAGGTAAACTGTAACAAGAGAACTAGAGATACTATCTAAGTGATTTAGAGTACAAGTTCATTATGTGATCGGATTGGGTTGTACAAGTCTATACTACGGTAACTCAATTATACATGTATCCTATAATTGGCATGCACACGGATACACTAAAGGTGTGATCACATAACCAACTCCTACTCTTCCGCCCCGACTAATATTCATGGATCAAATAACGACACGTTACACACACGGATATAATATGAGCACACGAAGCACACGAATATGGCATGAGCACACAGGACCAACGAATAGATACAAGCATAAGGAATACCCGATGCACATGATAAAGTATATGTGTAAGGAGTACCCAATGCACATGTCAAATAAATAACATCTCCTGACTCAATCCATATAATACCAGTCTGTATAATCATGGTGTCAGAATCAAGTAAAACAGATCTAGAACATGCGATATATACACTATCAAGTACTGAAAACTAACAGAAAAATGTACTCGCCTGAGGTCCTGAGCAAATAAGGTGGAACGGTGTCTGAACTAGTGTCACACAAACCTCTATATACATTTATATGTTATTTGGTGTAATGAAGGGATAAATAAGTTTAAATAAGTTAAAATGGGGTTTCTAGGTCAAATTTAGGCTCCTCTAGTCAAACTAGGTCAAATATTGACTTTTTGGGTCAAACTAGTCAACACTAGCCAAAACTAGGCTATACCTAGGTTTCTAAACTAATAATAGTTAATCTAGTCAATACCTTAGGGTATTAGCTATACTAGTCATTAATACTAAGGTATTCACCTATACTAGTTAATAATTATAAGTTATACTATTTTAGTAATAACTTAGTATCTAAACTTATTTTACCTTAGCTATTAGCACTTACCTATATTATCTAGTCATATCTTATCCATCTAATCTCAACACTTGAGTATCTTGAGATACTTGATAGCCAATCCATAATACCTAACCTATCTCATTTACTAATCCACTCACCCACTTGTTATCTTGATACCCATGTGCATTAACTGGTATCAACACACCTTCACTCAAACACATTAACTTAACACTGTAGGATATACATGGGATCTAATACACTGATACCTATTCAAGGTCTGATTATAATGTTTGATACATATATGTATAACATCTGATACATGTACATGTGATGTGGTTCAAACCACTCAACTGATACCTATATGTATGGCCTGATACACATATATAAGGTCTGATTTCCCCTTCACTAATGCTGTTTACAGCTGCTGTGCTTATCATCCAATACCTGAGCCCCCTTCCTAATACATGATACACAAGGGTGTATCATATAATTGTTGCTCCTTATACTCTAGCCACTGTTGCTGTAGCATTACCAACTGAACCCCCCCACCTTCACACACCTTGCTGCATACAGGTACCCGCACACTCCAATCCACCTGAGCATCAAGCCTTAACTTCCTTCATAGCTGTGCAGTGACTGATTATTAGTATCAGTCACAACTGATACTTAAGGTATCAGTAACTGAGGTACTCCCCTAACCCTCTGTCACACCGACTGCACTGCAGTAGTCAACCCCCCATGCTGCCTTGCTTCTCCCCCCTTGCATTCAAGTTGGCCCCAACCTGCCTGCAGCACAGGTAGCTGCTGCTACTACTCCACAGATCTGTCACCAGTCCAAGACTGGACTGTACACTCTCATACTCCTTGCAGTTCAGTCCTACTTGCTGTGATGAAGCCCCCAACCTCAAGTGCTGCCCAAGCAGTGCACGAGTTGCCTTGCAGTGCTGTAAGCCCCCTGATTTTCTAGAAATTTTAAATTGGATTTTTTCACAATTTTTCTGGAATTTTTAGGAATTTTCGGTAATTAAAACCTAGGCCTTTGGTAAATGAAATAATTTTTAATTGCTCTTAATTAATATTAAAATATTAATAGAAATAATATTTTATGGTGTAAAATAGAAAATCGGACATAGGGTAATTTTTGGTGAATTTATTGGACTACGAAAACGCGTTTTAGGACCTATAAACTATTGGCTAATTAAACCGAACCAAATCCAAACCCAAATCTGAACCGAACCCAATATGGCTGAACCAACCGCATATTGGGTCGGGTCGGGTCGGGTCGGATCCGAGCCAAACCCGACCCGGACCCGAAACCCAAGTGGAACCCTAGCCTCCCCCGGATTTACTGTGCACAGCCAATAAAATCTTCTCGATTTTCGTGCCCAGACTCGGAACCCTAGCCGCACCCCCGCCGTCATCATCTCCGATCAGCCCTCTTCTTCTCCGCCGTTCCCTCCGGCCACGTCGCCGGCAGCCCGCTCCTCCCCGCCGGCGCCTCTAGCCAGCCCCGCTCGACTCTCCGCCATCTCCCCCTCCTCCTCCTTCTCCCTCGACAGCAACCTCGAGCAGCAGCGGGCCGAGCTCCGCCGCCTCCGACCGCCTGCCACGCGTCGCCGCCTCCGTCCAGCATCGCCAGCGTCGCCCCAGCCCCCTCCGGCAGGCCTCCCCCACCGCAGCCCCGGCCAGCATCCCCAAACCCTAACCCTAGACACAGGATCCGGACACTTCGTGTCATCGAGGACACGAGAAACTTCGGTTTTTCGAGCCCTATTCAGGTACCTATTTCTCTCTGCTCGTTTACCCATTTTTGAATCCGTTTGTTGCATCGCGTAGACTGTGTGATCCTCTCGGTGCCCGTGCAACCCGCTCGGTGCATCACGTCCTGTGGTGATCGTGAACCGCGATCCAAAAACAGGAAAACCAACGCCCTGATTCACCCCGAAACTGAGTGTGTCCCGCCAAACGGGACGACTTGGTCGCACGCGGTCTTTACCGAAACGTGCGCGTCATTGATACGGACGTGTGAAATTTTGCAGAAGTCAATTCGGATGTGCGTGCACACCGGAATCAACGCGTATCCACGGACACCGTCCCGTATCCGTCAATTCTGGAACACGCTGTAACTTTGTGTACACACGTCGGATCGAGACAAAACTTGCGTCATCGGACTCGTAGCAATACGCTGGTCCTGTGACCCAAGTTTGGTCCGATTCCGAGAACGTTGACAAAATTGCGTATCGTGGGCCCCACAGGCTCCACTTGACGGGCAATTTTGTGATCGGCTCATCGGAATCTAATTTTGGAAGTTTCGTTGGGTTCGTATCATCGTTCCTGACTTGTGGACACTGAGTTTGAGGAATTTGGAGACCTTTGACCCTGACACGCTTTTCGGTGCAAAGTGGTCCACATGTGGACCCCGCTTTGACCCGAAAATATTATTTTTGCCCCTGTGTCCAAATTGGACGTAAGGACAGGCGTTTCTAGCTATTTGATATTTTTTGAATCTAATGATGATGTTTATTTCAGCAACCGGAGTAGTACCAGCAGATCACACTGAGACCAGAGCTACAGTTGGAGCCAGGACTCCAGGCAAGTGTACCTTGCCAACTTTGCAGTCTTGTTACATATTTTTCTTGATTCATTTATATTGTTGTGCATGCTTGACCTAGGACCGTGTGACTTACTTAGCGTCCGATTAATAGTCGGGTGCCAATCCCGTACGCGGAGTTGTGTAACGTCATCTAGACATGGATACCGAGACCCTATACTTCTCGTACTTGTCTAATCAAGTACATCATAACCCAGGATACGTGATACTATTCATGAGACAGAATCGCTTTGAGATATTCGTGGTGATTCTGTATAGGATACAGGTTTATGACATAGATATTATATTCCTAGACATTATATGACTTGCTGCATTAGTATTGATCCTGCGTGTCATGGACATGAGACGTGTGATTACATTGGGTGGGGAGAGACACACAGGCTACAGGCTGATTTCATATATATATATATATATATATATATATATATATATATATATATATAATCCATAGTAAACACATAGTAAAACATATAGTAGACTCCGCTACCGGCTCCCAGACACAGAGCTTGTAGTGGTCTCAGCCTGAGTACTCGTGATGCTCTCACTTGCATTTTCACATAGATGGTTACATACTTACCCTATTTATTTCATTATCTGCTGTACTGCATTTATTTTGGCATGAGCTTTCTTGTACCTTGCTATGTCCCCTGAGGACCTGGATCCGGATTATGTCCCCAGGATTAGCTGACGAGATCTATCCTGAGGTATACGGGACCGGAGCATTAGCATTAGCTGGAGCAGGTGCACACCTTGGAGCAGAACCAGGATCTGAGGACGAGATTGTACCGGAGGACTTCTCCTGAGTATTGGCTTGAGATACTCATTTATTTCTGTTTCTAGTTATTTTATTTCCAGTCTATTTCATTGATGTACCAGACTTATTCTCGGATTGTTCTCCGAGACACTTTTATTGAGTCTTGCTAGTTTATATTTATTTGCAATTATTCTGGCATTTGATCTGTGTTTATCTGTTGTGGATGAGATTAATATAGACTGTGACTTGTATCATTGGACCTACTTATTGTTATATTACAACTTAAGCATGCCCCGATGGATCCATTAAATTGGGTTTGTCCATCGGTGTGTGCTGCTGGCCATTGCCACGCGTCTAGTCCCTCGGTATTTTGGGACTGGGGCGTGACAAGTGCACCATGCCTGCAGTGGCATGTTGTTGCTGCTGATACACTAGTGTTGATGCATCTGTTGATGCCTGATGCAACTACTAATACTAAGATTTAATATACTCTTATACCTACACCTCTCTGATATCCTACCCTCACACACTCACACACAAGCTAACACACACACACACACATGCCTTAACCCGACTGTCCTCACCAGTCATAACAACAACAGTTGTTACTGTAACAATTGTCCAACTGATATTAGTATCAGTAACCCTCTTGCTCTTGAGCTCCAACATAACACACCCACACTCCCTTATACATATACCATTATATATTTGATACAAACAAACATACTAACAACTCATCCTACAACACACACACACAGTCACTAGTGTGTACAGTGCACTGATGGACTCCTCCCACCTCACTTCTCTGATTCACACACCCAAGCCTAATACCCGATTCCCCCTTCCCTTCACTGCTGCATTGTTACTGTGATACATGTTGTTACAGTTGCCTCCTCAAGGCAGCAAGTTGCTGCTACAACTTGCCTCCATTACTGCTGCTATATGCATATTTTAGGCCCAAACTTCATTTGTTCTCCTCCCCTTTTGACAACAGATTCAGTTGCCATAATGCATCTCATAACCCGATACATGGTTCCCCTTATCAGACCTGGAACACTCATCACTTCCAACTCTCGAGTATAGAGATACTCCCACTCGATCACCAAGTTGCTGTCAAAGCAACTAGGTTGCTGCCACTGCTGCTAAATTCCTACTGCAGTGCTATACACTACAGTACTTGCACACCAGTGCAAGTCTTCCCCCCCTCACTCCACTTGCACATCACCCCATATATATATATATATATATATATATATATATATATATATATATATATATATATGACACACACAATCAGAATATATATAAACACAATGCTAATACACTATATATAAATACATCTAGAAAAACACCTTAGCATGGCATTTAGACAAATACCTCAAGTGCATCATCACTACTAGAATAAGCGAGATTAGCGACATTTTTTAGCGACGACAAAGAAAACGTCGCTAATTTAGCGACTCCATGTAAAATCGTCGCTAGACGTCGCTAATTGGCGACATTTAGCGACATTTAGCAACTTTTATTCAGTTTTTAAAAGATTAGTCGCTATAAGTTCAATTTAGGTCTCTAAACGTCGCTAATATGTTTTATTTAGCGACGTTTAGAGACGTATTTAGCGACGTACATCTTTTGGACATTTAGCGACGTCACTAGCGACGTCATTCTTGGCGTCGCTAAAACGTCGCTAAATTTTTTACTTAGGGTTGATTCCCTCCTATTTCCTTCGATCTCTCCCTCTCCCTCTCCCAAATTTCAAACCCGCGTCCTCCCCCTCCGGCTCCCCTCCTCCCTCCGGCACCCCCTCCTCCTCCTCCTTCTCTAGGTAAACCCTAACTCTCTCTCTCTCTCTCTCTCACAGGACACACATGGCACTGACACGACACACACACATGACAGACACTGACACAGACACGACACACACACACACACACGTGACACCAGCCCTAACCCAAAACTGACACGACCTGGGATCAGGACCTAGGGTTAGGGTTTTTGACCTGGGGTTAGGGTTTTTGACCTCGGGTTAGGGTTAGAGTTTTTGACCTGGGGTTAGGATTAGGGTTTTTGTACTGCTATGTTGCTTGTTGTGTGTGTCTGGGCAGTGTTGATTGTGACTGACTGTGTCTGGGTGTGTTTGGGTAGTGAAGAGTGGAGTGCCTGTGAGGTGTGATAGAGTATGGTGGAGGAATGGTTGTGTGCAAGGAGTTTATTGGGTATACTCTTGGTTCAATTGAACTGCAGGTGAGAGGGCTCGGGTCAATCCAAGGCAAGGGCAAGTGGAGACTGTGGGTTGATATCAGTCAGTGAGGCTTGAGTCAAATATCTTAGTTGCTGCAAGGGACTGTGGTACACAACAAGTAAATGGGGATATTTGTGTGTGGGGTTAGAGTATCAGTTAAAGTGAGATATAAGGTTGAGTGGTGCTTTGGTAGTGTACTGCAATGTGTTCAGTCGCAGGCTTGTGGTGAGAAATAAATATGATGGTGTATCCTTGTGAGTTGAGTGATCTCTGTGTACATATGTTGGAGCCCGAAGAGTGTGCAATATGACCATTCAGTTTATTGGTAATGAGTTAGTGCGTAGATGTTCAGGTTAGAGTATCATGTATTGCTTAGTAATTATGATGGGTATCAGAGTTGGACCAGTTAGAGGGGGAAACTGTTTATTGGATATGAGTATGCAGTACATTCATGAGTGGCAACAATAATCTGCATGTAGAAACAAAGAGGAAGGGGCAAACCTGAGTGCTAGTGCATTAGAGTTAGTGTTTTGGTGAGTGTGTGAGTACTTGAGGGAAATGAATGGTATCAATAGTATAGATTAGTGATGAATCAGGATATTAGAAGTAGGTAAGTGTTGTGACAGACACAGACACAGACACGACACACACATACACACACGTGACACCATTAGAAAACCATCACTTCCCAAAATGCAACTCGACTCATTTTTTCTTACAGAAGTTAAATGCAACTCATTCTTTCTTACAGAAGTTAAATGCAACTTAGCATCATTAGAAAACCATCACATCCCAAAATTATGATAGATGCTGTAGCAGAGATCAATTTGTGGTTTGAGTTCAAGCAGAGATCAATTTCTTTATCAAATATACTGTTCACAAGCAATTAATTATATAGAATTATCCAGGATGTTGCGTCTGCTTTTTTTGAAAAGCAGTAGCAAAACCAAACCAAGCCTTTAACCTTAATCATGTTGTGTTCCATCTAGACTCGGTTATGTTTGTGGATGAGGGAAACATGGAAGACAATCACATGCATCCCAAAGTTAAGATAGATAGTTGTGGCATAGATCAATTTGTGGTTTGAGTTCACGTCGCTAAAATTTACACAATATTTAATATTAGATAATATATTTATATCTGTTATCAATTATATTCTTTGTTTTCATCTATCTTACCAGATGGCACCCATGACCCGAGTACGTACACGTCACTTGAGAGAGACACCTCCTACTGTTAAGGAGGAAGTGATGCCTCCTGCTGTTAAGAAGGAAGTGAATGTTAAGGAGGAAGAGATACCACCTGCTGTTAAATTGGAAGCGGTTGTTAAGGAGGAAGTTGTGCCTCCTACTGTTAGGCAGGCACCAGCTCAGAGGGGGAGTTACAGTCACCCAGCACCTATAGAGGAGATTGATCACATAGACGTTGTTTATGCGCAGTATCTGAGGGATTGGTATGTGCCCCAATGTATTGGATATCCTCGAGATTGATACTGTGATGTTTCATATACTTTTATTGTGGTTATTGTGTGATTGTGATACTTATATATTATGCATTTTGTGTGACTGTGATACTTATATATTATGTATTTTGTGTGACTGTGATACTTTTATTTTGTGTGTATTGTGTGACTGTGATATTTTATATACTTTTTGTGTTATTTCGTACGCAAAAAATTCAATGGAGGGTTGCTCTAGGTCTGTCTATAATATTTGTGTGTATTGTGTGACTGTGATACTTTTTATTCATATTAAATGTATGTTAATTTACCGGTGTTGAGTGTTCCACCGAAGGGGTCGGCGAACCCAGAGAATTCAATGGAGGGTTGTTCCGGGTCTATTTATAATTAGAAATTCATAAATTGCAGAAAGATTGATAATTTTTAATATTTTTTTTATTTTTCACTGAAAATTAAGCGACGTTTAGCGAAGTTATTATATGTCGCTGAATACGTCGCTAATTAGCGACGTTTAGCGACAGATGAGAACGTCGCTAATTAGCGACATTGCGTCGCTAAACGTCGCTAATTTAGCGACACATTTAAGTCGCTAAAAACGTCGGTATAGCAACGTTTAGCGACGTTTTTCCTTTCAGCGACGTGCTGAGTTCCGACTTCTGTAAAACGTCGCTAATTACGTCGCTAAAGGTAATTAGCGACATTTTTTGGTCATTTAGCGACGTTTTTTTACGTCGCTAATTTGACTTTTTCTGGTAGTGCATTAAGATTCTATGATATACCCTCCAAATATTCATTCCATGTGATACCACTACTCGAAATACATGAACCACATCCTAATGTACCAAATATAATATAAAATAATAAGGAATGACCCACTAGGCATTCCATCAAACACTTGGTGTGCCACCTCGGAGTTTTTTCCAAATAGACACAAAACCTAATGTAACTTTCTCCATAGGCCTCCTATGGACCCAGTTCTTCTTCCTATGTGTAGTCTTAAACTAAGGGAGGATTTCTATGGGTTTATTTTACCATTCAAATCTAAAATGACAAGGGAAAATGAGATTCTTACCTATTGGAAGATGAATTCCCAATGTGATTTCTTCTAATGAGCACAAGAGTGAGAAATGAGCACCAATCCCTAGCCAAACTTCTCTTCCTCAAGTCTTTGCAACCTTCAAGCTTCTAGCTCTCATTGGGGATAAAAATGAGAGGGATTGGAATTTATTTGGAAAAATTTGGTGGAGGAAAGAATGCTTGGAGGAAAGAACTAAACTTAGGGTATCTTCATGAACAACTAATGAAGAAAATGGGGGCTCCCTCCTCCTAAATAAGGCCGACCACATGTAGGCTAGGGTTAGTCTATGCAAAATATCCAAAATATCCTCCAAGGATTGTCATGAAGAGTTTGGCTAAAGAGGGGTTTAACTAATAAATGTTCTAATTTAAATGAATGAGATATTCTATTCATTCCCTCTATTTTAACTAGTTATCCAAAACTAATTTATTGGTTTACTCTACTGGTCATGACAAGTCTAGTTGGGTTCACTTGGGTTCAATAGCAATTAGTCTAACTAAGAGGCTAACATACAACCATCATCTATATTACATATTTATATATATATATATATATAACTATACAAAATACTATGAAATAAAAATATAACAATAATAAATATATACAAAATGACAAAAATATCCCTTTCCAGGAAAGTGGTAGTTACAGACAGTCACTGTGGGGAACGCTCAACTCATATATTGAGATATGTGGGAGATTGTTGGTGTTTTTGCCTTTGGACTAGTGAAAGATAGTCTCACATCGGCTACACCACCAAGTGGGTATCTCAATATAATGATTTGCTTGTGTTGAGGTGTGTACATTGGGTGTGGTGAGGCACATGTGTGTTATGTTGGGGTATTTTCTTAGAAGAAAAAATAATTAACTCCTCATGAAAGCATTTATGTTTTTTGTCATGCTCTTGGAATTATTTTCATAGGAGCTAAGTTCCGAATGGGCTTAGCGACCCGGACTCGGGCTCAAGGGCGCAAAGTGGCACTTTGTTGGCGCACTTTGCACTTTATAGAAAGATTGCTTCTTTAATTTAAATCTGATTTTGTGGAATTTGAAAGAAATTCGATCTTATCTCTTTGTAACCGATTATGTGGCCAGGTTCCTCTATAAATACTCTCCTTGGTTGCTCTTTGAAGAGAGATCCGAAAAAGAGAGAAAGAGAGAGAGAGAGAGAGTTGAAGAGAGGTTGTTGCGCCAAGGAGTCCAAGAGTTCGTGCGAGTCCAGGAGGGAGGTGACACGAGCGTTCCAGAAGTTCGTCGAGAGCTTGCTGGATCCTGGAAGCAGATCGCGGATAGGGAGAATCTTAGTTTGAGCACCGGTGGTTTGATCACCCCAGCAGGAGTTCTGTTCTGATCTTTCTTCTTCTTCTTCTCTTTGTACTGTTCTATCACATTGTAGCGTCTGCGAACGTAAAGAGAAGAACATTATTATTTCTTGTTGTAGTTTCCTTCTCTTTATAGCCGGATTGTAACATGTTCTTAGGAGTTGTGCATCACTTGAAGAGAGACTCTTGCGAGTTTCTGGTGTGCCAATTTCTCCTTTGGTTCTTTGTGATCCGTCGGAATCGAGTTCATCAGAGGACAAACTTGTTTGCCGGAAGCTCTGTGTCTTGACGACAACTTGGATTCTAATAGAAAACGGACTTTCGGATCTCACTTGTAGCTCTGCTATTGATCCGTATTCTACCATCTTAGATCTATCTTGGAAATAACATCATCTTCGTATTTTTTGTTATTGTAGGAGAATGAAGTATGTATTTCCAATTACTCCATCGTCTTGGGACTTTAGCCGAAACACAGACTTATAATTAGGTAATATTTGCATAACTCTTTATTTTTGTCTGTATTCATAACTTAATAACAGTTTCATTGGTTTGTTAAGGTCAGAGATTACACGTGCTGCCAAGCCTTCACTCGTTTATGTGCAATGCATTTGGATCCTTCACTCGTTTAGCTTTTTAATCCTTGGAGATGGCTAGTGAGTCTTGTAAGTTTTACAAAGGATCAAATAAACAAATGTACGATGACAAGTTTTCCTAAGAATTGACTTTGTAGTAAAGACTTTTCTTCATACATCTAATTGTATTTCTTTTTCTCTATATATTTTCAGGGTAAGATTGGCATCAACAAAACATGCACTCTCTTGACGTTTGGTGGGTATCCAAAATATTATCCCGGAGGTTGTGGTAGCAAGGTTGGATATGTCAGGTTTTTTTTGTTTTGTTTTTGTTTTTGTTTTTGCACCATCTTATTCTTCACTACAATTGTAAGTCAAAAGAACCTAATAAGCCAATAATATTTCCCAACATCAGATTTTCTTGAGGCCTACCAATGTAAGTTCATAAACTGCCTTCAAATATATAATATTTGGAGTTAAGATTCATGTACTACATAACATTTGGACGAATATTTTCTTTCCACCAAAACTAATATTATATTAAAAATATCAGGAGTATAACTATTATTTTGGTGTAACATTTTCTCGCATAAAAGTATCATTATCTACTCACCCACTAATTCAATCTAAAACCATTGTAACTCTCTCTCTCCCTCATGTTCTTTCATCCTTCATTGAAAACTATATATATATATATATATATATATATATATATATATATATATATATATATATATATATATATATATATATAACTAACAAACTTAGAATGAATTTTGGGTTACGATAATTTTACTACTAAGAGCTTCATTCCTAAGTTAAGATTATGTCCCTTATGTCCCTTGAGCTGTTTCTTTGAGTGTTCTTTCGTACTTTTATTCTTAGCATTTATTCTTTCAAGTTATCTCCTTAAAGTCTGGTTCATGGAAAGAAAAATAAATGAAATAAAATAAAATTAGACCTCGTTTGTTTTCACAGAATAGAAAAGAAAATGAAATCAATTTCTTGGTATTTTTTTTTCCTTTGAAAAATAACTTTCTATAAAAAAAAAAATTCGGTGTATGGAAAGACAAAAAATTGAGAGGAAAAGTTAATGCTTAGTTGGGTGAAGTGAATCCTTGGTTAGGTGGGAGTAACCACTTTCCCTTCTATTTTTCTTTCCTTTGGGAATCATTTTTCTTTTCTCCCAATTTTCTTCATGCATCCAAACATAGGAAATGAATTGAGTTTTCTTTTCCAAGTCCATGATTCCATGAACAAACGTGGCCTCAATTCCTTATTATTTTCTTTACTTTGAAAAATTATAATTCCTATTAATTTTCATTTTCAGTGTTTGGAAAGACCATAAAAATTAGGAGGTAAAGTAAAACCTTAGTTTGGGAAAGTGAATCCTTGAGTTGGTGGGAAAAACCAATTTTCTTCTTTTTTTTTTTTTTTTCCATTGAGAATCAATTTTTTTCATGCATCCAAATATAGGAAAGAAACAAGTTTCCTTCCCCATTGCCATGATTCCATGAATCAAACATGGCCTAAGTGTATTCATATCCACAGTGAAATGTTATCTGTTTTTTCTTTCAATTTTTTCGACATGTGATAACTAATCTTGTAATTGTATTAACCATTGTGTTTACTTGGTTTGTAACAACTTATTCAGCTCGCCATATTTTGGGAGCACAAATGTTGCAAGCCACTCTGAATGCAAGAAAATATGTAGATATTAATTGAGCATTTATTGTAAATTTTTGCTACATCAATGATTCCATTTATACCAAAATGAACACTAGAATTGAATTGGTGTAAATGTTGCAACAGCAGTTACAGCAACAACATTTACAACCAAACAAAAGAGCTCCAAGTTTTCAAACACAAGTATCCTCCCTCGTCTCTCTCTTCTGCCGTATCTCGTGACATCCCCCACACCGACAATCTTATGGAGTGCGACCACATTCCAGAGTTGTAGTGAAAGCTTAGGCAACTGGATCCACATGATGGAGACTACCACCTCTTAATTTCAAAAGAGATCGAAAGATCGCACGCACCGCTTAATGACCACAAGACGACAGTAGCCGAACATCCATTTTTGACCACTTCTCTTGTTTGGCTACACACAAGATTTACGGTAATTTAATATAAACAGTAAATATTGTCCGTCACAAAATTGAAATTTTGATATCGATTTTTTTTTTTCTAAAGTAGAACACGGAAGTACGGAAGTAAAAAATCTCACTTCGCTGCCTGGTCTATCTGCCCCTTTCTCTATATCCGGTCCGGCGGGATAAGATTGATTCCTCCCTCGTCCCTCCGAGCGACCCACGCCGCTATTGGCCTCCAAGATGCCCAACGCAGCCACACACTCATTAAATTTTCTTTTCTTTTCTTTTTATATTATATATAAAGAAAAAAGATACCATGTCCAGGAAACATGGAAACATCTGATCTGAACAAACTATATAAAGAGAGACATTTTGTTAAAGCTTAGAGCTTTCACTAAGCCAATTCAAGCAGAGATGACAAACAGCTCAAACTCTTCAAGTAGCATTTGGTTGCAATGGAAGTAAAACATAAGGAATGAGAAACTGACTTTACCATCTACTGGTCCCTAACCAAAAAAAAAAAAAAAAAAAAAGAAAAGAAAAGAAAAGAAAAGAAAAGGCAAAAAATGTCATCATATGCTGGTTCAAGCAAAAACAGTTTCACGACATAACACAAATATATCAATTTTCAATTTCCATTATTTTCATCAAATTGTGTAGATGAATGTCAAATAGAAATAGAAAAAATGATAAGATGCATCTCCAACTATGCAACTCCATTGCCATCACTATACATATGATTATATTGGTTTTGCAATCAGTTCAAACAACTCCCCTTGGTTTCAACTATTTTCATAGCAAACAAACAATGGAGAATGACTCCCCTTAAAACCAGACTGCAATCTGGCCTCAGCAAGAATTCAGGTTACTCCAAGATTATCAACCACCTTAATACCTTGATTTGGTTGGATCAAATAGTGGCACAGGCCACTTTGAGAAACAGTATAAGACAAATGCCTCAAAAAGTTTTTCTGCAATCATCATTCAACGTTGGGTTGAATTCAAGTACTAGAATATGCAGAATGAGTTCTAATCCACTTCAACTTCTAAAGGGCTATTGTCTGTTAACTTAGCAACACACAACCAAGTAACTGAACACAATAACCTTCTAAAGAAGCATGAATCCGCCGTACTCAATGATCCAGGAAAAAAGGAAAAAACCCACAAGTTTATCATGAAACACAAAAATATAACAAGATTAGCGAGAACCAGTAATTCACCAGAAATAAATAATAGAAACATAAGTCGTTACGCTAGCACGAGTCTAAGAGGTTAGTGCGGGAATTGAGACCGTGCAGAGGCATATAATGCGTCGCATAAGAAAAACTATCAAGTTACTTCTTTTCCATATTCTAGGCAAGCAATACAAGCTGGAATTATTCCCTTAGCTAGGTGTGTTGTATTCTTTATTAGCATGCAAGGGGTGATTCGCCTAGCGACTAACATGTATCGTCCGTATTTTTAAGTGTACATACTAAGCAAGGACAGGTTCATCGTAGCCACCCACCTTAGCGCGATACTCCGAGAGCGTCTTTGAAAGTCTAAGTCTGAACTCCTGAAGGGCCAAGTCTGAATCCTTTGCCTCAAGCGAGTCTTCTCGCAGAGCAAGGCGGGTCGGGTCGTTGCATTTGTGCCGTTTGAATCGGCTATCCGCATTGATGCGGAACAGATCGTTAAATTATACACCACTCAGAACAAGTCTCGTCCTCAAGACTTCCTGAGCGCAAACCGTTTTATGGCATACTAACGAATCTAACTCAAACATCTTACTCCGTATCCTTAAACCCCTTTGAATACAAGTTCCTACTCGTTTTCCACGTTCTGTGTCGCATGCGTGCTGGGTCTGTTTCATTGAATGACTCTATCACTCAATTCGAGCTCTGACTCGATCTCTACCGCGCCTTAGGGCGAAACATATATCGCTTAACGCGGGATACATTATAATCCATCGGGAATGATGATCTAGGGATGAGGCTAACTTATCCAAATCATTATACTTGTTCAAGCGTATCTAACACATTCACTTGCACTAGCATTCGAAATCAGCATATCGCGAGTCTGGATCGTGCACATATTCAAGGCGTCCCCCAAACATATGCATGTCAACCAATTTAGCGATAGCAAAGTCTTTGCACTCGAGTTCAACATATCACTGAGTCTTGGATCGTGCACACATTCAAGACGTCCCTCAAACATATACATTCAACCAAACTTAACGATAGTTAAGTCGGACAAGCTACTCGCGAAAATCTCAAGGGTTCTAGTTTACGAGTCACAATGATACCTCAAACGGGGTCAATCAAAATCCAAGTCATTTCCAATCACACTCAAACTAATGATTGCACTACCGTCAAGCACCATCTATTCGATCAACAGACTAGCGTCCAAGTCCTATCGTCCATTCCGTTCGTGATAAACATCAACTTCACTAGCACACGCTCATCGTGACAAGTCTAACTCTTAAGTCTTTTTGTCCCAGTTCTATGGCTTACTCTAAAGTCGGTCACAAAAGTTCTTTCACTCGACATAGGATCGTCTGCCAAATCAATATGTCAGCTCACATGGTCATAGATACAGTACTTGTCACGCCCCGATCTCCCGGAGGCAAATCGACCGTTCCCGCTAGGCGAGAATCACCGCGCCAGCGCTCCCGCGGAACGATCGTTTTGACCCATCCGGACGTGATGCCGCACCAGCGTGAGCCACGCCCGTGCAAGGCCGTGGTTTATTGGCTGGCGATAAGAGTTCTAAGCCACAGAGTCGCACAGATTGTCCGAGTGCAGCGGAGTCATGAACGTATAGGCGATCGGTAACAAGTTCACTGAGTCGACAATATAGCTAAAGCATTGAATAACACAAGTAAAAGTAAAGCAACTCTTTGTTGATATAAACAAGTGTTACAGACGGCGCATAGCCGAGATTACAAGTCGCTCAAGCCTCTCTGAAACAGTAAAAGCGTGCCAAGTGGCTACAATTTGTGGAATGATTGTACAGGCGATGTTCAGGCAATGTTCCAGCATTATGTCTTGTATATGTGCTTCAGTTCCGGACGCAACGCTCCAAGGCTCCAGAGTGATCTCCACGCCTTAGCACGCACGAAGGAGGCATCCGCACCGAACGGGGTTCTCCCGCACCCTGCAAACGATCTGGTGGGTTATCAGTACATTGAATGTACTGGTGGGGAGGCTACTCGCCCGCTCGACAAATCCAAACACGTAATATAGGTTCCGTGCACCAACTATTAAGTTGTCTTTCTAGTTGCCTTAGGATCAGTTTCATGCAAGATTTGAATAGCCTAATTCGTGTGGCAGTGCGCCGTGCGACATGAGAGAAAACACGGCGAGACTTACCAACTTACCATTTGGCCTTCCCTGTCCGCCTTCCCTGTCTAAGGCAAACATTGTTAATTCAAGCACGGACAAGTATAAACATTCAAGAGCATTATCATATGCAAATACAAGTGTAGTTAGATTGCAACAGGTTCAAATATACATGGTGGATATAGTCAAGGACAAGGATAGCATGCAACGAGAGCACACGATGCGTTGCAAGCTGTCCAGTCCGCACACGATGACTATGCCACAGGTGATCACTGGCTTGATTGCCATAATGGACTAGTCAAGGACAAGGATAGCATGCAACGAGAACACACGATGGCCACACGATAAACACACGATGCGTTGCAAGCTATCCAGTCCGCACACGATTGACTACACACGAAGTTCCGCCCGGATCGGATCGGTGTCAGTGCCCCAGCGACCGTCCGCAGAACTTATACCCTTGTGCACAAGTTGTCCATGGTCGAACATGATTATTAAGTTAACAATTCATGCAGTTGGGGCAACACGAGTACACGACAAGCAGTATTGCATGATTCGTTTTGTTCAGTGAATAACTTTTGCCTTGATGCAATTCCCCTGGGACGGAGATTGCCTTGGTGACCTAACGGTCCCGGATACTTGCAGGTTCATTCAGGCACGGAACGACTACTTAGTAGTCTTCCGGAGTTCGGATGAAAACAAGGCAACATACAAGCAGACAAGCATGCATTTGTATAAACACATCATTCACGTTGGCTCGGGCCCGAAGGTAAACCGAGAGATGAAACCGTTAGGGGACTTCCCGAGCGACAAGATCTAGGGTAGCATGCGAGGGTCTGAACATATATATAAGTAATGTTTCATTTTCATGTTCTAGCATAAGCAATACAAGTTGGGATTATTCCCTTAGCTAGGTGCGTTGGATTCTTATTAGCATGCAGGGGGTGATTCACCTAGCGACTAGCATATATCGTTCCACATTTTATGTGTGCTGGCTAAGCAAAGACAAGTTCACCGTAGCCACCCACCTTAGCGATGATTCGTCTCGGTTGAGCGATACGTCAAGCGAGCCTCTGGAAGCCTAAGTCGGAAACCTGTAGGGACAAGTCTGGATATCCTTTGCCTCAAACGAGTATTCTCACCTGAGCAAGGCAGGTCGGGACATTGCACTTTTGCCGTTTGAATCGGCAGTCCGCTTGAACGGAACGGGATGTTACAGTACTAATTCACGATTTTCATCGTGCAAATTCGTTGCACGATACTCGTTCCAATTCCTAAAGTCAAACCATTGTTCTTTCGTACGGAATATTCTACCCAAGCTCGTTACACTCAGATTTCTAAACATCGAGCACAGATCATCCTATCCACATCAACATGTTTGTTTGTACATGATCCGAGTCCGTTTCGATAAAGCCGTTCCTAAGACACGTTCGTTCTACCAAAACCATGATATATTATGTCGCACGTCAAACTTAGCGATTTGTATAGTCTATCTCCTCAAACACATAATAGGATCCACCTGTCCATTTCTAAGTTTAGACCACCAAGTCATGATTCAATTCTAAATCTTCGATCTCAATCATAACTCTAAGTCGTCTAACATGATTCACGTATCCGTTCAAGAAACCATCAAGCGTGTCTTACTTCAAGTTCTAGACTAACTCATCCTTGAAACACTTCTGATTTACTTGTATTTTCACACTCGTCTTATCGTATCGAACCACAAGTCAAGACGATCATTCAATTATCACGCTCCGGTCTCCCGCAAGTTCGATAATCCCCGCATGACCTGAGATCACCACGCCAACGCTCCCGCGGGATAATCATCCTAATCCGGACGTGACGCATGTGCGAGAATGGAGTCGCGCTCGCATAAGACAAGTACGCCAAACGTTATGGTTATCATCGAACGAACAGACGCCTTATCGTTACACTTCGTTTCATCCAAGTTATACATTGATCCATGAAGTCATGCTCATCTAATAACCGTTCATGCCGTGATCATAATTTGTCTAGCCAAATCACCCAACTTCAATGTTACTGTTAGATAAATTCGCAGCCTACCTCTAGCATTCCTCAAAACATTCAAGTTCAAAATCTTTGTTACGTCCAATTTCATCGAGTTCGCCTGAATAATTATCGAACATGTTCCCGTGAGTTCGATCATCCCCACTGGAAGTGAAATCACTATGTCAACGCTCCCGCGGGGTAATCATTCTCATCTAGGCCTGATGTCGAGTGTTATCTTTCGAACTAGATTCAAGATCGTTCTTCGAAATCAAGATTAAGTCCGTTATCGCCTACCTTAATCATTGAACCACACATTACTTTACTTGTATCAATCCGTACTATCTTCCAACTATCGATATCATATCAAGTCTTCCAAATTCGAAACCATAACATTCGTACTCAAGCTGAACTCTTATCGAGCGATATCCTACTCAAATCCAAATTTTTAATGCACGATATCATTCGTTCGCGTTATTGTCGAAATCAAGATTAAGTCCGTTATCGCCTACCTCAATCATTGAACCACACATTCCTTTACTTGTATCAATCCGTACTATCTTCCAACTATCGATATCATATCAAGTCTTCCAAATTCGAAACCATAACATTCGTACTCAAGCTGAACTCTATCGAGCGATATCCTACTCAAATACAAATTTTTAATGCGCGAAATTATTCGTTCGCGTCATTATTCCAATTACACTAACTCCGATCGCATCCTCGATTATTCCATCTCAACTCAAGTTTCAATTCGTTTGATTCAATTTGAAATCGCTTGTACGATTTACTAAGTTTTCCTCGACCAAGATATTAATTCCATTACCTTGAATCCCTACTCGATATAAGCCTTATCAATTTTTTCAACATATTCTTATTCGATCGAATGAAATCTCGTACGATTTCTTCGAATTCGCTTACTTGCTAGGCATTACTTATACTAAACCTTATCTTCCTGCTGCTAGGCTCGTTTGCTATCCCGAAATCCTCGATTCGCTCGAACATTTCTAAGACGATCAATACACCACTAATGGTTCGAGCTATACTCTATGAATTCTCAAAACTCACTCTATCCTCAAATCGTTTGTTCGTTCCTGAGCTATCGCATACACCATTCAGGAATCGAGTCATCCAATTAAATCCTCAATCGCGTTCGCATCGCTCGCATATCCACCAATTCGTTCCTTAGAACTCCTACATGATTCCTAAGCATCGTCTTGATAAATCTTAGTCTCGCACACACCTCTATTGATAGTCATCCAAGTAAACCATATTCTGACTTATACAAGCCGACACGAATATCCGTTCGAACTATTTCTCAACATCCAAGCACGATCATTTATATTCGCCTAAGCGATAATGTGATAACATTTCTATCAGTTGTCATTCTAAGTCTGACTTATCCTTATCTGAATGATATCCCAATCTTTCTCGCAAACTTGCTCGCACCAAAGGGTCTTGGCGTGCGATACTCAACACAACTTAGCCGAAAGGCTGCGTGCATAGCTAACCGTTCGAACGATATTCTACCTCGTGCATTAACCCGCTTGTAATCACGTACAGGTATTCAGGTTCGCACATAACTTGCCAAATCTAGCACAGGTCTATTCCAACAAACTCCGACTCAGGTCGGTACAAGGGTCTTTCGCATAACAATCTCGCTGAAACAATCATATCATTCACATGCCCTTTTGAAATTATTTACTCATTGTATGGAACATCCCAACGGGTCAACGAGAGAGAGCGTATGTACATAACCCACGAACGAGCTTTCCAAAAACTGAGATAATCGATACGAAGTCCAAGGAGAAGTCCAAGGACGTAAAGCCGGGCTCTGATACCAATATGTCACGCCGCGATCTCCTGCAGAATCGGCCGTCCCCGCTGGACGCGAATCACCGCGCCAGCGCTCCCGCATGACGATCGTTCACATCTGGACGTGATGTCATGCGAGCACAAGCTGCGCCCGCGCAAGGCAATGATCCGAACAGGCGGAGAAATAGCTAAGCCACAGAGTCGCACAGATAGTCCGAATACAGCGGAATAAGAAACCGTACAGGCGATAGATAACAAGTTCACAGAATCGTCATAGCGGAAGCATTGAATGAACATAAGTATGAAACAATAACAAGCTCTTTATTAATAATGAAAAAAGTAGTACAAACGGTGCTAGGCCGAGATTACAAGTCTGCTCAGGCTCTCTCTCTCGCAACAACAAAAGCGTGCCAATTGGCTTACAACAAGAAATGATACATAGGCAATGTTCCAACATTATGTCTTGTATATGTGCTTCAGCTCCGGACGCAACGCTCCAAAGCTCCAGAGCGAACTCCACGCCTTAGCGTGCATGAAGGGTTTCCGCACCGAACGAGATTCTCCCGCACCCTGCAAGTGCAATCTGGTGGGTTATCAGTACATAAATGCACTGGTGGGGAGGCTTCTCGCCCGCTCGACAAATCCAAACATGTTATATAGGTTCCGTACACCATCTATTAAGTTGTCTTTCTAGTCTTGCCTTAGGATCAGTTTTATGGCATAATGTACAAGGCCTAACTCGTGTGGCAGTGCGCCGTGCGATATAAGAGAAACACGACGATACTTACCAACTTACCATTCGTCCTTCCCTGTCTAAAGATAAAACCAAGTTAAACCAAGCACGAATATATACAATGAAATCCAAGGAATCACATAAGCAAACACAAGTGTCACGAGCGTGTTTCTGATTCAGGTGCACGAGTTACACGGATTACTCAGGTATGATACTCCGTTGTTCAAATATGTTCAAATGTGTACAGATGTCTTATACTCATATTCGTTCAGGTGTTCCAGATTACTAGATGCGATGAAATGACTCGCAAGCGGATTGCCGCTAAGCGAGATGACTTAATCTATATTAACATGAGGTCACTGGCATAGCCATAAAGGACGAGTTATAGTCCTGGACAAGAATGGTATGCAACGCTAGGAACTTGAGGCATCACATGCCATTCCGCCAGCTCGAGGGACTAACATGACAGGAGGTAGACGGGAACCAAACGTAGGATGCTCTACCAAGACCCGAATACCAATATTGCGCCCTCCCAAACCGGAGTATAGGCATCCAAGAACCGTTTTATTTGCGCAATACCCTTGATTCCTCCTAGGCCGGCACAATCCTAGTGCCCCGGTGATCGTCCAAGGAATCTATGAAATACAAGCATTACCTCGTGCACGAGTTGTCAGTGACCATGCAAGTCTCTTTCTTGTCCTTGTTCACTTCATCTTTTCACTTCTTGTTCTTAAACGGTGATGGTGGTAGCGCGACATGATCCCGCTACGAGCCTTCCCGAGCAATTCTTGTTCTTCTTTACTTATCAATACAGTTCAGTTCATTTACTAGATACTTTCATTATGTCGTTTCCGTTACGGGAAACCAAATTGGCGACCTTATGGTCCCAAAGCCTTTCCATGTTTCATTACTTGGCTCGGAATGACTATTCGATAGTCTTCTTGCCTCAGGTGAGTGAATCATGATTCGTGTTGTGTTCCAGGCCGTGGCACGAATCTAAGAGACTAGCATTGAAATAAGACAAGCGAGTACTAGTTAGCACATAAAGCAGGCAAACATCGAAACAATAGAAACATAAGCCGTTACGCTAGCACGAGTCTAAGGGGTTAGTACGAGGATTGAGACCGTGCAGAGGCATATAGTGCGTCACATAAGAAAAACTATCGAGTTACTTCTTTTCTATATTCTAGGCAAGCAATACAAGATAGGATTATTCCCTTAGCTAGGTACGTTGTATTCTTTATTAGCATGCTTAGCATGCAAGGGGTGATTCGCCTAGTGACTAACATGTATCGTCCGTATTTTTAAATATGCAGGCTAAGCAAAAACGGGTTCATCGTAGCCACCCACCTTAATAATGATTCGTCTCGGTCAAGCGATACTCCGAGCGCGCCTTTGAAAGTCTAAGTCTGAACTCATGAAGGGCCAAGTCTGAATCATTTGCCTCAAGTGAGTCTTCTCGCAGAGCAAGGCGGTGTCACGCCCCGGTCCCGCAGAGCCGTTCGTCCTCGCTTTGGTCCCTACGGAACCGATCGTCCTCGCACGGGCGTGATGCCGTGCAAGCCTAAAGTGCGCTTGCACAAGGCCAAAGCTTTGAAACAAGGGCAAGTAAGCTATTCAATATCTGAAGCAGCGGCACATAACATTACAGAAAAGTGAAGAACACAATGGCATATGAAAATAGGCTCTTTTATTGATATTCACAAATGTTACAAGCGGCACATGGCCGAGGTTACAATTCGCTCAAGCACTCTTCTCTCGATTACAATGATACCGTTCCATACATTGTCCCTTTATACAAAGCAACTCAAAGCAGGCACAACTCGATGCGGCTCCAGGCATCGACTCCAGATTTCCGGTTCCTTGGGATGAGGCACGGCTATCGCTTCCTCGGACGAACGGGCACCTGAGAACAAGCAGACTGTTGGTGGGTCAGCACTTTATGCAAGTACTGGTGAGATAAAACAACTGAACAGAAGCTACACCCCCCTGAAACCCACACTAAGTAATCATGTGGCAAAACATTGCATTACTAGTGATCTTGCTAGTTTTACCTAAGTTTATTTCATGCAATTCAGAACTATAGTCAGATTACATCTTTGAAAACATAACTTTGAAACAGTTTTGCACATTCAAACTATAAGCATACGAATTGGGACAGTGCGGTATCGTGTAGTGCGCAGCATATATTGTGCAACACAAAACTAACTCTTGGGGCAAAGCTTATCTAGCAGACTGAACATATCGAATCGAGGCAAACATATCATGTATTTATTAGCACATAAGTAGACACATCTATATGATTTCGGTCCCCGAGAAACTCAGGATTGGCAGTGGTAATCCAGCTATCCAATGACTCACATTCTGATTCTATTAGCAGCTGTGACCGAGGTTCAGCTCTGCACTAATAGTCATTGTCTGACCGATGCAATGCATGAAGCACTAACATATAATCTCTACGATGCAGACAAAATGAACGAGCAGACTTAAGCACAAACTTATATTTCTTACCCCATAGCCGAACGGTTATTCCTGCAGCAGACACACAAGTTAGCCACATTTGCATATTCATAACTTATGTATCAAAACACTTGGTGTCATAAATCAATAGGTATGCAAGAAGGTAAACCTAGCATGCGCCCTATCTATATGACGGTCCTGAGAAACTCATTGATGGACAACAACACCCCCCTAGATCCTTTCGGAACGGAACATCAGGGTACTCTCACAATCCCTTCCGGACCGACCGATTCCCAGTGCCCCAGGAATCGACTGAGAGACTATTACCTTGTGCACAAGTTGTCCGAGACCAATGCAAGACAAGCAACATTCACATTCACATTCACAAGCACATAACAATCTAATAGCCACACCCCCCTGGAACCCGAAGGCACGGAACATCAGGGCGGACTATTAGACTATACTCTTCTTCTTATTCAAGCAAACACATCTTTTCACATATCTAATAGCACACCCCCCTGGAACCCGAAGGCACGGAACATCAGGGTGCACTATTAGTCTATGCATATACGAATCAAAGGCAGCAGTTCGATATAACAAAACAGACAAGCGAAACATACTTTTTGACAAGCACGATTGATTCTTATTTAACATGCAAAAACTATCTCCTTCTTTCTTAGCATATTCAGGGAACATATTTCAGGCATTTCGTTTACTTATCTTCTTAGCATGGCAAGAGTTCGTTTGAGCTGTGTCGGTGTAACTAAGCATGTAACATTTCTATCTTTCTCTTAGCATTTGCAGTAGTTCGTTCTCATTTCTGACAAGCATTTATATTCTCTTAGTTAGGCAGCGTATTCGTTTCAATGACAAGCTATGTGAGTTCTCTTATTAGCATGCTGAGTCGATTCTATCATTCTCTTATGAAAACATTCTTTTTAAGCAAACAAGCATTCAAAAACTCAGATTCATTTTTAAGTCGTGCCAGAATCAGAGAATGCAGTTCTGTCCACTCACCTTGATTAATCGGTCGGGAACTCTCCGAGAAGACTTCCGTTCGAGCAAGCAAGTCGATCCCACTTGTACATAGCGCCGACGCGGAGCGGGGCACTACAGGCGGGTCGGATCGTCGCACTTGTGCCGTTTGAATCGGCCATCCACATTTATGCGGAGCAGGTCGTTACAGGGACAGAAGGCAGGATACAGGGAGCTGCTGGTACCGCCTGGATCGGATGGCGGACGGCTTGGCGGCGAGGTTGGGGAAAGGAGATGGTCGAGGATGCTCGACGAACGACCACCCTAGGGTTTCACACGCCTAGGAGGGAAGGGGGGAGGGAAAGAGGGAGAGATTAGGTTTCACACTCTAATCTCAAAAAAATAGATCGTAAGAATTTTGTTCACTCACAATATTCCATTGATTATTAGATGATCTCATATGAAAAGATCAAGCCTATATATAGGCATACAAAAGAGCAAAGTGCTAACCCATATGCAATGTAGGACTAAAGATGTGAATACAAAAATAAATAAACTCTTCACAAGTAACGTGGGACTAAAATAAACCTACTAAAATGTCCACTCAAACTCAAAACCATATGAGCAACGATGAGTCTTTTTTTAGATGCTTCATGCGCCTGTACACGTGTCGAAAATCTCGTGCGTGCGGTACAATGTCCTCATCACTCTCCCCGGATAAGGGAGAGCTCGACTCTGTCGAAGCTGGGGCTCTACTACTCTCATAGTACTTGTCACGCCCCGATCTCCCGCAGGTAATCGGCCGTCCGCGCTAGGCGCGAATCACCGCGCCAACGCTCCCGCGGGACGATCTTTCCCATCTGGACGTGATGCCGCACGAGCACAAGCTGCGCCCGTGCAAGGCCTTGATTCGAACAGACGGTAAAATGTCTTAACCACAGAGTCGCACAGATAGTCCGAATGCAGCGAAAAAAGAAACGAACAGGCGATTGGTAACAAGTTCACAGAGTCGTCAATAGCGGAAGCATTGAATAACACAAGTATGGAAGTAAAACAAGCACTTTATTGATATTGAACAAGTATTATAAGCGGCGCTAGGCCAAGATTACAAGTCGCTCAGGTCCCCTCTCGAAACAATAAAAGCGTGCCAAGTAGCTACAATTGTGGAATGATGCATAGACGATGTTCCAACATTATGTCTTGTATATGTGATTCAATTCCGGACGCAACGCTCCAAGGCTCCATAGCGAACTCCATGCCATAACACGCACGAAGGGGTTTCCGCACCGAACGAGGTTCTCCCGTACCCTGCAAGCAATCTGATGGGTTATCAGTACATGAATGCGGTGGGGAGGCTTCTCGCCCGCTCGACAAATCCAAACACATTATATAGGTTCCGTGCACCATCTATTAAGTTATCTTTCTAGTCTTGCCTTAGGATCAGTTTTATGGCATAATGAAAAGCCTAACTCGTGTAGCAGTGCGTCGTGCGATATAAAGTAACACGGCGAGACTTACCAACTTACCATTTGTCCTTCCTTGTCCAAGGTAAACCAAGTTAAACCAAGCACGAGCATATATATAATGAAATCCAGGGCAATAGCATAAACAAACACGAGTGTCATGAGCGAGATTCTAATTTAGGTGCACGAGTTACACGAATTATCCTGAAGTGTTGCAGAAGATGTTCAAGTGTTCAATTATGTACAAGTGTGCACAATGTCTAATACTCATATCCGTTCAGGTGTTTCAGATAATTATAGATACAAATGTGTTACTCAGAGCAGTCGCCTACAACGACTCGCACACGGTTTGCCGCAATCGAGTCAGCTTAATCTATATGACAGAAGGTCACTGGCATGACTTCCATAGTGGACGATGTAGTCTCGAGACGAAGATGGTGTGCAAGCAAAATATAATACGGTTGGCATTGCACCCATCCCGCCGATAACAGACTACCAGTTGGTTCCGTCTAGATCGGATCGGCCCCAGTGCCCCGACGACCGTCCGCGGAACTGGATTCGAAAACCCACCTTGTGCACAAGTCCGTGACCAAGCGTATCCTCAAGTTTTCCAGATTCTCGCAGGTACAGATACAGTTACAGATTCAGTCAGTACAATATTGACTCCGCGAGCCGTCAGATTCAGTACAGGACGAGTATTGATTTTCAGATATATTGTGATGTTATCTTGCTTAACTATCCATTAATGCAGTCCCCTAGTTCGGAAAATGCCTTGGCGACCTTACAGTCCCGAATACTTTCTTTGTTCTAATATTTGGCTCGGAACGACTATCTTGATAGCCTTCCTGCCTCAACTGAGCGAATCATAGATAGTGAAGTGCGATGATTTGTGGCATGCATATAAGTGACAAGCATTGAAACGAGACAACGAGTACAAGTTACAATGCAAGCAGGCAAGCATGCATTTATATTTGAAACATAATCATTTACATTAGCACAGTCTATGATGTAGTGCGAGGAGTGAAGCCGTACAGGTACATAGCGAGCGACGTAATCTATGGATGTGCAGTGTAAACAAGTGAAGCAGTGCACTACGAATAATATATAATGATCTACTCGAGGCATAGCGGGGTCTACTTGCACGAAGCAAAGGTAGCATGCGAGGGTCCAAGTATAAACTAAGTTTCATTTCCATATTCTAACACAAGAAATACAAGATGAAATTATTCCCTTAGCTAGGTGCGTTGTATTCTTTATTAGCATGTAGGAGGTGATTCACCTAGCGACTAGCATGTATCGTCCATATTTTAAGTGTGCTGGCTAAGCAAAGACAACTTCATCGTAGCTGTCACGCCCCGGTCCCGCAGGGCCGTTCGTCCTCGCTTTGGTCCCTACGGAACCGATCGTCCTCGCACGGGCGTGATGCCGTGCAAGCCTAAAGTGCGCTTGCACAAGGCCAAAGCTTTGAACAAGGGCAAGTAAGCTATTCAATAACTGAAGCAGCGGCACATAACATTGCAGAAAAGTGAAGAACAAATGGCATATAAAAAAACAAGCTCTTTTATTGATATCGAAATTGTTACAAGCGGCACATGGCCGAGATTATAATTCGCTCAAACACTCTTCTCTCGATTACAATAACACCGTTCCATACATTATGTCCCTCTATACAAAAGCAACTCAAAGCAGGCTCAACTCGATGCGGCTCCAGGCATCGACTCCAGATTTCCGGTTCCTTGGGATGAGGCACGGCTATCGCTTCCTCAGACAAACAAGCACCTGAGAACAAGCAAACTGTTGGTGGGTCAGCACTTTATACAAGTACTGGTGAGATAAAACAACTGAACAGAAGCTACACCCCCTGAAACCCACACTAAGTAATCATGTGGCAAAACATTGCATTACTAGTGATCTTGCTAGTTTTACTTGAGTTTATTTCATGCAGTTCAGAACTAGTCAGATTACATCTTTTTGAAAACATAACTTTGAAACAGTTTGCATATTCAAACTTATAAGCATACGAATCGGGACAGTGCTCTATCGTGCAGTGCGCAGCATGCATTGTGCAACACAAATATAACTCTTTTGGGGCAAGGTAGCATATAAGAACTATCATTCAATCAAACAAACAAGCAGAACTATCATTCAGAGGCCGGTCCCCGAGAAACTCATGATCGGTAGCGGTAATCCAGCTAACCAATGACTCATTTATCTGATGCTATTAGCAGCTGTGACTCATGGTTGCACATTACTGCCGAAGCAGCCGTAGCCAAGGTTCAGCTCTTCACCAATAGCCATTGTCCGACCGATGCGATGCATGAAGCACTAACAGGTATCTCTACGATGCAGACAAAATAAACATGCATGTATATGCATAAACTCATATTTCTTACCCCATAGCCGAACGGTTATCCCTGCAGCAGACACACAAGTTAGCCACAATTTGCATATGTGCATAAACTTATGAATCAATCTTCTGGTGTCACAAATGATAGGTATGCAAGAAGGTAAACCTAGCATGCGTCCTATCTATATGACGATCCATGGGTTTCCCCATTAATGGACAACAACACCCCCCAAGATCCCGTAGGACCGGACGTCAGGGTGCTCTCACAATCTCTTCCGGACCGACCGATTTCCAGTGCCCCAGAAACCGATCGAGAGACTATCACCTTGTGCACAAGTTGTCCGAGACCAATGCATAACAAGCAACATTCGTATTCACATTCACAAGCACATAACAATCTAATAGCACACCCCCAAGATCCCGTAGGACCGGACGTCAGGGCAAACTATTAGACTCACTTCTTCTCAAGCAAACACATCTTTTCAACAATCTAATAGCACACCCCCCAAGATCCCGAAGGACCGGACGTCAGGGCGGACTATTAGACTATCTTTCACACTTTAACTTATAGCAGTTCGTTAGCAAAACAGACAAGCGAAACATATAATGGCAAGCACGATTGATTTCATCTCTAACATGCAAAACTATCTCTTCTTAGCATATCTACAGGGGCATACTCAAACGATTCATTTACTGATCTTCTTAGCATGGCAAGGGTTCGTTTGAGCTGTGTCGGTGTAACTAAACATGCAACATTTCTATCTTTCTCTTACCATAGCAATGGTTCTATTCCATTTCTGACAAACATTCTTATTCTCTTAGTAGGCAGCATAATCGTTTCAATGACAAGCTATGTGAGTTCTCTTATTAGCATGCTGAGTCGATTCTATCATTCTTCTTATAAAAACATTCTTCTTAAGCAAACAAGCATTCAAAAACTCAGATTCATTATTAAGTCGTGCAAGAATCAGAGAATGCAGTTCTGCCCACTCACTTTGATTAATCGGTCTGGAACTCTCCGAGAAGACTCTCATTCGAGCAAGCAAGGCGATCTCACTTGTACGTAGCGTCGACGCGGAACGGGGCGCTACAGTAGCCACCCATCTTAGCGATGATTCGCCTCGGTCGAGGGATACTCCGAGCGAGCCTTTGAAAGTATAAGTCTGTACTCCTGAAGGGCCAAGTCTGGAATCCTTTGCCTCAAACGAGTCTTCCCGCTGAGCAAAGCAGATCGTTGCACTTGCGCCGTTTGAATCGGCTGTCCGTTTAAGCGGAACGGGTCGTTACAATACTCCAATGCATCCGAATCAAGTCTCTGTAAATCATCTCGAACTAGCCAAGTGTCCTCAGACTCGGGACGAACACTCGAACGAACTAAGTACCTGCGAATACCACCACTGCTAGTAGAAACAATATGATCATCAATAATATTTTCAATATAATGTGCTGCAGTGGGTTGTATTTCTGATAGTGGAGGTAAAGGAGGTCCCTCAAGAATATGCTGAGGGATAAGGCCATCAACCAGTGGGTAGCCTGGGTTAAAATATGGACATTTATATTCAACTAAGTCCTCAATATTAAATGTAGAACTAAAATTAAACCCTTCTGGAAGGTCGAGGACAAAAGCATTATTATTAATTTTCTTCAGAATTTTGAATGAACCTGCACTTCGTGCATGCAACTTTTTAACGGTTTCTGGAGGAAACCGTTCAGGACGAATCCAGACTATTTACATAATCACCAACTTTAAATTCTTTAAACCTCCTTTTTAGATCAGTACGTAATTTATAGTTGACATTATTTACATTATTCTGATCAATTCGTCTGCTGATTTCTTTTTACTAATCATGGATGCGAGATGCAAATGCAGATGCTGACTCAGATACTTTGTACGATGCAGATGTAGGAATGAGGTCTATAGGTTGTCTCGGTTTGTAACCATAAATTATCTCAGCCAGATAGACACCGGTAGACCTATTGACAAAGTTGTTATAAGGAAATTCAGCAATGGATAAATAGAGGTCCCGATTTCCTATATTTTTACCAACTAATGTTCTCAACATGTTTTCCAAACGCTTATTAACAACTTCAGTTTGACCGTTAGTTTGGGAGTGAAAAGTCGTCGAAAAGTGCAATTTTGTTTTTATTTTGCACCAAAGGGTTTTCCAAAAGTAAGTCGTAAACCTAACGTCCCTATCTAATACATCACACCAAATCTTGTCTACATAGATTACAAATTGAAGCGGAACAAGGCAACTTTCCTGGACTTGGAGGACATTCTCGTTGATCCAAAATACCTTATAAGGACTCGGATTTGGAATTGCCATAAGGCTCACTTTAGGCACTGCAGAAGTAGAAATAGTATTAATACAACTACCACTATCTACAATCATCTTGCAATTCTTATTCACAATCCTTGTAAAAGTGTGAAAGATCATGTGTCGTTTCGAGTCATTGCAAACCTTAGGTTGAGATGAGGTGCACCTAACAATAGGTAATGTATGAGACCCTATATAACCTAAGATAGCGTCATTTCCTTCCTCAAGGTATTCCACATCTTCATCAATGTGATGAACGTACTCCTCACCATCGGGTACCGACTTTTCTTTAAATTGTTCCTCGATCAAATTGATCTTAAAAGGACTACGACAATTTGCAGCGGCATGTCTATATCCTTGACATTTAAAACACTTTACGGTTGGACCAATATTTGAAAATTCATTTTCAACACTTTTACCCTTTGTATCTACCCTATGTTGGGGTGGGTTGAAAACAGTTCGATTAGGGTATTTGTTTATTGATGATCGTGAAGCTTGATCACAAGAATCGTTATTCCTAAAACTTGGATGTGTTTTAACTTCGTCTAGGTCTTGAACTAGGGCATAAGCTCTCCAGTGTGTTAATGTCGCGTGCGAACAACTCAGTTTTCAAATCAGTTCGTAAACCAGTTCTAAACCTAGATAAAATTTGTTTAGGAGTCTCACTTCCGATAGTACTACATCTTACCATGAACTCATCAAATTTTACTACATACTCTTTAGTCGACATGTTTCCTTGGCGTAAGAGGTTACACTGATCTAATAAACGGGGATAATAGGAGGGAGGGAGGTATTTTTCTTTCAATTGTTGTTTCATTTCAGTCCAAGTCCTCACGGGCAACTCACCTCTTATTTCTCTCAAGTATTCTATATTAGACTAATATTGACTAGCTTGGCCAGTGAATCTCATAGCAGCAAATTTTACTTTTCTCTCCTCGGTTAAGGTATACCACTTAAAGTAGCGGTCCGTACCCTTTGAGCCAATCCAAAAAATATTGTGGGTTGAATTTGCCGTCAAAGGTCGGCGCATTAACTTTAATACTCCTCAAATATTGCTCGTCGGGGTCATATCGTTGTGGTCAATGATTTTGGTTTCGTCGTGGGAAGTGAGAACCCACGTGGTCGTAATCAACTTGATGGTCATACTCATCCCTATGAGGTGTCTGACTACGCACTCTCACTCCGTCATTCCCCTGTGGGGTATGACTTCGTGCTCTCTCAATTCCAATGAACCTATCATTTATTTCTTTTTAAAATTCAGTTAAGGCTTCGCGGATAGCCCTACACTCTTGAGCAATGGTACCCATTTGTCCCATTAACGCATCTAACTTTCTAACCAACTCGGGGTCCATACTGTCCTTAGCCGATTTGTGTGTCAAATGCAAATAATTACTTGACTCTTGGGGTGATGGACTATTTTCATCTAACAAATATGAATGACCAGATCGTGTAGGCATGCACTACTTAAACCTAAATGATTGTTGTTAATGCAAATAATTTTTTTTAAATGAAATGCCAACTCTAGAATGCAAATTTTTTTAATTAGCTCCTAAACTTTTCAGGATTAAGTGAATTGACCTCTTCAGTGGCGTGAGGCTCACTGATATCAGATCACACCACAACTGCTTCCTTCAAAGACCTAATGAGCTCCGTCTGGTCGGCAACCCCGAGGTACAGGCACCAGAAGTCCTTAAGGCCACTATGATCTCATTGGCGTGGAGGATGAGCAAGTGAAACTGGCATTTGCGAAACATTATAAGTTCATGGAGTATGTTTCGCGATTAAGGATGATGAAGTTCCTGAAGGGGCTCAACCCAGCATTCGAGCAGAGAAGGAATGTCCTACTTGCACAACCCGGACTATCATCACTGGAGGATGACATAGCTGCTATGGTACAAGAAGAGGCACGACTGAAGCTAATGCCTAGCATCACTAGCTCTCCGGAGAAAAAATCAGCTCTAGCAGTGTTTAACCCAAACCCTTCCGGAGGGGGAGGGTGCTAACTGTGGAGAATCTGGACATTTCATCAGATTCTGTACGAAACATCTAAGAGGTCAGTCTATGTAGCACCCCGTTCTCCCGGTGCGGAGAGCGCGGCTAAGAAACACAAGACGGTATCGTTCGATCGGGATAGATTGAATTAAGAACTCGTCCTCGTTATGGATTTGTTTCTTCGGAATAGATTCCCATATTCAGTGGACTGCGCCCCAAGGATCGGCTTAGCGGCAGAGTCAGGAGGGACCTCTCCGCTGCTATCTTTTATTGCCTCAGTTTTCGATGTCGCTTGTTGCCTTCGTGCTTTGAGTTGGTTTTGGGATTTGCTTGTTTTCCTTGAACGGTTTCGATGGTTTTCATTGTTTTCGTTCATTGACTTGCACTTCTATTCCGAAAATGGAAAGAGAGGAAGAAGTATTAATCGAGCTGTTCGTGTGCAGGTGAACGAGCAGTAGGCGGCTTGCGAGCGGAGTCGTGAAGCGCCTCTTTCCTTCTTCTTTCCAAAATCTAAGTGAGTGGCTACCAACCCGATTAGCTAGCCTTGCTTCCAAGCCTCACTCCTTCGCCCCGATCAAACGATACCAAGTAATAATAAAAGAAACCAAGATAAAAGAGAATAACTTGGTTATTATGCTTGTCAACAAACTTATGAACGGTTATCATCCTGTATGCTAGTTCGTCTATAACTGTTCTATGAATCGTGCTAAGTATGAAAATATATGCTTGTTATGAAATAAACTGTCAGGATGACTATGCAAAACTGTATGCTATGGAACAAATTCTATGAGTATTCTCGATCACGGACGACTTGTGCACAAGGTATGTTATGAGTTCCGCGGACGGTCACCGGGGCGCCGGGACCGATCCGATCCGGACGGAACGTATGTATAGTCGTATGTTATGGGGCAAAGTGTTATGCAGCGGGGCTCGCCACCTGCGTTGTATATCATTTGTGTCTTGAGACTATAACCCGTCCTTTCGTGGCATCAAGCCAGTGATCCTATGTATATTTAAACCTGTTGCATACTAACTTGTGTCTTCGTTTCAGGGAAGGCATGGTAAGTATTGTGCAGGTAATTCAGACGGGCAGGTAAAAATCCACCGAACGGTGGCACGTTCATTTCAGTAAATTCAATATGCTGCTTACTTGTAAATGAACTAAGGCAAGATAGAAACCCACAAAAATATGCATGCTTCACTAAACAACGTGTTGATTGGTATAGTTCGGCTAGCTCGCCTTCACCAGCATGTTTCGATATGCTGACCCTCGTTGAAACAGGTTCTCCGCACCAAGGCGAACCGAGCGAGGAGCCGAAGTCGTCTTCCCGATCCAGTCCAGCTGTTGGCGCATCTTCACCGCGCCCCTGAAGCCTTTTGAAGTCCGAAGCTGCAACTCTTCATACACAAATGCAGCTCCGTGGCAAAGCCGTCCTCCAGCCTGGAGGTCTTTATCGTTTTGAGTTTATAAAGGGATGTAATGTACAGGACTGCTATCTCATTTTGAGTCAACCCTTTTGTAAACCGTTCGGCATATTAGCTGACTCGTTCAGGAGTTTGTAATAGATGTTCATTATCAATAAAGAGAACTTTTCTATGTTTCAAATCTGTGTTTCAATTTATCTGCGTACTCTGAATATGTGCTTGCTATGCAAATCATTAAAGCCTTGTGCGGGCGCAACTCCAGGCCCGCACGGCGGTCACGATTCGGGGGACGCCTCAAGTGATTCTACGGAATTGGGTCGTGACATAGTGGTATCAGAGCACAGATTCAAAGTTCCTTAGACTTCGTGCTGGAAAAGTTCCTTTAACGATCAAATTCCTGTGCGAACTCTTGAACTCGCTAGGCCAAAATGAGATACGTTCATGCAATAAGTCCATAATACATTATGATCCTAATGTAATTTACCTCCTTTTGAAGGAATGGATCCAGCGCAATCTGCAGCGCAACCACTGAACGAAACACAAGAAAGCAGTTCGGGAACTTCGGGAAGCTCTCGGAGCCAACGAGGCATGTCTCAAGTCGACCCGCTTGAGCGGGTAATGCAAATGTTAGAATCGCAACGACAACGAGACGATGCTCGCCAAGCCAAGCTCGAGAGTAATCTAGAGACCCGATTCTCAGTCCAACAGAAGCATGTCGATGCCCTGCAACAAATCGTTCAGACTTTGGCTACCAACCATTCCGCCGCAACAGCAGCGACTCCGGTGGAACAGCCCGTGCTTGAAGTGGAGATGCCTCAAATTCCAAGGCCGAGGGACGTGACTGCCTTCAACTTGGGCCATTTCAAGAAAGTCTGCAACACCCCATTCAACGGGACTGAGGACCCAGTGGTAGCTCTAGATTGGCTAGCCGAGCTCGAAGATCACTTCACTCTGCTAGAGGTCCCCGAAGATAAGCGCGTCGCCTGCGCGCAACTACAGCTCCGCCTCAACGCACACGATTGGTGGGACGTGCATCGACGATCTCTCCAATTTGATCACGGAGAGGAGGCGATCTCGTGGACGACCTTTCGTGCCGCGTTCGAAGAGGAGTTTATACCCCCTCCAGTACAACGTCAAATGGAGAATGATTTCGTGCAACTGAGGCAGGACAGTTTGACTGTGAAGCAGTACTCCGCTGAATTCAACCGACTTTCCAAATTCGCTAGGGCCTATTTACCTGATGCAGCGAGTCGAGCCAGAAGGTTTGAAGGTGGATTATGCCCTGCCATCCATTCGCACGTGGCCAATAATCAGTACGGAACAATGCGTGAAGTCATGAATCACGCCCTATCGCTCGAGCCACAGTATCCTCACGTTTCCACCGGCGCTATGCATACCTACAATCACAAACGCCAAGACAACGATAGAGGAAACATCGCTGCAAAGCGCCCTAACCATGGCGGTCCCTACAAAGGAAACCCGAGACCATTCTGTGATTTCTGTAAAAGGCAAGGACACTCTACGGAGAGATGTTACAGCAGAAAAGGTCTATGCTTCAACTATGGCGGGCCTGGCCACGTAGCTCGGGATTGTCCACTCCCCTCTAAGCTCCTGCCTCAACCCGATAATCCCTAACGGTTGGTTCTATTCCTAAGTTTCGGGACGAAACTTCCAATTAGTTGGGTAGGATGTAGCACCCCGTTCTCCCGGTGCGGAGAGCGCGGCTAAGAAACACAAGACGGTATCGTTCGATCGGGATAGATTGAATTAAGAACTCGTCCTCGTTATGGATTTGTTTCTTCGGAATCGATTCCCATATTCAGTGGACTGCGCCCCAAGGATCGGCTTAGCGGCAGAGTCAGGAGGGACCTCTCCGCTGCTATCTTTTATTGCCTCGGTTTTCGATGTCGCTTGTTGCCTTCGTGCTTTGAGTTGGTTTTGGGATTTGCTTGTTTTCCTTGAACGGTTTCGATGGTTTTCATTGTTTTCGTTCATTGACTTGCACTTCTATTCCGAAAATGGAAAGAGAGGAAGAAGTATTAATCGAGCTGTTCGTGTGCAGGTGAACGAGCAGTAGGCGGCTTGCGAGCGGAGTCGTGAAGCGCCTCTTTCCTTCTTCTTTCCAAAATCTAAGTGAGTGGCTACCAACCCGATTAGCTAGTCTTGCTTCCAAGCCTCACTCCTTCGCCCCGATCAAACGATACCAAGTAATAATAAAAGAAACCAAGATAAAAGAGAATAACTTGGTTATTATGCTTGTCAACAAACTTATGAACGGTTATCATCCTGTATGCTAGTTCGTCTATAACTGTTCTATGAATCGTGCTAAGTATGGAAATATATGCTTGTTATGAAATAAACTGTCAGGATGACTATGCAAAACTGTATGCTATGGAACAAATTCTATGAGTATTCTCGATCACGGACGACTTGTGCACAAGGTATGTTATGAGTTCCGCGGACGGTCACCGGGGCGCCGGGACCGATCCGATCCGGACGGAACGTATGTATAGTCGTATGTTATGGGGGCAAAGTGTTATGCAGCGGGGCTCGCCACCTGCGTTGTATATCATTTGTGTCTTGAGACTATAACCCGTCCCTTCGTGGCATCAAGCCAGTGATCCTATGTATATTTAAACCTGTTGCATACTAACTTGTGTCTTCGTTTCAGGGAAGGCATGGTAAGTATTGTGCAGGTAATTCAGACGGGCAGGTAAAAATCCACCGAACGGTGGCACGTTCATTTCAGTAAATTCAATATGCTGCTTACTTGTAAATGAACTAAGGCAAGATAGAAACCCACAAAAATATGCATGCTTCACTAAACAACGTGTTGATTGGTATAGTTCGGCTAGCTCGCCTTCACCAGCATGTTTCGATATGCTGACCCTCGTTGAAACAGGTTCTCCGCACCAAGGCGAACCGAGCGAGGAGCCGAAGTCGTCTTCCCGATCCAGTCCAGCTGTTGGCGCATCTTCACCGCGTCCCTGAAGCCTTTTGAAGTCCGAAGCTGCAACTCTTCATACACAAATGCAGCTCCGTGGCAAAGCCGTCCTCCAGCCTGGAGGTCTTTATCGTTTTGAGTTTATAAAGGGATGTAATGTACATGACTGCTATCTCATTTTGAGTCAACCCTTTTGTAAACCGTTCGGCATATTAGCTGATTCGTTCAGGAGTTTGTAATAGATGTTCATTATCAATAAAGAGAACTTTTCTATGTTTCAAATCTGTGTTTCAATTTATCTGCGTACTCTGAATATGTGCTTGCTATGCAAATCATTAAAGCCTTGTGCGGGCGCAACTCCAGGCCCGCACGGCGGTCACGATTCGGAGGACGCCTCAAGTGATTCTACGGAATTGGGTCGTGACAGTCTAGCGGCCGCGGACGTAGCCGTTGAGGGCGTAGGGGTGCCAGAGGAGGCTATGGCGGAGGCAGAGGTAATTATTCTGGAGGGCACAAAGCAAACCTGGCAGAAGGGGAAATGAGAGTCAGTCATCCGATATGACCCCCAGTGAGAGAAAAATGCTAGAAATGTGGAGGAGCATGAAGCTTGGAACCAGCGACAGTCGAGCCAACACCACTGGGACATCGACTCAAACCACCTCCAGAGGTAACATCACATATTATGTCCATACAAGCATAGATATACCAGCTCATGCCCTTGCATCTACCCACAGACCATGAAGTCTAAATTGGATAATTGACTCTGGGACATTCCGCCATGCCACGAGTGCCCATGATGAGTTCCAAGATTACACTCGTCAGGCAACGCCTGAAAGCATTCAGACTGCTGATGGTACTGCTAGACCCATTGTGGGTAAATGCACAGTTGAATGCACCCCTTCCATGACTCTTACTGATGTCTCATATGCTCCATCTTTTCCTTTTAATTTATTGTCCATTAGTGCTATTGTTCTTCAACTTAATTGTGTTGTTTCCTTTGACATTCCTAAGGTGATTTTTCAGAAGGGAACGGGGAGACGGTTGGGGACTGGCACTTGGCATAAAGGGCTATGGTACTTGGACAAAGGTGGGCTAGATGCAGCACTAGCATCACTGGTAGATAAAGCACAATAGGAGGAGCCGCGAAGGACTGTAGAAACAGAATTATTACTCCAACATCAACGTATGAGACACTCTTCATTCAGTCTACTGAGTCGGATGTATCCCTTTATGTATCAAAAGGCTAATAAGCAAAAGTTGATTTTTGATGCTTGTGAACTTGGGAAACATACCAGAAGCTCGTATGTGAGTTCTGGAAATAGAAGTCTAGCTGCTTTTGATATGATACATTCTGATGTGTGGGAACCTTGTCCTACAACTACTATTAATGGTTTTAAGTAGTTTGTCACCTTTATTGACTGCTACACACGTGTCACCTGGGTATATCTAATGAAGAGTAAGAGTGATGTATTCGCATACTTTTAAAATTTTTATTGCAAAGTTACAACACAATATGGTGCTAGGGTGAAGACTTTGAGGTCTGACAATAGGACATAATACACCAACAAGACTATTGAAGAATACTTATCAGTCCATGGGATACAACATCAAACTTCATGTGCCTATACACTAGCTCATAATGACGTGACAGAGCGGAAGAACATGCACATGCTAGAAGTGGCACGGTCAATGATGTTTGCTATGAATGTTCCTAAATACTTGTGGGGGCATGCCGTGTTGACGGTTGCATATCTCATCAACAGGATGCCCTCTCAGGTGTTAGGATGGAAGACACCGTTTGAGATGCTTACAGGTGAGAACAAGTACATTGTTCCTCCAAAGGTATTTGGATGTGTCTGCTTTGTGAAGGATAATAGGCCCGCGGTGGAAAAGTTGGACCCTCGGACAGTAAGTGCGTCTTTATTGACTACTCAGGGACTCAGAAGGGATACTCTTGCTAGAGTCTTGTGGAGCGAAGGCTCTTTGTGAGCATGGACGTTACATTCAGAGAGATTGAACCATACTACCACAATGGTTCAGGTGAAGGCTCCGCATTTGGTGACACCTAACACAAGAGGTGTTAGGAGTGAGGGGGAGATGGGCCTAAGCGTGATTGTCGGATCAGTTCCATGCCCAATGATGGAAGTTGGTCCAAGAGAACAAGGGAGAGATAGCAAGGGGGAGAAAAGTGATGAGGAAGCTCACAATGAGAAAGAAAGTGATGTTGCATTACAGGAGGAGGAACAAACTACAGAAAATTCTACAGAACTCCAAGTCTACAGAAGGAGAAAGCAGCAGTCCACTACTGTGCCTACTGCCCCTACTGTGCCATGTCCCCTGCCTAACCCTGCCCCAACTGCTGAAGATGCACCTCCCGCACCGGATCCCTCTAATTCGGAAGCGGATCCCTCTGATTCGGATGTATGATCTCTCCTCATTGTCCTTCTACTATTCCCTTAAGGAGATCTTCTCGCAGTAATGCGAAAAGATTCACAAATCGTTATGGTTATGAACATGACATCGTCCGTTTTTTATCCTGCTCTAATCTCTCCTACTTATGGAGCATTCATTGCATCGTTAGACACCACCTCTTTGCATAATTGTTGGTAGGAAGCAAAAGAAAATCCGAGGTGAAAAGCTGCAAAGTTGGAGGAACTTGAGACACTGAAAGTTGAAAGGTTAGAGAAACTAGGCCACGTGCTGCTTTGGATAGGTTACAATGTTAATAAGTCGTCTATTTTAATGGAAAAGTTGCCATATGCATGCAACTAGAACTTACAGCTCCCAAAGGTTAGAGAAACTAAGAATGTACATTTGATGAGGCAAAACATATGAGCATGAAGAAACAAAGAGTGTACAAAAAAAAGCTCCATAACGTAGACATGAAATTGGATGACAACAACCATATATGATGACAACATTCAGGAATGATGATACCCTACTTATCTCTCATTTTCAGGTTTTCTGGTCCTTGGATGTTTTTGGAGAATTGAGTTGTGATCATCTAAAATTTTCTATCGTGCCACCTTCTACATAAGATTAATGTTACTTCTACATAAGATTAATGTTATGATTGCCATACATCTTTTCTTAATCTGTTCCCCGGTGGTGGTGGTGATGGTGGAGGAGGACGTCCGACTCCATTTTGAAGAACCTCTCCTCCTGGATGGCCTACGCATGACAAACCTCTCTCCTGTCGTCTATCGATGGTCGTGTGGTGTCACGCCCCGGTCCCGCAGGGCCGTTCGTCCTCGCTTTGGTCCCTACGGAACCGATCGTCCTCGCACGGGCGTGATGCCGTGCAAGCCTAAAGTGCGCTTGCACAAGGCCAAAGCTTTGAAACAAGGGCAAGTAAGCTATTCAATATCTGAAGCAGCGGCACATAACATTGCAGAAAAGTGAAGAACACAATGGCATATGAAAATAGGCTCTTTTATTGATATTCACAAATGTTACAAGCGGCACATGACCGAGGTTACAATTCGCTCAAGCACTCTTCTCTCGATTACAATGATACCGTTCCATACATTATGTCCCTTTATACAAAGCAACTCAAAGCAGGCACAACTCGATGCGGCTCCAGGCATCGACTCCAGATTTCCGGTTCCTTGGGATGAGGCACGGCTATCGCTTCCTCGGACGAACGGGCACCTGAAAACAAGCAGACTGTTGGTGGGTCAGCACTTTATGCAAGTACTGGTGAGATAAAACAACTGAACAGAAGCTACACCCCCTGAAACCCACACTAAGAAATCATGTGGCAAAATATTGCATTACTAGTGATCTTGCTAGTTTTACCTAAGTTCATTTCATGCAGTTCAGAACTATAGTCAGATTACATCTTTGAAAACATAACTTGAAAACAGTTTGCATATCGAAACTATAAGCATACGAATCGGGACAGTGCTCTATCGTGTAGTGCGCAGCATGTATTGTGCAACACAAGTCTAACTCTTAGGGGCAAAGCTTAACTAGCATACGGATCATATCGAATCGAGGCAACGTATCAAGTGGACTATCATTTAATCAAGCACACAAATAGAACTATCAATCAGAGGTCGGTCCCCGAGAAACTCAGGATCGGTAGCGGTAATCCAGCTAACCAATGACTCACATTCTGATCCTATTAGCAGCTGTGACTCATGGCTGCACATTACTGCCGAAGCAGCCGTAACCAAGGTTCAGCTCTGCACTAATAGTCATTGTCCGACCGATGCGAATGCATGCAACACTATCAGATAAATTCTACGATGCAGACAAAATGAACATGCGTGCTCATGCATAAACTCATATTTTTTACCCCATAGCCGAACGGTTATCCCTGCAGCAGACACACAAGTTAGTCACAACATGCACCTTATGAACAAACTTATGAATCCATCTTCTTCTGGTGTCACAATGATAGGTATGCAAGAAGGTAAACCTAGCATGCGCCCTATCTATATGACGGTCCTGAGAAACTCATTGATGGACAACAACACCCCCCTAGATCCCGAAGGACCGGAACATCAGGGTGATCTAACAATCCCTTCCGGACCGACCGATTCCCAGTGCCCCAGGAATCGACCGAGAGACTATTACCTTGTGCACAAGTTGTCCGAGACCAATGCAAGACAAGCAACATTCACATTCACATTCACATTCACAAGCACATAACAATCTAATAGCCACACCCCCTGGAACCCGAAGGCACGGAACATCAGGGCGGACTATTAGACTATACTCTTCTTCTTATTCAAGCAAACACATCTTTTCACATATCTAATAGCACACCCCCCTGGAACCCGAAGGCACGGAACATCAGGGTGCACTATTAGTCTATGCATATACGAATCAAAGGCAGCAGTTCGATATAACAAAACAGACAAGCAAAACATACTTTTTGACAAGCACGATTGATTCTTATTTAACACGCAAAAACTATCTCTTTCTTTCTTAGCATATTCAAGGAACATATTTCAGGCATTTCGTTTACTTATCTTCTTAGCATGGCAAAGGTTCGTTCGATAGCTGTGTCGGTGTTTCTAAGCATACTACATTTCTTATTCTCTTTAGCATAGCAATGGTTCTATCTTATTCTGACAAGTATTCATATTCTCTTAGTTAGGCAGCAGATTCGTTTCGATGACAAGCTATGTGAGTTCTCTTATTAGCATACTGAGTCGGTTCTATCATTCTCTTACGAAAACATTCTTCTTAAGCAAACAAGCATTCAAAAACTCAGATTCATTATTAAGTCGTGCAAGAATCAGAGAATGCAGTTCTGCCCACTCACCTTGATTAATCGGTCGGGAACTCTCCGAGAAGACTTCCGTTCGAGCAAGCAAGTCGATCCCACTTGTACATAGCGCCGACGCGGAGCGGGGCACTACATGTGGAAACACACCTTCATGATGTATTTCGTCGAGCCTCGTTCCTCCTACACATCCATTGTGGCATTTGCTAGATGGACTTGGCGACCAATCCCACCCGGCCCCCCGGGGGGTTAAGGTTCCTGGAGATGATCGAAGTGTTTTCTCGGGAACATTTATTTCTTCGTCAAATTCCTTGATATCCATTGTGGCGTTTGCTAGATGGACTTGGCGACCAATCCCACCCGGCCCCCCGGGGGGTTAAGGTTCCTGGAGATGATCGAAGTGTTTTCTCGGGAACATTTATTTCTTCGTCAAGTTCCTTGATGAGGCGGATCTAGAGAAGGTACTCTGTGGTGGCCCCTGGATGTTTGACGGGAAGCTGGTCATCCACAAGTGACTCCTTCAAACTCAAACTCCTAGTTGCCATCCATACTGGGGTCCCATTTCCAAAGCTACCGCTTTAGCTCTAGAACGAGGCGGCTCTATGTAAGATCTCAAGTGTGGTTGGAAACCCGATTCGGATAGACCAGGCCACCAGAAGGAGACAACGAATGACCTATGTGCAGGTTTTGGTAGAGATTTTAGCTGTGCAAAATCTTCGCAAAGAAGTGTCGGTAAGACTTCTCGATGGACGCCACACTGTGCAACTGATTATGTATGAGCGGGTTCCCCCCATGTGTGTGGTGTGCAGATGTATTGGACATGAAGAGTTACAGTGCCCCGACCAAAATAGTAAGATTACCCGTGAAGAACGGATATATCAGGCCAATGGCGTCTGTGAGATTAGTCGGGGACGAGATACTCCCTAGTTGTGGAGACCTTCACATTTTTCCATCCAATTGTCTTGCCTAACATTGGCAGTGTCAACCGGGAGGAGGGCATGGTTGCAGTGGAGGTGACTAGTCCTCCTAAGGAGACAGGTGGAGAAAGACTCCGGAATAGAGGTGGACCCTGTTGTTGTGTATGTTCCTAGAGGTTTCTGATAACATGGATCAGACAAGAACTGGATGTCGACTGGACCTGGAATAGTCCCAACACCAAGAGCTCCATTCAAGGGACTGATTACCAGCCTACCACCAAATCATGGAAGTATTGCTATGAGATCGACAACTGCTTCGGACGAGAAGGAGGTCGATGGTGAAGGTGAGGAGGACATCGGGAGTTGGGCAGAGGACACGCAACTGACCATGCTGAACTCCAAGTGGCATGAACTTCTCCAACCCTCTTGTTCGTGTCAGTTCCCGTTTCACTAAAGGGATAAACAAACGGCGCCCATAGCTATTTTGTGTTGGGTTAGCTTGATACTGGTTGTGATTGACATTGATGGTTTGTGTGTGTTCGGGTGATGGGCAGTTGAGTCCCATCTTCCATTTGGTACATTTTCTTATAATCTATAAAAATTACGTTCTTCAACACGCACACCAGTTGTTATGGAATTATAGCAACCCACATAATCTTTTCTTGATTTATGCCGACTTTCATGGAATAACTATTTACTTTCTAAATCCATTTCATCTTTGAAATGCTATGAAAGTCGCTATGATTTATATTTGATAAAAGCTTAAAACATAATTAACTTAAAATTCATTTACTACTATATTTCTATCAATTTAAAAAGAAGTATATTTCACATTGACTTTTCCGTTATGAGTCAATTAATTTGTAAGAAGAAAAAATATAACTTACAATTTACAAGATAAGCTCAAAAGATTGATTATATTTGAGAAAATAACAAAAAGTCGGCAATGCTATAAACTAATTCAGTCTATACAATTATAATTTTGGAAGTTGAAACTGCTAACTACATACATGATTGTTCAACCTGAGATTGGCTCAATTAGATAATTATATTACCATGTAACCTAGATATTTGAAATTCTGAAAAACCTTGTTGAATAAAAAATTAGATTGTTACGGATCCATTGATACAAAGGTGTTCGACCTCTACTTTGCAACCACAATGTCATCGTCTCCCCTCTCCTTGTCCCAATGGAATTGTTGGCAAATTTGTATCCAAATTAGGAACAAAAATCAAACCTATGAGGAGGAGAAAGTAGTAGACGACGTCAAACAAACAAATCAAGCTCAGATTTGAAATAAACTAGTGCTGATGACTCAAAACTCTAAATGAACAGACTAAAAGTCTAAAACTAGTCACACAAAGATCTAGGTGCGGTCCCTCATCACATGCCGCTCACAATTGGCATATTCTTGAATCCTTGTTAGTTCCCAAACACAGTTATGACCAAAATTACACCCATGTCATGGAAAACAGTTATGAATCCGAGGTCCTTTTTAACTTTTTCTCATTTTGTACATATAGATGTACCATGACCAAATCTTCAATCTGTCAAAAATGAACCCACCACAGTAGAAAGGATTGGGATTATCATTCCTTTTCACTCTTTGGCTTAATGTGCCATAGAAATAAAAGTGAATTCCTACAGCAAAATGTATCATCTTACCTCTTCTTCTAGACTCTTTATAGTCTAGGGAACTTGGAATGGGCCCCTTGGGTGCATGAGCTTAAATTGCATATCCAAAAGTTTTTTTTGGCACGAGTCCCCTCATGCTAACCGGCTGCCAAGGTTTGCCAAGGTTTTATGGCACGAGTCCTCTCATGCTCATAGCTAACTTCGCAAGGAATTTGGCACCAACATAGAGGGTTGATGCCAGGTCGCAATTGGTCATAAAAACTTTGTCAATTCCTTTATGGAGACTATACTGCACTCCAAACACACCTTTTGCCTCCCAGCACATTAAACTTTTAGTGTACCACCATTTCTCTATATCTTCTACTCACTTTTCTTTTATCTTTGCACTCAGAGCTGCAACTACCATTTCTATGTGGGCAAATAAAGTACATCACAAAGCTTCTTCTATTTCCCTTCATGTGTCTAACTAGACATGTCTCACGGTGTAAGCCAACAAAATTCATGCATTTACAGTTATTTGAAACTACAAGTAGAAATTGGCTGGCATCTTTTGATGTTACAGGAGAACATAAAAATGGTTACTTCCAAGTTATAACTGAATCTTCCCTGATAAAAGTCACTGGCATAAACAGCATAAAATATTTTTAAGTAGAAAAACATCAGCTAAGAGAGTTTCTGAACAGTAACATCAAAATTAACTCGCTCACCAGTAGCAAACAAATCCCAGAAGAGAGTAGTAGTAATATAAAGAAATGATGTGAACATGAGAAATCCACGAAAGGACCCCATCTTCTCAACAAAGAAACCTGCCCCAATGGTTCCCACAATAGCAGCCAATGTTCCAGCAGTATTTGACATTCCTGTCACCACAGAACAATATCAGTCTAACAGGACCATCCAGCAGACTGTTTACAAAGTATATGCATGATTAGAGTAAATTAGTACCATGCAGAACACCAGCATATTCTGGAGCGATCTCCTGAAAATTGCAAAGTTTCGTGGAAGTGATTAGAAAATGGAGTAACATACAGTTACACATTTTTGAAAGTGGATAGAGAGACTAGACATCTTTGGGTCACAAAGCACAACTGGCAATAAATGTAAAACCGACAAACCTGAAGATTCACCAGAAATCCAGAGTGACTAAAAGAGCTTAAACCTACGGCTGCTGTAAGCCAAGCAGAAGCAACAGAAGGACTTTTCGCTGCATTTAAGCCAAGAAGAGCAATCCCAGGACCAAGAAAACCAATTGACTGCAGAAAAGATTCAGCTTCAAAGGTTATCATTTCACTTTGGTAAGTTGAACCGTCAAAATCTTGAATTGTTATCATTGGATTAGAAAAAGGTAAACTGCTTAGATATATATAGAATGTAAGTAATTAACAATACTTTCGCAGCAAAACATTTTACATTCTCATAGTTGTTCATAGAGTGGGATCCATCAGAATATGGAGATAAAAGTTAACATATAAATAAAATAAAATAAAATAAAATAAAATAAAAGGGATAACATAGGACTTGATCTTCTGAGTGTAGTTTTATCTGACATGACATGTCAGAAAAAAAAAAAATTTACACACCTGGACTTATGACTATTATATATATATTGGTGACACCTAGACTTATGTCATAAATTTCTTTTCTTTCTTTTTTCTTTTCGCTATTTTTTATGTAGTCCAAAAAATAGAAACAACATAAACAGAGAAAATGCTACATATGTCACCAATTCAACATGGACACGCTAAAATATATGTGAAAACCAAAATGCAGTGTCATCTCCATGCCTACAGCGTCCAACCTGAGTCCAACAAGACACAGCTGAGACAGACACACTAAACCATATAATCAAAATCTTTCGTTGTATTCATATTATTGTCTTGTATGTAACCCATTTCTGTATCCTTACAACACATAAGATGATAAAGTGAAGGATTTATTAGCATGAATCTTCAGATGCTGAACAGAGATAATGGCTACAATACAATTTAAAAAACCAATGGCAACATTAATCATCTTGAGCACATACATAATGAGTTCAACTACACAAACTCAAATAAGAACTCATGGATTGAACTTGCAATAAGGATATGACAAGTGGACAATTTTTTCACTTTAGTCCTTTGTATTTTTGCATTTAGACTCTTTGAAAAAGTCAAAAGATAAGATGAATGTAATCCAACGGTTGTAAATTGCATGAGTTAAAAAAACTAAGAACTCATGAGTTCCTCTAGGAATTTTGATACATAATAGCATAGTATGTCCTTAATGTCTTGCTCTAAGAATATATATAGGATAATAGCTCAATCTAAGCATGGTAATGGCATTCAACTGGACCTAAAAAGACATATGACAGCTTCAGTACACGGATAACTGGCCAATCATTGTTCATTGCACTAGAGGTTGCATTAAGTATGAAATGCCTATGTCAACAAGTTACTGACGTTTAATCAGACACAATTACTGCAGCTTGTTATATACCTAGTATAAAACAATCAAAACTTGTAAGAAGAAACTATACCTGCATTACTTTTCGTGTCAAAGTAACACTTGTGCCACTCCGAATCATCGAGTCTGACACAGCACCAGCCACATACCCTAGAACTGCCATCATAACCCATGGAAGAGCACTAAACCAGGCAGCTTGCCTGAGGTCAACATGATAAATCTGCCCAACAGCAGAAAAATTATATATACAGGTGAAAGATCCACGTAAACCCTTACTTTCAGTAACCATAACAAAAGATACATACCGTATTGAAGTATATTGGCATCCATGAAAGGATGACAAAGAAACCCTGCATGTTCAGTCATCATTTAATTACTCTACAGGTTCTAAACAAGAGTAAAGGGGCATACTACAAGAAGGGAATCGATAAACATGTTACCCAGCTATGCATAGCATTTGCGGAGATCAAAGCCCAAGTTGGCAACTTTGAGAGTAGCTTCCTAAATGGAGGAATCATTCTGGAATACCCATGCTGTTGCTTTGTGCGAGGTTTCTGATTTTTATTAATATACTCCAATTCGTACGCTGATATTTGGGGATGTTGATTAGGAGTGCTTGAAGTTGCAGACAGCCACACCACGACCCAAAAGAATCCAAAGAGCCCAAATATTACAAAAGGTCCAAAAATTCCAGCCTTTGCCATAATGATAGGTGAAATCAAGAGTCCTGCTGCACTGCCGAGGTTAAATCCAGCCATAGCGATTCCGACAGCTCTGGATCGTTCTAATTGAGGGAACCATCTAATAAATATAAGAAAAAGGGGGAAAGTTCAAACAAGTTCATAACAAAATCACACGGGCGAGCGCGCACACACACACTTGGGGATGGGGAGAGTTTGAGGATGATGATACATTGAAGAATGATAGGTAGCACCTAGCTACCTTGAGATCATGTTGTTCATGCTAGGAAGTGCCACTCCTTCTGCGAGGCCCAGCAGAACTCTGATGGAGAGTAGGGCCGACAAGGAGGTCTGTGCAGCCCAGGGGGTAAGGTAGGTAGCCATGGACCAGAGGGCGACACCCCAGGCCATGACTAGTTTACCACCGTAATAGTCCACGAGTGCCCCTCCTACTATAGGTGACATTAGATATCCCCATAAGAAAGACGACTGCATTCAATTCATTCAGTAGTAGGCTAGTAGCTAATGCAATAGCAGCAGCAGCAGCAGCAGCAGCAGCAGAATGAGAGGAAGAGGAAGAGGAAGAGGAAGAGGAAGAGGAAGAGGCGGAGATCGATCTATATGTGTAGTGAAGTACCTGAACAATCCCTGAGAATGACTGGGTCCAACCGTGGGACTTGGCCAGGGGAACTATGGCCACAGACATCACCACCCTGTCCGCGTTGCATAGCGCCAGAGCCAAACCCAGCATGGCTACCACCTTAACCCTCTCCGACGTGATGAACTCCAACAGGCTCGGGGGCCTTTCGTCCTCGGGGAGTAACGACCCTGATCTTGAAACCCTAGAATGATCTTCTCCTTCTCCTCCTCCTCCTCCGTGGACTCCACTTCTTCTTATTCTTATTACTTGTAGAGGCTCTACGAAGGGGTTCTTCTTCGATTCATGAAGGGGAAAGCAGAAAGAGGAGGAGGAGGAGTGGAGGCTGCAGCAGCGTCGAAATGGATGAGGACTGGTGGAGTATGAGTGGATGTTTCTACTTGCGGATTCGGGTTTTCTTCTTCTTATACTAGTGCCGGGGTTAGGGTTAGGGTTTTGAGAGAGTGGAGGAGGAGGAGGCGGCCCTCCTCGGTGGTATAGAAGGAAAAGGCTCATTGCAACCAAGGCTAGGAAGAAGACTGGTGTAGTAAAAAAAAAAATTCCCAAGACCAGAGAGAGAGAGGGAGAGAGAGAGAGAGACTGTAATTAAACCTTTTGGATCAATCTTCCTTTAGCCTGTCAGTCGGCCCAATATGTTTCTGGTGCGATTTATACACAAAGCCCAGGCCCATATCGAGGCTCATTGTAAGTTGTAACTAGGGCTGTCCGGAACATCCGTCTATTGCTGACCGATTTACAATTTTGGCTATCCAACTCACTTAGTTTGTTATACGAATTATATGATCAAATTAGCCTTACGTCGGTCTATAGGTTATTACGGTTAAAACCGATATATCAGGAGTATAGATGATCGGACAATTGTCTCTCATTTTTTTGACAAAAAAAATTAGCTATAAATATTTTACAATATTGTCCTCACTGAAATTCTTTCTTGACCACACTGCTTACTTACAAATATGATATAGACTAAAAACTACACTATTTAATCTAGGAGGTTAAAAGTAAAATTATTTTTTGACCAAACTCTCATTCTTCCATACCTAATAAAATCTTATGATTTTGTATTCATTATCCATTTTATGAAAAATATATTGGACATTACAGCATTGAAAAAAAAAAAATCAAGATATTCAGAATGCAATGGGTTGAAAAATGTGTCTCAGCAACGATTTGAAATTAGAAGAGTGAATCTATGTGATTCTTTGATGCAAGAAGATTCGTCTTTTTGCAACAAACATGAATGATATTGTTGTTGCTGGATCAAATTTGATGGTAAGGGATCGAACTCAGACCAAAATCCAGTTCCTGGCCGAATTCGGAACGAACTCTGTGCTTTTGTTCCAAAATTGTTGGCAAAGGGCCAATCGAACTCTGTCCGAGTTTAGTGTCGATCGGGACTGATTAATCTACATTGTTGGATGCTAATGGACGGCCAGATCTGTTGGTAGGCTACTTTTAGGGTTTTCTAAATCCTAAAATAGGTTTCTCATCCTAATTATATGGGTTAAGAGTGTAGGCACAAAGAAGAGCACAAGGTGGATATTCTGGGTGCTTGTCCACAAAAAATTTAAGAGAAAGTCCATACTTTGCTCTTAGGGCTCGTCATGCAAGACAGAAGGAAGAAGATATCTGATTGAGGAGTCGTTGCCTTTGTTCAGGGAGATCGCTACGGGTAGGGTGAGTGATTTCATTGTTATCTCTGTCATTTCTTCTTGAGTGTGATGAGGGAGGTTGAACCTATTAGGACAAAGGGTTCAACATTGATTTTTAATATTGTAATTTTAATTGAGTTATAAAGATTGAGATTTATCCAGGTGACGTAGTCACCGACCATATACGTTGTTCTTATATGTTTTGGTGCTTGCATTAGATGATGGTTGGTTATCTCAGGTGGGTTGGTCTATGTTTTTGTTGCGGTCAGTTTTACCAACTGTAAAGAATAACAGGACAACTAGCTCAAAGTAGATCATAACAGTAATAATAATAATAAGGAGAAAAAAGAGAGTAGATAATTATGATGCAATGTCGCATTTCCAGTTGAAAGCTTGCTTGCTACACTGACTGAGGTTGTTATTTGAATCACCAACTGTAAGAGCATCATTATTAGTTGGGACTCTCAAATGCAATTTGGGGTCCAGAATTTCAAAAAAAGGTAAATGTAGAATGGGTTGGGTTTGTATGAGAATAGTAGGAAATGATAAAGTGAGTTCCGGTCCCAAAGATTGTGTGGTCAAAAATTAATGTGAAAAAAAAAAATGTAAAATCTAGAATCTAGAAAGTTGCGCTCCAAATTGGGACTTACTATTCTACAAAATGGGTTCCTACAATCTAGAATATAGAAATTGGGAGGCCCAACTTATAGCTCACATGGGTGGAATGGAACTCAAAATCTAGAAATTAGAACTAGAAATAAGACTTACTATTCTACAAAATGAGCTCCTACATTTTAAATCTAGAATCTATAATGTGGGATGTGTCTTACTAATGATGTTATAAAGAATAAAATTATCAATTTCAAGAGTAGACCACACGTTTCCGAGAATCACTCATGGCAGTATCAGTTTGCTTACTTGAGCTATCCGACTCCCATTTTGTCAAAACTTTTAGGCCTAGCTTGGTTCGCAGAAAGAAAAAGAAAGGAAAGAAAATCAATTTCTTATTTTATTTTTTTCTTTATCGAACTCGAACGATCCTTGTGGTTACCGAGGAAAGATATAAGATCCCGGCTGGATGACGAAAAATCAGTGGATCGAGTCACGGGAACATATTATTCCTTCTATTTATTAATAGTGGAAGTTGGTAGGACGGTGGGCCCACAAGCCGTGCAATGCAGCATGCACAAAAGTCCCGTGTTAAATGCCGGACCGCATAAAAAAAAAACTCATTCTTTTCCTTTGAAAAATTACAATATTCATCGATTTTATTTTTTTGTGTTTGAAAATGTCAAAAAAATTGAAAAGGAAAGTAAATGCTAACAAGTGAGAAAGTAAAACCTGGGCTGAATGGAAAAAAAACTATTTTTTCTCCTAATTTAAATGGAGTTTATTCCTTGGCTGGATCGATTAATTTGTGTTTATTTTTTCTCTCATAATTTTACCAACCAAACGAGAGGTACGTACAGCCAGAAAGTAATAGTAGTACTACTACCACCATAAACACGAATAAAGACAAATTAATAGTAAGCCATGTAAATCACTAGATTTTTCAGAACACCCTCGTCTAAATATTGTGTTTCTTTTGGTATATTATTACTATTCATAACAGCAACAACAGCTCAAGGGAGAAAACAAACAAAACAGGTTAGCATGGAGTGTAGCTGTTGATAGTAAGAGTTAAAATAATACATCTTGTCAATTCAAAACAAGGGACAAATTATTATGAGCAAGGATTCATACTCTTCTGTTCATATATATATTGAGTGGAGTTCAATCATTTATTCTAGGCATTGTACATGCATGGACATTGATATACCATATGGAGCAACCACATCAAGTTTTCAATCGTCACAAATGACAGGTTGCCATGAGATTCCTGCAAAAAGCAAGCGAAAACTCAATAAACAATATCCTGTTTCTAGCAGACAAGACAAGAAGAACAAATAACAGGCAGCACAAAAATTAATTCCCTTCCCTTCCCTTGCATCCTCTCTCTCTCTCTCTCTCTCTTACATGAGAGAATCCTTCTGACAAGTAGAAGGAGAACAAAGTGAGATTCCTAAACAAGACAGATTCCAGAAAATAACAGAACATAAGTATATACTGGAATAACAAAATTCAATGTTTTTGAGTTTATACTGGAATAACTGTCAAGAGGAACTCTTAAGAATGATTTTGGCACTGAAAAAATAGCCATGTGAGTCTCACAAGACAAGGCAAGCTCAGTCCCGCGATCTATGAACTCCATAAAATATCCAGGTTTGCAGTAGTGTTTCGAGGATTCTGATGTCCGGTTAGCGGACGAAGGAACAACGTCTTTGTGGTGGTTCGGAGACGAAAATTTCGAAAGATGATTAGATTTTTGGATTAACTTGTAATCGCTGAAGAGAAGGAAGCCGGTTTCCCATGGAACTCAGCAACGAAGCCATATTCCCCGCAGAACCATCAGTAACGCTCCGTCCCGCTCCCGCTAAATAGGATAGTTTCGTAGAATTGGCAAAACAGCCACGTCGCTGAACCGGGCTGTACAGCCGGCACCAATGAATCAACTTCACTGAATCATGTGTTGTGTTCAAGCAGAACCATGTTCCCATTCAACGGAAGCTTCACAGAACAACGCGTGTTGGCCATTCATTTACGAGGGTTGTCCCATCGGCCGTGATGGCTGATATAGCCTCGTTAATGGGACGCAGTGTTTTAAAAATTGGGCCGAACCCGGTTGATCCGTGAACCGATAATTTTTTCGGTCCAGATGTTGATCCACTGTTTTTTTTTAAAATTCAATTGTAATTAAATATTTTTGTAAAAAACAGTGTTCATATGGAATTAAATTTAAACCATTTAGTTTAATTCAGTGGTTGAGCCAACTGGTTGAACCGATTTGATTTGACCCAACGTTCTGATCGGATCGATCCGGTTTTAAAAACACTGATGGGACGTTACATCCCCGAGACGTTCCCTAGATCACTGGAGACGTTACGTCTCATGAGAAGATGCAGTCGCGTCACGTGTGTTGTTGGAATCACCGAACTTAATGTCCTGGTTCAGTAGAGAACCACGTGGCAGGCGTCCCGCACTTCCCGTGGGAACACATGACATAATGGCAACAGTTACCCGCTAGAAGTGTTTCCATTGAGCCACAACAACGAGGTTCAACAAAAGGCCAGTAGTCTGTACGATACATGGCTGGAGCCTATAAATAACTCATTTCAGAGATAATTTAGGATCTGATCTCTGATCATTCCACTCATGCGAGGGTTTTCTTCTTCCTTTGGTCTACTACATGCTCACTCCCTCTAGTATATGTGCCATTAAGGAATTTCAAATATCTTCCGAGTTAAATTCGTCGGCTCCATATCGACAAAGGAGAGACTCTCAATCTCAAGGCTACATGCTTCCCTGTGGAAGTACAATGCCACAACAAGTGTTTGATATCATTTGGCGGTCACAATCGACGTACTGGAAGTTCCGAAGCATCTGAAAAGCCTCAAATTTATTTTTATTGTTGTAGAGACTCTTGTTAACAGTCTCTGTGTAAAAGTTGTAATCTTTCTGCAATATAAAAGTTTTCACTTTTTGTCGAAAGCAAAGATAAGAATTAAGGCCATGTTTGGTTCACGGATTTAAGAAACAAGAAAAGAAAAATTGTTCATTTCTTCTTTTTTTGTTAGCAACAAACTTGAAAACTATTTTTCTGATAGAAGAAAAAATAGGAGGAAATATGGTTCCTCTTAGAAGCGATGAGATTGATTTTACATTTTTATTTTCCTTCATTATTACAAAAATTTAGTATGATAATAGCCCTACCCGAATGTGTTATTGCCTATTTTGTCCATTACTTTTGGATTTCTGTGATGTTATTTTTATTTTAAAATGTAAGGATATTATTGGAACATTGATTTTTTTTCCTTTCTTACAACAACCAAACAATGGAAGAGAAATCAAATGCTCTTTCTTAAATGCTTTCCTTGTTTTACCAAACACATAAAAGAAAATCTAACGTGAATTTTAATTTTCCATCTCAATAGAAACTTGGTTTAATACTTGGCTTAATTTTATTGATGGTTGGGACTACATATATATATATATATATATATATATATATATATATATATATATATATATATATATATATATATATGAGAGGCTAATCCCTCTCTATTATTCTACTAGATGTGGGACTAAACACCTACTAATACTCTCAACACTCTCCCTCAATATGGGCTATAGATTTCACTTATCCCCATATTGTCATACAGTTTAGAAAGACTCGATGAATTAAGGCCCTTAGTCAGACAATCTACAACTTGTTCTTCTGAGCGAACATGATCGAGCTTTAATATCCATTTTTCTAGCTTCTCTTTGATGAAGAACCGATCGATCTCGATGTGCTTAGTTCTTTCATGCTGGACTGGATTGTTAGCTATACTTATTGCAGCTTGATTGTCACTCATAAGACGCGACGGTGTTCTCTGGTCCATCTTCAACTCCGTCAACAGTGCTCTTACCCACAACAACTCTGATACTCCTAGAGCCATAGCTCTATACTCTGCTTTAACAGTCGATCGTGCTACCACAAACTATTTCTTACTTCTCCATGATATTAGGTTACCCCCACAAAGACACAGTATCCTGAGGAAGACCTTCTATCGTCCATGCAGCTTGTCCAATCTGTATCGCAGTACCCCTCAACACCCAGGTGTCCATTTTTCTTGAACCATAGTTCTCTTCCAGGAGTCCCCTTCAGATATCTCAGGATACAGAAAACTGCATCCATGTGACCCTTCCTTGGATCATGCATGTAGCGACTCACTACACTCACAGAAAATGAGATATCAGGGCGAGTGTGGCCTAGATAAATCAATCTGACTACAAGTCTCTGATATCTCTCACGATCAACAAGCTCTCATACCTTTGCACCCAACTTATCTTTCTGATCGATTAGAGTGACTGCTGATCGACATCCCAGCATAGCAGTCTCTGTGAGCAGGTCTAGTACATACTTTCTTTGAGAGAGGACGATCCCATCTCTTCCTTGAGCCACCTCCCGAAAAAATACCTCATCATTCCCAAGTCCTTCACTTCAAACTCCTTGGCGAGTTTTGACTTCAGCTGGTGATCTCCTCCTCATTATCACCTGTGATCACTATATCATCCACATACACTGCAAGTATGATTATGTGGCCTCTTGCATGTTGGAAAAAAATCGTGTGATCTGTATTGGTCTGGCGGTACCCCATGCCTGTGACAGCCTTCCTGAATCTATCAAATCAGGCTCGAGAAGATTGCTTGAGCCCATACAGTAATTTATTTACCTTGCACACATTTTTCGTTGACTGATTCATGCAAACCCCCCCCCCCCCCCGGAGGGGGGGGGGTCTCCACATATACTTTCTCGTGTAGGTCTCCGTGAAAAAAAGTGTTCTTCAGATCCAATTGATACAGCTGCCACACATGGTTTGCTACAAGGGAGACCAGGGTTCTCACAGTGCTCATCTTTGCCACTGGAGCAAATGTCTCATCATAGTCGATGCCAAAGGATTGAGTGAATCCCTTTGCAACCAACCTTGCCTTGTACCGCTCCACTTTTCCTTCTGGCGTCTCCTTTACTGTGAAGACCCATTTGCATCCAACTACTCTCTTTCCTTTAGGCAACGAAACAAGCTTCCATGTCCTATTTCTTTCGAGTGCCCCAAGTACCTCCAATATTATAGCTCTCCACCTTGGATCTTCCTTCGCTTTCTGCCAACATTTAGGCAAAGATGTGGTGTCTAACAATAAAATGAATGCTCGATAGGTAGGGGATATATTAGAGTAGGATAAGAAATTGGTAATATCATGCTCATAACCATAACGATTATGAGATTTTTCGCATTACTGCCAGAAGATCTCCTTAAGAGAATATAAGAAAGTGGTGAAGAGATCATATCATCCGAATCAGAGGGATCCGCATCCAAATCAGAGGGATCCGGTGTGGGAGGTGCATCTTCAAGAGTTAGGGCAGGGTTAGGCGAGGGACATGGCACAGTAGGGGCAATAGGCACAGTAGTGGGCTGCTGCTTTCTTCTTCTGTAGACTTGGAGGTCTGTAGATTGTTCTGTAGTCTGTTCCTCCCCCTGCACTGGAGCATCACTTTATTTCTCTTGATTGTCACCACTTTCTTCCTCCTGATTATGTGCATCCTCACCCTCGCTATCTCCCCCTTGTTCCCTTGGACTAACTTCCATCATTGGACATAGAACCGACCCGACAATCACGTTTGTGCCCATCCCCCCTCACTCCTAACACCTCATGTGTTAGGTGTGTCATCAAATGCGAAACCTTTGTAACATCCCATTCCGCTCAAGCGGACTGCCGACTCAATCGGCAATAGTGCAGCTGTCCCGACCCGCTTTGCCTCGATCAAGAAGCAAAGGATATCCAGACTTGTCCCTACAGGATCCGGCTTGGACTTTCAGAGGCTCGCTCAGACGTATCGCTCTACCGAGGCGAATCATCGCTAAGGTGGGTGGCTACGGTGAACTTGTCTTTGCTTAGCCAGCACACATAAAATCTGGAATGTTTATGCTAGTCGCTAGGTGAATCACCCCCTGCATGCTAATGAATCCAACGCACCTAGCTAAGGGAATAATCCCAACTTGTATTGCTTGCTAGAACATGGAAATTAAAATACTGCTTATATTCAGACACTCGCATGCTAAGTCCCTTAACGGTTTTATCTCTCGGACTACCTTCGGGCCCGAGCAAACGTGCTGATTATGTTCCTTAGAACGCATGCTTGTCTGCTTGATTGTTACCGTGTTTTCATCCAAACTCCGAGAGACTACTACGTAGTCGTTCCGTGCCTGAATGTTCCTGCAAGTATCCGGGACCGTTAGGTCACCAGGCAGCCCCGAACCAGGAGAATGCATCAAGACAAGTTAATCACTGTACAGAATCATGATTCAAGTGTAACACCCCATTCCGCTCAAGCGGACTGCCGTCTCAATCGGCAATCGTGCAGCTGTCCCGACCTGCTTTGCCTCGATCAAGAAGCAAAGGATATCCAGACTTGTCCCTACAAGAATCCGGCTTGGACTTTCAGAGGCTCGCTCAGACGTATCGCTCTACCGAGGCGAATCATCGCTAAGGTGGGTGGCTACGGTAAACTTGTCTTTGCTTAGCCAGCACACATAAAATCTGGAATATTATGCTAGTCGCTAGGTGAATCACCCCCTGTATGCTAATAAATCCAACGCACCTAGCTAGGAGAATAATCCCAACTCATATTGCTTGCTAGAACATGGAAAAGGAAATACTGCTTATATTCAGACCCTCGCATGCTAAGTCCCTTAACGGTTTCATCTCTCGGCTTACCTTCGGGTCCGAGCAACGTGCCTGCTTATGTTCCTTAGAAACGCATGCTTGTCTGCTTGAATGTGCATTGTTTTTATCCTTACTCCGGGAGACTACTCAGTAGTCGTTCCGTGTATGATTGACCCTGCAAGTATCCGGGACCGTCAGGTCATCTAAGGCAATCCCCGAACCAGGGGAATGCACTAAGCAAGAATAAATACTGAACGTAAATCACCTTGAATGATAATCATGCTATGTATGCATCTGAACGAGGATCATGTTATGTACTGATGGAATCCCAGCTCGTGGAGCAATATGCCTCGTTCAGACTAAGTTTAAGTTTCATGATTATCATGTCAAGCTATGGAATATGGATAGACCCTGACCTGCATTATCGCGGACAGCTTGTGCACAAGGTATGTTATGTTGAGTCCCGCGGACGGCTACACCGGGGCACCGGAGCCGATCCGATCCGGACGGGACGTATGAGCAGTCGTATGTTATGGGGCAAGGTGTTATGCAGCGGGGCTCGCCACCTACGTTGCATATCATTCTGTGTCTTGAGACTGTGAACCGTCCATAATGGCTACGCCAGCGACTTATGTTCATATAGATAAGTCATCCTCGCTTAGCGGCTATCCGCGTGCGAGTCATTGCATAGCATCAATGAACTGAACACCTGAATGATCTAAAAATAACGACCCTCATGTTTGTATATGCTATGCTCCTGTATGTTTATACTTGCCCGTGCATGAATTAACAATATTTGCCTTGGACAGGGAAGGAGAAATGGTAAGTTGGTAAGTCTCGCCGTGTTTCCTTAAACATCGCACGGCGCACTGCCCGACATGTTAAGCTATTCAATGTTTGCATGAAACTGATCCTAAGGCAACTAGAAAGACAACTTAATAGTTGTGCACGGAACCTGTATTACGTGTTTGGATTTGTCGAGCGGGCGAGTAGCTTCCCCACCAGTGCATTCAATGTACTGATAATCCACCAGTTTGATATGCAGGGTGCGGGAGAACCTCGTGCGGTGCGGACGCCTCCAACGTGCGTGCTAAGGCGTGGACAACACTCCGAAGCAAGGGTGCGTCCGGGACTGAAACACATATACAAGACATAAGTTGTGAACATCGCCTGACCATCGCCTGTACAAATCATTCCACAGTTGTAGCCACTTGGCACGCTTTTACTGTTTCAGAGAGAGAGGCTTGAGCGACTTGTAATCTCGGCTATACGCCGCCTGTAATACATGTTTCATATCAATAAAGAGATTACTTTACTTGTTTCAATGCTTCTGCTATATTTGTCGACTCAGTGAACCTGTTACCGATCGCTATGCGTTCCTAAACTCCGCTGCACTCGGACAATCTGTACGACTCTGTGGCTTAGAACTCTTGCCGCCAGCCAACGAACCATGGCCTTGCACGGGCGTGGATCACGCTCGTACGGCATCACGCCCGGATGGGTTAAGCGATCGTTCCGCGGGAGCGCTGGCGAGGGTGATTCCCGCCTAGCGGGAACGGCCGATTTGCCTGCGGGAGATCGGGGCGTGACAGGTTGGTATCAGAGCCTGGCTTCTATGCCTTTGGACTTCGATTCGATATCTCTGTTTCGAAAGCTCGTTCGTGGGTTATGTGCACGCTCTATCTCTATGCCTCGATGGGATGTTCCAACAATAAGTCTAAATACTTTCAAAATGCGTTTTGAATATTATGCTTGCTTGTCTGGTTGTATGCTGCGAGTGACCTTTGTGCCAACCTGTGCGAACCACTTGAGAGTATCGCTAGTAGCTTGTCCGAGATTTTCACTAACTCTAAGTTTGGTTGAATGCATCTATTCGAGGGACGCCTTGAACTAGTACACCATCCAAGACTTAGGAAAAAGGTGAAACTCGAGTGCTAAGACTTCGCTATCACTGAGCTGGTTGACGTGTTCACGCTAGAGGGTACCTTCGAAAGTGCGCACGATCCAGTCTAAGCGGTATGCTGATTTCGAAGCTGGTGCAAGTGAAGATCCAAATGAACAAGTACAAACGACTTGTCTAGGATTGTCTCAACCCTAGATTACTGCTTGTCCTTAGTAAGTCTCGAGGACGAGACTTTTTCTAAGTTGGGTAGGATGTAACACCCCGTTCCGCTCAAGCGGACTGCCGTCTCAATCGGCAATCGTGCAGCTGTCCTGACCTGCTTTGCCTCGATCAAGAAGCAAAGGATATCCAGACTTGTCCCTACAAGAATCCGGCTTGGACTTTCAGAGGCTCGCTCAGACGTATCACTCTACCGAGGCGAATCATCGCTAAGGTGGGTGGCTACGGTGAACTTGTCTTTGCTTAGCCAGCACACATAAAATCTGGAATATTATGCTAGTCGCTAGGTGAATCACCCCCTGCATGCTAATAAATCCAACGCACCTAGCTAAGGGAATAATCCCAACTCATATTGCTTGCTAGAACATGGAAAAGGAAATACTGCTTATATTCAGACCCTCGCATGCTAAGTCCCTTAACGGTTTCATCTCTCGGCTTACCTTCGGGTCCGAGCAACGTGCCTGCTTATGTTCCTTAGAAACGCATGCTTGTCTGCTTGAATGTGCATTGTTTTCATCCTTACTCCGGGAGACTACTCAGTAGTCGTTCCGTGTATGATTGACCCTGCAAGTATCCGGGACCGTCAGGTCATCTAAGGCAATCCCCGAACCAGGGGAATGCACTAAGCAAGAATAAATACTGAACGTAAATCACCTTGAATGATAATCATGCTATGTATGCATCTGAACGAGGATCGTGTTATGTACTGATGGAATCCCAGCTCGTGGAGCAATATGCCTCGTTCAGACTAAGTTTAAGTTTCATGATTATCATGTCAAGCTATGGAATATGGATAGACCCTGACCTGCATTATCGCAGACAGCTTGTGCACAAGGTATGTTATGTTGAGTCCCGCGGACGGCTACACCGGGGCACCGGAGCCGATCCGATCCGGACGGGACGTATGAGCAGTCGTATGTTATGGGGCAAGGTGTTATGCAGCGGGGCTCGCCACCTACGTTGCATATCATTCTGTGTCTTGAGACTGTGAACCGTCCATAATGGCTACGCCAGCGACTTATGTTCATATAGATAAGTCATCCTCGCTTAGCGGCTATCCGCGTGCGAGTCATTGCATAGCATCAATGAACTGAACACCTGAACGATCTGAAAATAACGACCCTCATGTTTGTATATGCTATGCTCCTGTATGTTTATACTTGCCCGTGCATGAATTAACAATATTTGCCTTGGACAGGGAAGGAGAAATGGTAAGTTGGTAAGTCTCGCCGTGTTTCCTTAAACATCGCACGGCGCACTGCCCGACACGTTAAGCTATTCAATGTTTGCATGAAACTGATCCTAAGACAACTAGAAAGATAACTTAATAGTTGTGCACGAAACCTGTATTACGTGTTTGGATTTGTCGAGCGGGCGAGTAGCTTCCCCACCAGTGCATTCAATGTACTGATAATCCACCAGTTTGATATGCAGGGTGCGGGAGAACCTCGTGCGGTGCGGATGCCTCCAACGTGCGTGCTAAGGCGTGGACAACACTCCGAAGCAACGGTGCGTCCGGGACTGAAACACATATACAAGATATAAGTTGTGAACATCGCCTGACCATCGCCTGTACAAATCATTCCACAGTTGTAGCCACTTGGCACGCTTTTACTGTTTTAGAGAGAGAGGCTTGAGCGACTTGTAATCTCGGCTATACGCCGCCTGTAATACATGTTTCATATCAATAAAGAGATTACTTTACTTGTTTCAATGCTTCTGCTATATTTGTCGATTCAGTGAACCTGTTACCGATCGCTATGCGTTCCTAAACTCCGCTGCACTCGGACAATCTGTGCGACTCTGTGGCTTAGAATTCTTGCCGCCAGCCAACGAACCATGGCCTTGCACGGGCGTGGATCACGCTCGTGCGGCATCACGCCCGGATGGGTTAAGCGATCGTTCCGCGAGAGCGCTGGCGAGGGTGATTCCCGCCTAGCGGGAACGGCCGATTTGCCTGCGGAAGATCGGGGCGTGACATCAAGCACCTCCTGTAATCGTGCACTACTGTACTACTGTTATACTGTTCTACTGTACCACTGTACCACTGTACCACTGTACTCCTGTTCTACAGTACTCGGGTATCTAGTGAAGGGGAAACTGACCCTGACCCTGACCCTGACCTGCATGTCGCGGACAACTCGGAAACGAGGCATAGTTCCACGGACGGTCTCCGGGGCACTGGGGCTGCTCCGATCCGGATGGAACTCCACTGTTTCAGCCAACTGTACTGGACGAGATAGTATGCAGCGCCCACCGTTCTTTCGCTGCATACCATCCGCTCCATGGCTGAACTTACTGTATAGTCTACTGTACTAGACGAGATGGCTTGTGGCACCACTGTACATTGGCTGCAAACCATCTCCGTTTAAGACTAGTGTCCATAATGGCTTTGCCAGCGACCGTGTTCATATAGATAAGTCATCCTCGCTTAGCGGCTATCCGCGTGCGAGTCACTGCATCGCATCAAGAAACAACTGAACACCTGAACGATCATGTTAAAATGACCCTCCTGTTTGCATATGCTTGCCTCCTGAATGCTTATACATGCCCGTGCTTAAATTAATCATGTTTGCCTTGGACAGGGAAGGAAATGGTAAGTTGGTAAGTCTCGCCGTGTTCCTCTAACATCGCACGGCGCACTGCCCGACACGATAAGCTATTCAATGTTTGCATGAAACTGATCCTAAGGCAACTAGAAAGACAACTTAATAGTTGAGCACGAAACCTGTATTACGTGTTTGGATTTGTCGAGCGGGCGAGTAGCTTCCCCACCAGTGCATTCAATGTACTGATAATCCACCAGTTTGATATGCAGGGTGCGGGAGAACCTCGTTCGGTGCGGACGCCTCCAACGTACGTGCTAAGGCCAGGAGTTCCCTCTGAAGCCTTGCAACGGTGCGTCCGGGACTGAAGCGCATGTACAAGACATAAGTTGTGAACATCGCCTGACCATCGCCTGTACAAATCATTCCACAGTTGTAGCCACTTGGCACGCTTTTACTGTTTCAGTGAGAGAGACTTGAGCGACTTGTAATCTCGGCTATACGCCGCCTGTAATACATGTTTCATATCAATAAAGAGATTACTTTACTTTGTTTCAATGCTTCCGCTATATTGTCGACTCAGTGAACCTGTTACCGATCGCCTATGCGTTCATGACTCCGCTGCACTCGGACAATCTGTGCGACTCTGTGGCTTAGAACTCTTGCCGCCAGCCAATGAACCATGGCCTTGCACGGGCGTGGATCACACTCGTGCGGCATCACGCCCGGATAGGTTAAGCGATCGTTCCGCGGGAGCGCTGGCGAGGGTGATTCCCGCCTAGCGGGAACGGCCGATTGCCTGCGGAAGATCGGGGCGTGACAGGTTGGTATCAGAGCCTGGCTTTTACGCCTTTGGACTTCGATTCGATATCTCTGTTTCGAAAGCTCGTTCGTGGGTTATGTGCACGCTCTCTCTCAATGCCTCGATGGGATGTTCCAACAATAAGTCTAAATACTTTCAAATTACGTCTTGAATGATATGCTTGCTTGTCTGGTTGTATGCTGCGAGTGGCCTTTGTGCCAACCTGTGTGGACTCATCGAGTGTATCGCTAGTAGCTTGTCCGATTTTCACTAACCCTAAGTTTGGTTGAATGTATCTATTCGAGGGACGCCTTGAACTAGTGCACCATCCAAGACTTAAGAAAAGGTGAAACTCGAGTGCTAAGACTTCGCTATCACTGAGCTGGTTGACGTGTTCATGCTAGAAGTGCACTTCGAAAGTGCGCACGATCCAGTCTAAGCGATATGCTGATTTTGAAGCTTGTGCAAGTGAATATCCAAATGAACAAGTAAAAACGACTTGTCTAGGATTGCCTCAACCCTAGATTACTGCTTGTCCTTAGTAAGTCTCGAGGACGAGACTTTTTCTAAGTTGGGTAGGATATAACACCCCGTTCCGCTCAAGCGGACTGCCGACTCAATCGGCAATAGTGCAGCTGTCCCGACCCGCTTTGCCTCGATCAAGAAGCAAAGGATATCCAGACTTGTCCCTACAGGATCCGGCTTGGACTTTCAGAGGCTCGCTCAGACGTATCGCTCTACCGAGGCGAATCATCGCTAAGGTGGGTGGCTACGGTGAACTTGTCTTTGCTTAGCCAGCACACATAAAATCTGGAATATTTATGCTAGTCGCTAGGTGAATCACCCCCTGCATGCTAATGAATCCAACGCACCTAGCTAAGGGAATAATCCCAACTTGTATTGCTTGCTAGAACATGGAAATTGAAATACTGCTTATATTCAGACACTCGCATGCTAAGTCCCTTAACGGTTTCATCTCTCGGACTACCTTCGGGCCCGAGCAAACGTGCTGATTATGTTCCTTAGAACGCATGCTTGTCTGCTTGATTGTTACCGTGTTTTCATCCAAACCCCGGAAGACTACTACGTAGTCGTTCCGTGCCTGAATGTTCCTGCAAGTATCCGGGACCGTTAGGTCACCAGGCAGCCCCGAACCAGGGGAATGCATCAAGACAAGTTAATCACTGTATAGAATCATGATTCAAGCACCTCCTGTAATCGTGCACTACTGTACTACTGTTATACTGTTCTACTGTACCATTGTACCACTGTACTCCTGTTCTACAGTACTCGGGTATCTAGTGAAGGGGAAACTGACCCTGACCCTGACCTGCATGTCGCGGACAACTCGGAAACGAGGCATAGTTCCACGGACGGTCTCCGGGGCACTGGGGCTGCTCCGATCCGGATGGAACTCCACTGTTTCAGCCAACTGTACTGGACGAGATAGTATGCAGCGCCCACCGTTCTTTCGCTGCATACCATCCGCTCCATGGCTGAACTTACTGTATAGTCTACTGTACTGGACGAGATGGCTTGTGGCACCACTGTACATTGGCTGCAAACCATCTCCGTTTAAGACTAGTGTCCATAATGGCTTTGCCAGCGACCGTGTTCATATAGATAAGTCATCCTCGCTTAGCGGCTATCCGCGTGCGAGTCACTGCATCGCATCAAGAAACAACTGAACACCTGAACGATCATGTTAAAATGACCCTCCTGTTTGCATATGCTTGCCTCCTGAATGCTTATACATGCCCGTGCTTAAATTAATCATGTTTGCCTTGGACAGGGAAGGAAATGGTAAGTTGGTAAGTCTCGTCGTGTTCCTCTAACATCGCACGGCGCACTGCCCGACACGATAAGCTATTCAATGTTTGCATGAAACTGATCCTAAGGCAACTAGAAAGACAACTTAATAGTTGAGCACGAAACCTGTATTACGTGTTTGGATTTGTCGAGCGGGCGAGTAGCTTCCCCACCAGTGCATTCAATGTACTGATAATCCACCAGTTTGATATGCAGGGTGCGGGAGAACCTCGTTCGGTGCGGACGCCTCCAACGTACGTGCTAAGGCCAGGAGTTCCCTCTGAAGCCTTGCAACGGTGCGTCCGGGACTGAAGCGCATGTACAAGACATAAGTTGTGAACATCGCCTGACCATCGCCTGTACAAATCATTCCACAGTTGTAGCCACTTGGCACGCTTTTACTGTTTCAGTGAGAGAGACTTGAGCGACTTGTAATCTCGGCTATACGCCGCCTGTAATACATGTTTCATATCAATAAAGAGATTACTTTACTTTGTTTCAATGCTTCCGCTATATTGTCGACTCAGTGAACCTGTTACCGATCGCCTATGCGTTCATGACTCCGCTGCACTCGGACAATCTGTGCGACTCTGTGGCTTAGAACTCTTGCCGCCAGCCAATGAACCATGGCCTTGCACGGGCGTGGATCACGCTCGTGCGGCATCACGCCCGGATAGGTTAAGCGATCGTTCCGTGGGAGCGCTGGCGAGGGTGATTCCCGCCTAGCGGGAACGGCCGATTGCCTGCGGGAGATCGGGGCGTGACAACCTTCACTTGAACCATTGTGGTAGTATCGTTCCATCTCTCTGAATATAACGTCCATGCTTACAAAGAGCCTTCGCTCCAACGGACTCCAACAAGAGTATCCCTTCTGAGTCCCTGAGTAGCCGACAAAGATGCACTTCACTGTTCGAGGGTCCAACTTTTCCACCGTAGGTCTGTTATCTTTCACAAAACATACACATCCAAATACCTTTGGGGGGAACAATGTACTTATTCTCTCATTTAAGCATCTCAAATGGTGTCTTCCATCCTAACACCTGAGAGGGCATCATGTTGATGAGATATGCAGCCGTCAACACGGTATGCCCCCACAAGTGTTTAGGAACATTCATGGCAAACAACATTGATCGTGCTACTTCCAACAGGTGCATGTTCTTCCGCTCTGCCACATCATTCTGTGCTGGTATATATGCACACGAAGTCTGATGCTGTATCCCAAGGGCTGATAAGTACTCTTCAATAGCCTTGTTGGTTATTCTGTCACATTGTCAGATCTCAAAATTTTTACTTTAGCATTGTACTGTGTTGTAATCCTGCGATAAAAAATCTTGAAAGAATGCAAAGACATCACTCTTACTCTTCATTAGGTATATCCAGGTGACACGAGTGTATCAGTTAATAAATGTGACAAACCATTTGTAATCATTAACTCCAGTTGTAGGATAAGGTCCCCACACATCAGAGTGTATCATATCAAAAGCAGCTAAACTTCTATTTTCAGAACTCACATAAGAGCTTCTGGTATATTTCCCAAGGTCACAAGCATCACAAACGAACTTTTGTTTATTAGCCATTTGCTACATAGATGGATACATTTGAATCAGTAGAATGAATGAATAGTGTCTCATGCGCTGATGTTGAAGTAATAATTCTGCTTCCACTGTTCTTCGCGGCTCTTTTGGTTGTGCTTCTTCCACCAGTGACGCTAGTACTGCCTCCAGTCCACCCATGTCCAAGTGCCATATTCCCTTATGCTAAGTGTCAGTCCCCAACCGTCTCCCCGTTCACTTCTCCTGAAAAATCGTTTTAGGAATGTTAAAGAAAACAACATAATTAAGTTGAAGAACAATGGCACTAGTGGACAATAGATTAACGAAAAAAGATGGAGTATGCAAGACATCAGTAAGGGTTATGTAAGGGGTGCATTTTGTAACACCCTGTTTTTTTAAAATTTTAAAAAAATAAATTTTCTGGAGTTTTCGGTAATTTTTAATTAATTATTAAAAATGTCTTTCAAGGATTAATATTTTTATGGATTAAAATAATTATTAAAATATTACAAAAAATATATTTTTGGGTGTATTGTTAATTATTGGATGTTGTGTAATTTTTCTGGAATTTATTGGGCTCAAAAACTATTTTTTTATTAAGCTAAAACCCTTGGTTTGACTAAACCGGACTGAACCGGGTTAAACCGGACCTATTTGAACCCAACTGAACCGGACCGAGCTAAACCCAGCTGACCCAAACCCTAACCTAACGGGTCGGGTCCTACCCAACTTGACCCGACCCGAACCCGACCCGATAACAGAACCCTCACTCCTCTCCCCACGAACTCCCTCACCCCGACCCCGCGGCCAGCGACCCCCCTCGATCCGGCCTCCCCGCTCCACCGCTCCCCCTCTCCCCTCGCCTATTTAAACCCCCCCTCGCGGAACCCTACTCCACCGCCACCGCCACCATCACCGCTCCGCCACCGCCAGCCTCCGCCCCGACTCCACCAGCCCCTCGCCGCCGCTTCTCCCCTCCGACGAACCCCTCTCCACCATCACCCTCCACCGCAGCTACCTCCGGCAAACATCGTAGCAACCCGAAGTCGCCGTCGACGTGCACCGCGCCACCTCGCATGTAGGCGACGAATAGTCGTTACCGAGCCATCATTCCGGTGAGCATTTCTCTCTCCTCGTCGCCTCTTTTTCCGTTCTGTCTGCTGTGACGTGTAGACTACGTGACCCTCTCGATACCCGTGCAATTTGTTCGGGATATCGCATCCTGTGTCGGTCGCAAATCGTGACGCAAAATCAGGGAAATAAACCCCTATTTCTGAAAATTCAGAAAATCGTCCCGAACACCCCAGTTCACGACCGTTTTGCGACCAACCTGTTAACTGTTTTCAAAATCCACTTGAACAGTAATTTAGACCATATAACCTAGTTTTAAAACCCTATTTTTGTTCAATTTTTGGTGTTGTAGATTGTGATTAATTTGAGGGTAAAAATGGCCAAAAACTTGGTCTTTTAAAACCCTGATTTTTTCGGAACTGAAAAAATTCACGAATACCAGAGCCGTAGTTGGAAACCAAACACCAGGCAAGTGTACCTTGCCAACTTGCAGTGATTCCTGTTATAATATTTGCTTGAGTTCTTTGTACATATATATATACTCTTGATATAAATATTCAACCTAGGACCGTGTGACATTGCTTAGCGTCTGAATAACATTCGGGTGTCGACGCCGTACGCGGAGTCATGTAACGTCACTAGAGATTGATATCGCGACACTATATATATCTTCGTGCTTGTATTATCAAGTACGTCATACCTCAGGACACTTGTGTCACGCCCCAGTCCCAAAATACCGAGGGACTAGACACGTGGCAATGGCCAGCAACACACACTGATGGACAAACCCAATTTAATGGATCCATCAGAGCGTACTTAAGCTGTAAAATAAAGTCTACGACAACATGGCACAACTAATCTCATCCATACACGATAAAATATGATCCAAAGATATAAGAAAAGTAAATCATCAACCAGTCTCAACAAAGTACTTCGGGGAACAACCCGATAAAAATCTGATACAATAGTTCAACAGACCAAAATATAAATGACTGAATAAAGTAAATACTGAGCATGAAACATGGATGCTCAGAAAAAGTCTTCAGCTAACACCTCGTCTTCGGGTGGGAAGAATGTAAACCCCCTCGATTTATTCTATAGATAGTTAGGGTGGATTTGGAAAATTTTGGTTTTGGTAGCAGATGTCGAGGTTTAGAGTGGAGATAAATTTATCTGGTATTTATTTTATTTAATTAAAACCCTTGGCGCGCCCTATCATTCGTAAATTAATCAGAGCCCAATATCAGCCCATAAATTCCGTTCAATTATTGTACTTCTGACTTGACCCGCCAAATTAGGCACTGGACTTTTCCGTCTCTTAAAATCAGTTTTTGTTGTGCTCTAAATTAATTGCACAATTTTCCGAAACCGTAATCCATATTTAATTCTGTGTCGGACACTTGTGTCGTTACCCTAAATTTTGAGATACCAACTTAACCCGTTGAGCCAGACCAACTAAAGGGTCCAAGACTGACTCCAAGCCCCCACCATTTTTGGCCTTTGTGTCATTTTCGAATTTTGACCCAAGTGCCCCCATTTAAATTAAAAGCGCGGGACACTTTAATTCTATTTAAATCGGGGATACAAATTTTGCCTAATTCTATTTTTAATCCTTAATTAATCCCGATGGCCATAAAATTAAATCCGTGCCTAACGCACAACACCCTCTCACCATGAAAATTACTAAACATAATTTTCTCCACAATTTTAGCGTCATTTTATGTGTTCGTGCAATTTCTCGAATTTAAGGGGCTAAGTTGTAATTAATGAATTTATGTGTCATCACCCTATTGGCCATGAGCAATGGAGTCACAAAATGGGGTCCTAATTTCACCCATCCATTCACCACCCTTCATGAAGAAATTAATTTTTCTTCATGACAAATCTCCACCCTCCATTCAAATTAGGATTCACCATCACCCTCCATCCAACACACCACTCCCCTATTTAATGTCTCATCAATGCACACATCCCAAGCAGGCCCTAATCCCCACATTTGGGAAACCTCCCATTTCTCTCTCCTCCCCTCCTCTCCATACGTAGCCTACTTCTTTCTTTCTTCCTTCCTTCTTCTTCTTCTTCTTCTTGGAAGAACCACCCATCTCCGGCGAGCTCATCCGATCACACCACCACCATTCCCGCAACCTGACCTCCTGACTCGACTCCTCCTCCTTGTCGAGCTTCCCCACGAGCCGCTGTCGAACCGGCTTACTCCGGTCGAGCTACCTCACGGCCACCCCATGGCGAGCCCACAACCCGACCCCGGCCTTCAGTTGAACTCCTCCCAGCCTTCGCCATCTTCTACTCCCTCCATCACGGTGGCGATTTCTCGTTGGAGGAGGCGTTGTTCCACCTGACCGACGAGACCCCGATCAAGTACGAGGCCGAGCGCCCCCTCCCACGCTCGTCGTCGACCTCAACCGGAGACGGCAGGTCCGAAGTCCTCCTCCCACCCACGACGCCAAGATCCAGGTCTTGGAGCCCTAACTCTGCTGCTCTCAGGATCATCCCATCACCGACCATGGTCTCCTCGATGCTCGCCGGATCTGAGATCCCCCTCAGGCGAGGGTCTCCTTCCTCAGCTCCCCCAGCTCCGCGGAAGAAAGACCATTTCCAGGCTGGGTTCGTCCCGCTCGCCGCCAGGGGGAGCTTCACGCCGGCAAGGTGCAGCCTTTCCTCGTCCCGGTCGGCGTCCCAGCCCAGGTTTATCCAGCACAAGCAGGAGGACCGGGTTCACGACTCTCGGGATCGTCTAGCACGTGGAACCCAAGAACGTCACCATCCTCGACCAGTCGTCATACCAGCTCGAGAAGGCCCGGCAGAAGGAGACGCTCAAGGAGTGTACCAATGTCGAAGGCAATGCCGAGGACCTTCCGTTCGCCACAGATTCTGTCAACCAACACCCCTCCCACCTCGTTGTCGACCTCACTCCGGGCTACCACCCCGGCGTTCCATCGTGCCGCCGCCTAGGTGAGCACTTCCCCTCTCTTTGTGTTGTATTTTGTGTTATATTTTGTTGTGTTTAGTTTAGTATTAATTGATGGTTATATTTTGAGTTTAGAGCTTATATTTGCACGTGAGATTTTAGGATTTTATTTCGTAAGTATAATAGGAAATTTATGGTTAAATGTTAAGTAGAGATTTTAGGGTTATTACATGAAATTGAGGGTAAGTGAATGCAAGGAATTTTATGGTTTATTATGACGAAATATCTACTTTGATGGTTAAATGATAAATATAATGAGTTAGGGTTAAAAGGTCATACGAGACTTTGGGAGTTATTTAATTATCAAATGCAATTGGTCATCGTGGATGAGGGGATTTAACTTGTTATGGAATGATGCTGAGGATATTAAAACATTAATTGTCATTGAGGAGCTAGTTAACTATTATAAAAATTGTGGGGTGATATCAACCCATTGATAAATATGGAAAGCTTAGTAAATAACAATTGTTTATTTCGAGGATGACATATTTAAATATGCGGGATGACTTCTGTGAAGACCAGGAAAAAAAAATCGGAGGATTAAACATACTTGAACTACTTAACATTGTGATGAATATAGTGAGATTGAGGATTTTGTCTGATGATCTTTATACAGGTGATTAATCAGATTAGATATAACATACCTTTAGCCAACCTTGGACAACCCTCTAGCTTCGTGTCTAGGTGAGTTGTAACTGAGACTGTAGCATATGATAAGACGTGTGTCGCATCTTTATTTTTGTCTGTTGATAGTTATTGATTTAAGCTTGTATCTCATCTCTAGGTACTGCGGGATCTGAGGACTTGGACGCGGTACCAGATCCCCGACATCAGCAGCCACACGCAGGCAAGTGTACCTTGCCACCCTGTATTTCAGAGTACAATTATTTATTATTTCTTTATGTACATTGTGCACGTATTTAAGTTGACGTTCGATACTTCGCGTCCGATTCACAACCGGGTGCTGACGTTCGTCGTAACGTCTTAGAATAATTGTAAGATACTTTGTAGTACCTCGATGCACGTACCTGAGTACATCGACACCCCAGGACACACTCATACACTGTGATCGTGCCAGATTCCTGTATCCTGATACTGATATCATGACTAGAGACTGGGATGACCTTAGGGTCGCGTCTGTTGAGTTATCTTCCGTGTGTCGAGACTGTTAGATAGAGGTTCAGGTTCAGCGCACAATCGTTGACCGCTTGGGAAGGGGAAGACAGTTACTAGACGTTTGGGCTACTCTGCACGCGCTTATATATATGTAGTATTTTGTAGTGATACCTGTATCTAGTGTAGTTGTTTCACCCGTGTGACTCTTTGCCCGGAGCTGCGGTACGTGCCGTGTGTTTCCGTGTCCGGAGCTACGGTTTTATTTTAGAAAGCCCACGCGTCGAACGTTGTCTTTAAACTGTGTCACACTTGTTTGGTTATGATAGAGTACCCTGTTGTTGCACTTGTACTTTCTGTTTACTTGGCATGTTGTATTTTTGTACCTTGTTACGTCCCTCTGAGGACTTGATTCCCTGCCAGTTTTGCAGCATAGATGATTACGGAGCATTGGGAGTTGCTGTTGGAGTTGCATGTCTTGCGTGCATGGTACCAGGTACTCACATTATATCTACCGACATTATAGTTATTTTATATTATTTATTTCATCTGCTGTTGTAGCCTAGTTTTTATAGACTCATACTTCTTCTCGAGTCTATTCGAGTTAGTGTGTTATTGGGCGGCCGACTCTAGCACATATAGCTCTTTCTTGTATACTGATTCACATTGTGGATTGAGACATAGAGGTTTACATTTATGAGGATATCTAGATTGTGCCCTTTATTTTACAGCTTATACGTATTCGAGTCAGACCAGAGTCTGGTCGAATGCGTAGCTGGCGTGTCACGTATTCCTGGTCCTACGTATTTTGGGACCGGGGCATGACAGGTACAGCTCCTGTATCAACTCCTGCTCCTGCTACTGCTACTGTCCCGTATACCTCGGGATATATCTCGTCTGTAAATCCTGGGGACATAATCCGGTATCCAGGTCCTCAGGGGACATAATAAGGTACAAAAGATACAAGCCAAAATACAGTGTAATAGTAAATAAAATAAATAGGGTAAGTATGTAACCATCTATGTGAAATGCAAGATGAGAGCATCACGAGTACTCAGGCTGAGCCACTACAAGCTCTGTGTCGGGGAGCCGGTAGCAGTAATAATGAGTAATGGGCCAAGCTCGGATTTCAGAGTCTTGCGCCTCACAATAATAGGGATTATATATATGATCAGCATGTAGCCTGTGTGTCTCTCCCCACCCAATGTAATCACACGTCTCATGTCCATAACGTCTCATGTACATGGCACGCAAGATCATAGCTAATGCAGCAAGTCATAGAGTATCCATGAATATAATGTCTATGTCATAAACCTGTATCCTATACAGAATCACCATGAATATCTCAGGAAGATCCTGTCTCATGTATAGTGTCAAGTTTCCTGGGTATAATGTACTTGATAAGACAAGTACGAGAATGTAAAGGGGTCACGAATGTCCATCTCTAGATGACAATACACAATATCGCATACGGTGTTGGCACCCGATTAATAATTGGATGCTAAGTAAGTCACACGGTCCTAGGTCAAGCATGCACAATGATATAATTAAAGCAAGGAAATATGTAACAAGAAATACAATGTAGGCAAGATACACTTGCACAACATTGTATAAATAAGTCAAGGAAATAAGTAGCAAAACTGCAGGGTTTGGCAAGGTACACTTGCCTGGGGTTTGAATACCAACAGTTATCCCTGTATCAGTGGATCCTGCAGGTACTCCTCCAAAAGCTGTAATAGACATCACCAACAGTCTCAGAAAATATCAAATACCTAGAAATGCCTGTCCTTAAGTCCAATTTGGACATAGGGGCAAAAATGATATTTCCGGGTCAAAGCGGGGTCCACATGTGGGCCACTTTGCATCGAAAAACGTGTCAGGATCAAAGGTCTCCAATTTCGTCAACTTAGTGTCAACAAGTTAGGAACGATGATACGAACCCAACGGAACTTCCAGAATTGGATTCCGATGAGCCGATCACAAAATCGTCCGTCAAGTGGAGCCTGTGGGGCCCACGATACGCAATTTTGTCAATGTTCTCAGAATCGAACCAAACTTGGGTCACAGGACCAGCGTATTGCTACGAGTCCGATGGCGGGAGTTTTGTCTCGATCCGACGTATGTACACGAAGTTACGCCGTATTCCAGAATAGGCGGATACGGGACGTTGTCGGCGGATACGCGTTGATTTCGGTGTACACGCACATCCAAATCAACTTCTGCGAAATTCCACACGTCCGTATCAACGGCGCGCACGTTTCGGTAAAGACCGCGTGCGACCAAGTCGTCCCGTTTGGCGGGGCGCACTCAGTTCCGGGGTAAAACAGGGCGTTGGTTTTCCTGTTTTTGCATCGCGGTTTGCGATCACCACAGGACGCGACGCACCGAGCGGGTTGCACGGGCATCGAGAGGGTTATACAGTCTACGCGACACAACTGACGGAACGGAAAATGGAATAACGAGGAGAGAGAACGTGTTACCTGAACAGGGCTTCACAAAACAGGTTTGCACGTGTCCGCGTGTCAACTCGACACAGGATCTGTGTCCTGGAGACTCGCCGGGCTCGGGGCGGCCAACTGAGGTGCTGTCGAAGGCGGCCGGGGGCTTGGGTGCGCCGGTGGCGGCTCAGGCGGCCGGAGCTAGGGTCGGCTGCTGCTGCTGGGACTCGGGGCGGCCGGAGGAAGGCGGCTCGGGTTCTGTTGCTGCGGGCCGGAGTCGGGGCGGCTAGGTCTAAGGCGGAGGGAGGTGGTCGAGCGGGGCTAGGGCTAGGGCACAGCCGGAGGAGAGGCGGCGGCGCTGCGGGGAAACTCGCCGGGCTGGGTCGGCTCGGCTGAGGACGGGTGGAGCAAGGTCGGTCGACGTGGTCGAGCGACGGAGAGTTGTGGAGGTGATGGTCGGTCGATTGGTCGGGGGACGGGTGGAAGAAGGAGAAGGCGGCGGCTGCCTAGGGTTCAGGCGAGGGGGTCGTCGGCTGCGGCGGAGAGGAGAGGAGAGAAGAAAGAGGGGGTTTGCGACGGCGAGGCACATAAGTCGAGGGATTTTATAGGTGGTGAATAGTAAATCCGGCGGAGATCCGATTAGGGTTCGGTTAGGGTTTCGGGTCCAGGTCGGGTTTGATTCGGATCCGACCCGACCCATTAGGTCTGGGTTGGCTTGATTCGGTTTGAGTCAGTTCGGTTTGGTTTAATTTCAATTAAACCGGATTCAGTCAGGGTTTAATTCGGTTTAATTCTACATTAGTTTTTAGGGCTTTAAAAATGCTTCCGGAGTCTAATAAATTCACAGAAAATTACCCTATGTCTGGTTTTCCATTTTACACCATAAAATATTATCTCCATAATATTTTAATATTAATTAATATCATTTAAAAATCTTTTAATCACAAAATACCTTAGTTTTAATTCCAGAAAATTACCGAAAAATTGAGAAAAATAAAATTTTAAAATTTTAGAAAAATCAGGGTGTTTACAATCTACCCCCCTTAAGAGGATTGCGTCCTCGCAATCGAAGAATAAACTACTAAAGGAAAGAATTATGGAATTTACAAGAATGCTTAGGGTATACCTGCATCCACGAATAAGTGAGGATAACGCTGGCGCATAGTATCCTCTCGTTCCCAAGTCGATTCGCCAGGAGAATGATGTTTCCAAGCTACACGGACCAGTCTAATTGTCTGTCCTCGCAATGTCTTCTCACTGACGTCGAGGATGCCAGCAGGTTGTTCTTCATATCTCAAGCTTGGGCCCACTGCGATCTCAGAATGATCGACTACGTGACTTGGGTCAGTCACGTACCTTCTCAGCTGTGAGATGTGGAATACGTCATGCACTCCCTCTAAGGATGGAGGTAATGCAAGACGATAAGCCACCTCACCAATGCGCTCTAGAATATCAAATGGCCCGATATACCTTGGGCTCAACTTGCCTCTGCTCCCAAATCTAATTGTATCTCGAGTGGGCGAAATCCTCAAGAATACGTGCTCTCCTTCTTTGAACTCTAGGGGACGCCTGTGCGTATCAGCCCAATGCTTCTGTCTGTCCTGAGCTGCTCGAAGATGATTCTGAATCTGTTTTACCTTCTCCACTGTCTGCATTACCAATTCTGGACCCAGAATTTGACGCTCACCAACGTCACTCCAACATATTAGCGATCTGCACTTCCTACCGTACAATGCCTTGAATGGTGCCATCTGAATGCTGGCCTGATAACTGTTGCTGTAGGAGAACTCCACCAAGTGCAAATGATCTTCCCAAGATCCTCCAAAGTCTAGCATACACGATCGCAGCATATCCTCCAAGATCTGAATCGTGCGCTCCGATTGACCATCTGTCTGTGGGTGGTAAGCTGTGCTGAATTTGAGTCTGGTGCCAAGACTCTCTTGCATGCTTCGCCAGAAATGAGATGTAAATCTTGAATCTCGATCCGATACAATACTAACCGGCACTCCATGTAATCTTACGATTTGTCGTATATACATGTCGGCTAGTACCTCTGTGGACTGTCCAACTCTAAATGGCAAGAAATATGCCGATTTAGTGAGTCGATCCACGATAACCCATACCGCATCTTTTCCGCTGGGGCTTCTTAGAAATCCTGTGACAAAATCCATAGTGATATGTTCCCACTTCCATTCTGGTATAGGAAGTGGCTGTAACATACCTGCAGTCCTCTGATGCTCTGCTTTTACTTGCTGACATACTAAATATTTCGCCACAAATCGTGCAATCTCCCTTTTCATTCCATGCCACCAATAATACTGCATCAAGTCTCGTACATCTTGGTTCCTCCTGGGTGAACAGAGTACATAGAACTATGTGCTTCAGTCATTAACTCCTGTCTCAATTCTCCATTTGGAACATACAGGCGATTTCCATACCTTAATGTCCCGTCCTCATGTATGCGAAGTCCCGTCTGCATGTCTGCTTCTGTCCTCTCTTTAAGTCTTTAAAATCTAGCATCGGTAGGCAATGCCTCTTTAATCCTCTCCACAAGTGACGACTTAACTTTGAGATTAGCCAGCAAGCCACTCTGTCCTGGTAAAACAACCTCTATTTGAAGCTCCTGTAGATCTCTCAATAACTCAGGCTGTATTGTCAAGAAATAAGCCGTGGGCTTCCTGCTGAGTGCATCTGCTACGACATTCGCCTTTCCCGGGTGATACTGCAGATCTATATCAAAGTCTACCATCAATTCAAGCCAACGTCTCTGTCTCATGTTGAGCTCATTCTGAGTATATACGTACTTCAGACTCTTATGATCAGTAAAGATGTCTATCTTCTTTCCATAAAGATAGTGCCTCCAAATCTTCAGTGCAAAGATAACTGCTGCTAGCTCAAGATCGTGCGTTGGGTAGTTCTTCTCATGGACCTTCAACTGTCTCGATGCATAAGCAATAACTTTGCCATGTTGCATCAAAACACATCCTAGTCCACTACCAGACGCATCACTGTAAACAACAAAATCTTCTGACCCTGAAGGAAGAGTCAAGACAGGTGCTGTTGTTAAACTTCTCTTCAATTCTTTAAAGGCCTTCTGGCAGTCTTCTGTCCATGTAAACTCCTGGTCCTTACGTGTCAACTTCGTCATAGGCTCCACAATCCTTGAAAATTTTTCTACAAACCTCCGGTAATATCCAGCAAGTCCGAGAAAACTTCTCACTTCTGCCACTGATGTGGGTGTAGGCCAAGTCTCTATTGCAGCAACCTTCTCCGGATCAACTGAAAGTCCTTCTCCTGAGATAATATGTCCCAAGAAAGGTACTTTATCCATACAAAACTCACACTTACTGAGTTTGGCATATAACTTTTCCTGTCTTAATGTTTCTAACACAATTCTGAGATGCTCCTCGTGCTCTTCGTGGCTCTTGGAATATACTAGAATGTCATCAATAAATACAACCACAAATTTATCCAAGTACTGATGAAAAATTCTGTTCATCAAACTCATAAACACAGCTGGCGCGTTGGTTAAACCAAACGGCATTACCAAGAACTCATAATGTCCATACTTGGTCCTGAAGGCTGTCTTCGGTATATCCTCCTTCCTTACTTTAATCTGATGATAGCCGGATCTAAGGTCAACCCTCAAGAATACCCTAGCACCACTCAATTGATCGAATAGATCATCAATGCGTGGTAAGGGATACCTGTTCTTGATGGTCACAATATTCAGTGTCCTGTAGTCAATGCACAACCGTACTGTTTCATCCTTCTTCGGCACAAATAGTATGGGTGCTCCCCAAGGTGAAACACTGGGCCGAATAAAACCCTTCTCCAAAAGATCATCAACTTGTTCCTTCAACTCCACTAACTCCTTGAGTGCTAGCCGATATACTGATGAAGTGATAGGCTCTGCTCCCGGAGTTAAGTCTATTGTGAATTCTATTTCCCGATCAGGTGGTAAACCTGGAAGATCATTAGGAAATACATCCACAAACTCTGATATGACTCTTGGGTAACCTGTCTCCCTTCTACAGATAGTACCCTAAGAGTAGGCTGAACTCCTTGCTCTACAGCTCCCCGAAGAAACTCAAATTCTGGATGTCCAGGCGGTCTAAATATAACCCGTCCAAGTCGGCAATCAAGAGTCGCATGGTACTGACTTAACCAGTCCATACCAAGTACAACATCATAATCCGGCATGGAAAAGATCAAAAATTGAGCTCGCATCTCTCTTCCACAAAATACTACTGAACATGATCTACAGACGTCACTAACTGGGATAATTCCACCTCCCGTAAGAATCCTCTTTATCTTCAGAAGGGGTGCGGTAGCTACTCTATGGGTGGCTACAAAGCTAGCTGCTATAAATGAATGCGATGCTCCAGAATCAAATAAAGCTACAGCTGGTAATGAAGTTACTAAAATAGTACCTGCGATAACCTCTCCTGCAGTAGCTTCCTCCTCAACAGCCAATGTAAATGCCTGTCCTCGTCCCTGAGCTGGACCTCTCTGCTGCTGAGCCTGCTAAAATAGAGCTGCCTGTGGTGCCAGTGGTGGTCTCTGCTGATATCCTCCTGGAGCTGGTGGTCTGACTCCTCCAACTCCTGTCTGCGGTGCCCCCACTGCTGGATAAGCTGGTCTTGGTGCAGGTAAAGCTAGTCTCGGTACTCCATCTCTGCGCTCAGTGCAGTCTCTGGTTGAATGCTGGTTGGATCCGTAAGCCAGGCATAGTCCCAACTTGCGTTTGCATTCTCTCTCAATGTGACCTACCTTGCCGCAGTGGTGACAAGTAGGGAGAGATATGGCCCTGTGTGCTGTTCTCTCTGGCATACCCCTTTGGGACCGTTTTGCAGAATCCCCATGTGATGTCCTGGATGGTGCTGATGTGATTGGTCTCTTCAGATTTGACTCCCTTCTAGTAACACGCTCCATGCGTCGTGCTGCTGCAAGGACGTCGGTATATGATGTAGGTGCAACAGATCCAATCAACCTCTGGAGCTCGAACTTCAGTCCGTCAAAGAACCTCTCAGCTTTCTCTTTCTCTGTCGAAATCAAGGTTGGGGCGAAGCGACTCAGACGAATAAATTCTGCGTTGTATTCTTCCACTGACATATTGCCTTGGATAAGGCGGTTGAACTTGTCTCTGAGCTCCGACCGTGCTACTGCTGGGATATACATCTCTTGGAAGAGTCTGGAGAACTCTTCCCAAGTGACTCGGTCATGTCCGAGCCTCCTTTCTTCTGATAACCACCAATGATGTGCATTTTCAGTCAACTGCATTCTGACCGCAGTCATCCATTTCTCCCTTGGAAGTTCAGCTGCTTCCAACTGGTGCTTTATGTTCGTGAGCCATTCGTGAACTTCAGTTGGCCCCTCTTTGCCAAAAAAGGTACGAGGCTTGAGCTGACGAAAATCAGTGATAGATCCCGTCGCTGGTCGCCTAGCTGGTGGGTTCGCCTGCTCCAATGCGGATACCAGGCTGGTTCTCAAATACTCTGCCTCATGACGCTGAGCCTCTTGCTGAACCTGCTGTTGGGCTTGCATCATGGCATAAATCATCTGAAACATCTGTTGCCTATCCATGGCTTGCCCTGGCGGGAAAACTGGCATCTGTGGAGTGAACTGTGGCGGAGGTGGGATGTCATCACGCCGGAACCTTGGATTAGGCTGGCCGGTTTAATTTCCTTGAGATGATTGTCCTCCATTCCCTGGTGTCACTCCGTCTACATAGGTAACCACAGCATCGTGTGGCGTATCCAAGGGATTCTCATCTCCGTTCCTGGGATCCATTACTCTGCAACCAAAAGATAAACTATAAGAACGCACAGAGGAATCAACACAGGATGCAGATCAAGTAATTAGTTCGAGTTCGATATAGTGTTAAAAAATGGTTCAAACAATGGATGAGATCCTATAACTTATCCTATCCTTAGTGCAGGCTTGCTCTGTCCCTAAGTTGAAACCGAACGATTTAGTCGTAGACCTGCATGGGCCACCACAAAAACCATGTCACGCCCCAGTCCCAAAATACCGAGGGACTAGACACGTGGCAATGGCCAGCAGCACACACTGATGGACAAACCCAATTTAATGGATCCATCAGAGCGTACTTAAGCTGTAAAATAAAGTCTACGACAACATGGCACAACTAATCTCATCCATACACGATAAAATATGATCCAAAGATATAAGAAAAGTAAATCATCAACCAGTCTCAACAAAGTACTTCGGGGAACAACCCGATAAAAATCTGATACAATGGTTCAACAGACCAAAATATAAATAACTGAATAAAGTAAATACTGAGCATGAAACATGGATGCTCAGGAAAAGTCTTCAGCTAACACCTCGTCCTCGGGTGCCGGTACAGCTCCTGTATCAACTCCTGCTCCTGCTCCTACTACTGCTGCTGTCCCGTATACTTCGGGATAGATCTCGTCTGCAAATCCTGGGGACATAATCCGGTATCCAGGTCCTCAGGGGAGATAACAAGGTACAAAAGATACAAGCCAAAATGCAGTATAATAGTAAATGAAATAAATAGGGTAAGTATGTAACCATCTATGTGAAATGCAAGATGAGAGCATCACGAGTACTCAGGCTGAGCCACTACAAGCTCTGTGTCGGAGAGCCGGTAGCAGTAATAATGAGTAATGGGCCAAGCTCGGGTTTCAGAGTCTTGCGCCTCACAATAATAGGGGTTATATATATGATCAGCCTGTAGCCTGTGTGTCTCTCCCCACCCAATGTAATCACACGTCTCATGTCCATAACGTCTCATGTACATGGCACGCAAGATCATAGCTAATACAGCAAGTCATAGAGTATCCATGAATATAATGTCTATGTCATAAACCTGTATCCTATACAGAATCACCATGAATATCTCAGAAAGATCCTGTCTCATGTATAGTGTCAAGTGTCCTGGGTATAATGTACTTGATAAGACAAGTACGAGAATGTAAAGGGGTCACGAATGTCCATCTCTAGATAACAATACACAACATCGCATACGGTGTTGGCACCCGATTAATAATCGGACGCTAAGTAAGTCACACGGTCCTAGGTCAAGCATGCACAATGATATAATTAAAGCAAGGGAATATGTAACAAGAACTGCAATATAGGCAAGATACACTTGCACAACATTGTATAAATAAGTGAAGAAAATAAGTAGCAAAACTGCAGGGTTTGGCAAGGTACACTTGCCTGTGGTTTGAATACCAACAGTTATCCCTGTATCAGTGGATCCTGTAGGTACTCCTCCAAAAGCTGTAATAAATATCACCAACAGTCTCAGAAAATATCAAATAGCTAGAAACGCCTGTCCTTAAGTCCAATTTGGACACATGGGCAAAAATGACATTTCTGGGTCAAAGCAGGGTCTACATGTGGGCCACTTGTACCGAAAAATATGTCAGGGTCAAAGGTCTCCAATTTCGTCAACTTAGTGTCAACAAGTCAGGAACGATGATACGAACCCAACGGAACTTCCATAATTGGATTCCGATGAGCCGATCACAAAATCGCCCGTCAAGTGGAGCCTTTGGGGCCCACGATACGCGATTTTGTCAATATTCTCAGAATCGAACCAAACTTGGGTCACAGGACCAGCGTATTGCTACGATTCCGATGGCGCAAGTTTCGTCTCGATCCGACGTGTGTACACGAAGTTACGCCGTGTTCCAGAATAGGCGGATACGGGGCGTTGTCGGCGGATACGCGTTTATTCCGGTGTACACGCACATCCAAATCAACTTCTGCGAAATCCCACACGTCCGTATCAACGACGCGCACGTTTCGGTAAAGACCGCGTGCGACCAAGTCGTCCCGTTTGGCGGGGCGCACTCAGTTCGGGGTGAAACAGGGAGTTGGTTTTCCTATTTTTGGATCGCGGTTTGCGATCACCACAGGACGCGACGCACCGAGCGGGTTGCATGGGCATCGAGAGGGTTATACAGTCTACGCGACACAACTGACGGAACAGAAAACAGAATAACAAGAAGAGAGACGGGTTACCTGAACAGGGCTTCACAAAACAGGTTTGCACGTGTCCGCGTGTCAACTCGACACAGGATCTGTGTACTGGAGACTCGTCGGGCTCGGGGCGGCCAACTGAGGTGCTGTCGAAGGCGGCCGGGGGCTTGGGTGCGCCGGTGGCGGCTCAGGCGGACGAAGCTAGGGCTCGGCTGCTGCTGCTGGGACTCGGGGCGGCCGGAGGAAGGCTGCTCGGGTTCTGTTGCTGCGGGCCGGAGTCGGGGCGGCTAGGTCTAGGGCGGAGGGAGGTGGTCGAGCGGGGCTAGGGCTAGGGCACAGCCGGAGGAGAGGCGGCTGCGCTGCGGGGAAACTCGCCGGGCTGGGTCGGTTCGGCTGAGGACGGGTGGAGCAAGGTCGGTCGACGTGGTCGAGCGGCGAAGAGTTGTGGAGATGGTGGTCGGTCGACTGGTCGGGGGACGGGTGGAAGAAGGAGAAGGCGGCGGCTGCCTAGGGTTCAGGCGAGGGGGTCGTCGGCTGCGGCGGAGAGGAAAGGAGAGAAGAGAGAGGGGGTTTGCGGCGGCGGGGCACAAAAGTCGAGGGATTTTATAGGTGGTGAATAGTAAATCCGGCGGAGATCCGATTAGGGTTTGGTTAGGGTTTCGGGTCCGGGTCGGGTTTGATTCGGATCCGACCCGACCCGACCCATTAGGTCTGGGTTGGCTTGGTTCGGTTTGAGTCGGTTTGGTTTGGTTTAATTTCAATTAAACCGGGTTCAGTCAGGGTTTAATTCGGTTTAATTCAACATTGGTTTTTAGGGCTTTAAAAATGCTTCCGGAGTCCAATAAATTCACAGAAAATTACCCTATGTCTGGTTTTCCATTTTACACCATAAAATATTATCTCCATAATATTTTAATATTAATTAATATCATTTAAAAAAATTTTAATCACAAAATATCTTAGTTTTAATTCCAGAAAATTACCGAAAAATTGGGAAAAATAAATTTTTAAAATTTTAGAAAAATCAGGGTGTTTACAACTTGACACTATTCATGTAACAGAACCTTCTTGAGTTATTCGTGGTAATTCTGTATAGGGTACAGGATGCGTGACATGGACTTTATTGCATATGCTTAGCTATCATTATGACTCGCTGCATCAGTTAGATGTCATAATTTTGCGTGACATGGACATGAGACATCGTGGACATGAGACGTGTGATTACATTGGGTGGGGAGAGACTTACCATACGAAAGGCTGATTATATTATATATATATATATATATAGTTATCTGGAGGTGCCTTAGACTCTGACACAGAGCTTTGGCACATGTACTGGCCCTTCGAGAAAATGCTGCTATGGATTTCCCCGACACATAGCCTATAGTAGTCTCAGCCTGAGTATGATTAATGCTCTCACTTGCATATCACATAGCTGGTTACATAATTTACCCTATTGATTTATTTATTATTGCACTGCATTTATTTTGGCTTGAGTTATTCTTGTACCTTGCTATGTCCCCTGAGGACCTGGATCCCGATTGTGTCCCCAGGTATAGCCGAGGAGATCTATCCCGAGGTATACGGGACATGAGCATACATTGGAGCAGTACCAGAACCCGAGGACGAGGTCGTGCCAGAGGATTTCTCTTAAGTATTGGCTTTATATACTCAATTATTTATGTTTCTAGTTACTTTATTTCCAGTCTATTGAATTGATGTATCAAACTTATTCTCGGGTTGTTCCCCGAGACACTTTTATTGAGACTTGTTAGATTATATTTTATTTTGACTATTCTGGCATTGATCTGTGATTACCTTCAGTGGATGAGATTAGAATAGACTGTGACTTGTATCGTAGACCTTTACTGTTGTTTTACAGCTTAAGTGCACCCTAATGGGTCCATTAAATTGGGTTTGCCCATTGGTGTGTGCTGCTGGCCATTGCCATGGGTCCAGTCCCTCGATATTTTGGGACTGGGACGTGGCACATTCAACTGTGCATTTACCCATAATGGGTCTAGCCGTACAATCAGCAGTCTGAATACTTTCAGGCATCGTCAGGTAAGTGTAATATTGGAACTCATCATAGGTACCCGTGACATGGCGGGATGCCCCAGAGTCAATTATCCAACATGGTCTGTGGATAGATGCCAGGACATGAGCAGATATACATGTGCTTGTTTGGACATAGTGGATGATGTTACCCCCGAAGGTGGTTGGAGTTGATGCCCCAGAGGTGTTGGCTCGACCGTCGCTAGTTCCAAGCTTCATGCTTCTCCATATCTCTAGCATTTCCCTCTCACTAGGGGTCATATCGGGAGACTGACTCTCACTTCTCTCTTCTGTCAGGTTTGTCTTGTGTCATCCGGAATGATTACTTCTACCACCATCATAGACTTCTCTGCTACCCCTACGCCCTCCACGGCTGCGTCCGCAGCCGCTGGACTGCCTCTCAGAAATTTTGTACAGAATCTAATGAAGTGTCCAGAGTCTCCATAGTTGTAACACCCCCCTCTCTGGAAGGGTTTGGGTTAAAAGCTGCTAGAGTTGATTTCCCCCCAGAGAGCTAGTGGTGCTAGGCATCAGCTTCAGTCGTGCCTCTTCTTGTGCCATAGCAGCTATGACCTCCTCCAGTGATAACAGCCTGGGTTGAGCAAGTAGGATATTCCTCCTCTGCTCGAATGCTGGGTTGAGCCCCTTCGGGAACTTCATCATCCTCTGTCGCGAAACATACTCCATGAAATTATAATATTTCGCAAATGCCGGTTCCACTTGCTCATTTTCTACGCCAATGGGGTCACAGTGGTCGAGATCTGACCAATACTTCTTCAGCAGAGCCGCATACTCAGAGATGGTGTGATCTTCTTGGACCACCTTATCAAGTTCATCTTGTAGTTGGAAAACCCTCATAGGGTTGTCCGACCCTGAGTAGATATCTCTCAGCGTCATCCAAATATCACCAGCATCCTCCATTGCTTCCACGTTGTCCGACACTTGGTCGGTCAACGAGGCTGTCAACCATCCAGCAACATAATTACTGACGATCTCCCACACAACAAATTCTTGTGAGGAGTGATCTTCAGGTGCCTTGGTTTGGCCATTCATATAGCCCACCAAGCCTCTTGCCTTCAGAGTCCGCATCGCCTAACGCGACCACTTCAAGTAGTTGGAAGTACCCTCCAACTTTATCTCCAGTTTCTCCAACTTTCTTATTTTGTATGGTGAATGATCCACATCTGTGTGTGCACCACGGGAGCTAGTCTCGGTTAGCCTCTTGGAGAAGAGATCGTCCACCAAAGCCTTCATCTCTTAGGTCGTCAGCTTGCCATAGATCGTCCCCATCGTCTTCTTCTTGTCCTCTTCCATCAGCAAGATCAGCAAGACGGTGACAGATCCAGATTGTCTCCATCTTTGATCTCCGTCTGTTCTACGTCTAATGTTCCTCCTTCAGCGGCAGCGGTGTCCCTGAGAGTCGCTGCATACGTTCTGTGCACGGCTTTGACCCGAGGTCGCGTGGCATAATGAGAAGGAGGAACCGACAGTTGTAGTCGAGATCAGGAGTTCACACAAGAGTTCCCTCACTGATATATCTTGATCTAACAAGCAACTATATAATTAATATCCCGATTATAACTTACTGCTACAAAACAATAATCAAAAAATTAAATTTCTCGGTCTTCAGTGCAATCGCAGTTGCATATGGACAGAACCGAGTTACAACTTACAGGAGAGAAGACGAAGAAGAAAATTATCGGGGTCGGGGTCGCCGGGATCGCAGCGGCAACAACAACAGTCGCGACAACAGCAGCAACAACAGCCGCGGCGGTGGGGTAGGCCGACGGCGCTGCGGCGCGTGGCCAGGCAGTCGCCAGGGCCGGCAGAAAAAGAAGGGAGGGGGGCTGTGAGAGGGTAAGGGTTAGGGTTTAGAGAATGGTGGGAGGATTTGGCTTTGATACCTAATAGAAATTTGATTTAATACTTGACTTAATTTTATTGATGGGTGGGACTACAAATATATAGGAGAGGCTAACCCCTCTCTACTATTTTACTAGATGTGGGACTAAACACCCACTAATACTCTCAACAATCTCCATGGAAAAGATCAAGGGAATTGATTTCCCATGCCTAAAGGTAATAATAAGGGGAAAGTGAAATCATTGTCTCACAATGTAATGAAAAGGTTAAAAATTACAAAATTTTAAGTGTATTAACGAAACTTCCATGTGTACAAAGTCGAAGGTCATTCCCAGTTGTACAATCAAATTGCAGATATCTCTATTCCAAGGTAAAACCATCTGATCCTTGCAGGAAAGTATGATTGTGCGAGTTCAACTAGTAGTCACTTGAGCTTCTACATAAAGAGCACATCATGAATGACAGGGTATCATGAGACAAAAAACAAATCTACTTCAGTATTACAGTGTTATTCCAACATTTTCTGTGTTCAGGTGTGACTGTTTAAGAGCAAGTTTCCAGAAGGAAAAAAAAGTAAAAACAAAAAACAAATATTAACATGTCTGAGAACACCAAGGAAAGCACGGAATAGATCCTCCTATCTAATTCCAACAAAGAGAAAAGAGCACCACTTAAACAGCTGGATATCCTAATCGTGAAATGTCAGGATATCAGCTTGGGGGGAGGTTCTTCTATTATAAAACATCAAAAGCTAACAATCTTCATTACAAATTACAGTTAAATTATAAAATGTAAAGCTCTACTTGAATTATTGGTATAGATTTGGTAGACAAGAAACAACTGCTAAGTTTAAAATAATCTCTCGAACTAGTAATATAGTGCAATGACCTTACGAAGTGGAACCTCCAACAATAATGATAACCAAAGATTTCATAGCTTAATAATCCTTGTATTAGCAAAGATTTATGTATTCTCTTGCAACTATCCCATATAGAGCAAATGCGACTAGATATAAAATATAATAAGGGAAAATGAAGGAAATTCACCTTACATTAATATCCTAATCACAATGCTTTCCTCTGAACAGCTGGACTTGACGTTTGATTCAGAACTACAAAAAGGTATCCAGTCCGCGTAAAGAATCAAATTTCATTAAGTTTGAATAGATTTATTACTTTTCTGAGAACATATATAAGTGGCATTACCTAGTAAGGTAGATAGTTCAAGCAGTAGAGTGCACTTTCTCTCGGTGTATCCTGGCATTTCCAGTTTCCAACTTATGTTTATTGTCAATCTTGAATACATGTTTACCAAGCTAGCATGCATGTGGTACAAGCATCTTCTGCATACAAATATAGAATTGCCACTGTTGCTCCTATGTTGGGGGCAAGAATATGTGGCCAATTGATAATAATGAAGGGCGTCCCACAGTTCTCTTAGAGACTGGATATTGCAAACTAAAGTAATAAGATGACAAAAAAGTTCACATATGTAAAATGACTAGTTATGTATTGAAATACAATTATATGCAAAATTCATCTCTTACAAAATTTGATCAATACAACAGATGGCAGAAAGCTTTGTGTGACAAGGGGTTGGGGTTCAAAATACTAGAGCAAGTCAGTTTCAGTTAAGTTCAAATATGTCAGGCATTACAATATTAACCAATTAAATGCACCCCTCCCTCTTGTGTATGGAATGATATGCTTATTTCTGGAAGAGACACCATGAATCAACATAGTGGGGGACCTTAGATTAAAGAGCATTCAGAGAAAACAAACAGAGCAGCAGTAATGGCTTATTACAGAAAAGATGATTGAATAGACTGCAGATGGGGCCTATTTGTATTGTTAGTGGGGGTTTAACAACCTTTACAGTTCTTGCCCTGATGCAGAACCTGAAAGACCAAAATTTGAATCTGATAATGTGAACTAGTGCAAAGTGTGATTCCCATAAATAATTACTTGGCACCAATCATAAAACAACAATTGTCTCTGAGAAACATCACTTGATAAGGAAACAGAGAAATATTCAAGTGTGAATACAAACAGAGAGGGACATAGACCACTGACCTGAGCCTACTACTAGTACTACTATTATTATTATTATCCAAAGCAGAATTTTCTTTATAGGGGAAGGCTGGATTAGGAACATAAATATTGCTTTACCTCTAATAGTAGAAGAAATACATGTCCAATTGAGGAAGAATTTGCTGACAATGACAAAGCACGTCGCTATGCATGCTACTTAAACAACACGATTGACTGCAACATTTTCTAGGATGATAATATAGTTTAGGAAGGAGAAGAAAGAAGAGGAAGTTTATACTGTGTACGCATAAAACTAACTGTAGACTAAACTTCTACTGATACACACACAAGTATATGTGTCAGCAGGGAACTTTTTTAAGAATGTAAGCTCGACTACTACTTATCAAGCTTATAACACCAAACTGATAGATCGAATCCAAGTTAGTGTGGGCTTAAGGTGATGAAACATCCTCATACAGCAGAATCAACAAATTCTACCAACAATATCTTTTAAATGAAGAGAAATAGCGGAAGGATATAAGCAACACAAAGATTAAGCCAATGCAAATGTTATCCCATTTATCCAGCAAAAAAGAACATCAAGAGTAATATCCATTTACACTTAGGTAGAATAGAACAAGAACCTGATACAAGCCGATTTCCTGCTCAGTACAATCGAAGCACACTTCTTGTGAAGGACTGGTAGCTACTATTGTGCACATTCTTTGCCAATCCCTTTCCGCTGTTCCTCATTGGAGTCAAGTAGAACCTCAGCATTCCATTATCGACATGCCCCGGAGAATACCTAGTTCTCCGGTTCCTCTCCAACGCAAACTCCTCCCTTCTCGTCTTCCCATTCCCATTTGTCATCTCCATGCCATTCTTCCTCGTGCTTCCGAATGCTGCATTGCCATTTAAAGAACTCCTTGAACTGACACTACTGTTACTGCGTAACATCTTGTCATTACCATACCCACTTGTCCGTAACTCAGGCCATGATTCGGAAAGGAATCTATCAACTACATTGGCTCCTCATCCTCCTCTGCTGCCTGGTGTTGACTTGTCCAGATACTGAGCTATCAACTCTTGAGGTCTATCCTCAGAGGAGCTTTGAGTTTGCTTTCAGA